>ML799840.1:136885-164020 GCA_009831015.1 Picea engelmannii | reverse complement strand
AGTTTTTATTTTAGGTTTTTTAATTTGGGGTTTTTTTCACCTTTTTAAAGTTTTTTGGGCTATAATTTTTTTTTACCTTTTTTCTTATTTTTTTCTCATTTCTCTTACTTTTTATATTTATTTTTAATTTTATGTTTTTTTTTTCCTCTTTAGTTTTTTAGGTTTTTCTTCAATGGTTTTTTTTAAATAAATTTATTTTTAAAGTTTTTTTTTTCAATTTTTTTTTTGTTTTCTTAGTCTTTTTTAGTTTAAAAAAATGTTGTACAACATTTTTAACATTGGATAAAGCATGGAAACATGATTAAAAACACCATTGAATAAAAAAAATAGAAAAGTTTGAAAATAGATGAACAAACATCGTTGAGAAAAAACAAATTGAACAATTTGAAAATAGATGAAAAAACAAGCATTTAAAAACAAAAAGTGGAAACATTATGTATCAGAAAATTTAAAATATTAAAAAATCACCTAAAAATGGAGGGGTTGCTACTGGTAGAACCATTTTTAAAAACGGGGTAAAAAACTTGACCCCCAAAAAACGAAAACTATGTAGAGTTCTCGTTAAGTTGGTAACGATGTTACTAGGAAAGGGGCCTCTGCAGCCATACCTATACGTGGGAGTTGTTTCTAGTTGGTGACTTGAAGAGGTGGGTTGTCAGGCCCATGGTTGAAGAAGTGGGTTTCCAGGAAAGTGGGGAAGCCAAATCATTGTTGAGCGGAGAAGGGGAATTTAGGTGTCGAATTTTGTGTGCCAATGTTAATTTATTTTACATAGGGCCAAATTGATCGTATGGAGTTTAACTACAGAGATGTAATGGTGGCCCGGAAGAAATTTCAAATTTAGGCGAAATTGGGCAAAATACTTGATCCAGATTTATGAGAGGAATGAAATAAAAACACATATCTATAATATTAACATAGAGACACAATGAATAATAAAAGAGATACAATAAAACTTGACTTCTATTAAATAAGAAATATGTTGAAATTGTAAAATGCAGACTAAAACAAGCTTGCTAGAATGGTGGCAGCTTATATCTAAGAAGAGATGTGACGATTATGCTCATATGCAAGAAGATGAGTACAATGAGGCTCCAAAGGAATTTTTACATCAAACATGAATTCCAAAACCCTAGACATCCAAAAACCTAACCCTAGGAGATGAAGCGCCAAAAGTCATGTGGGCCCCGTTGGGGTAAGTTGGTACATCAACTTCCCGAGGTCGTAACTTTTACATACATATTTATTATAGGCGCATGATAGCTCGTTGGAAATCTCTATACGAGGTATACACATTATGTCTTCACACTTTCACTTCTACTACAATGTGACTGTGGAGGGCCCAAAAAACATTGTTTAGGGCCTCAAAACGGCCCCGAAAGTTTAGGACCCGAAAAGCTAGAAAAAAAATTTCTAATATGAAAATTGAAATTGCTAAGATGAAAGTTGTATGTGAGTCAGTTGGAATAGGTGGGTGGCCACTGATACCCACATAGACCAATTCTCCCCCACTAGGAAGCAATGGTCTCCATTGCATTGAGTTCCCCCATCAGATGAGGAAATTTCTGTTGAATTTGGCCTCGGGTGAGCCACTTGCCTTGGTGCAGAAGTTGCCATGCTTTGACAAAATGATAAAGCTAAAAAATTTGTTGGCGATTTCCCTTAACCTGTGTGTCCATGATCTGATCAGTGGATTCTTGCTCCATGCATTCAAGGTTGAGCTCTGTCGGTGTCAATTGTTCTTCTACCTCCGCGGTATCCAATAATGGTGGAAAGTATGGTCGAAGGAGGTCCACATTAAACACTAGGCGCAAGCCAAGGAAGGGGGGAATGTTGAGTTCAAAATCATTGTGCTAGGGACCTAACCCCTCACGTAGGTAGAATAATATATTTCCATGTAATAACGGTCAATATTAATAAGGCCTAGAAATAAGGAAGAATAAGTCCAATGTAAGAAGACCTAATAGAAGCTTCCACTTCTAGAAGGATCTTCCTCTAGATTGTTCTTTTGATAGACATATTTAGTATAAATAGGAGTCGAGGATATGACAAGTTTTGTCTTGGATATTATTGTAATAGAGCTCTGCTCTATTGGAGTTTTCCCCCTCGAAGAGGCAAGTGAACATTGCTCTCAGTAATCGAAGTGCTCTTTCTAGTGTTCTTTTGGTATCATTTTGGTATTATTGTGGTGTTGTTATGATTATATTGTTGTTCATCTACCATTTCTAGATATTTATTTATGTTCTGCATACTTTTTATATCTGGAATATTACAAGTGGTATCAGAGCACCTTCCTCGACAGAAAATTGTGGGTTAATTTTTTTTAGGGTAGAGACGTATTTCAACGTCTTTAAGCTACAGAGATCTGTTGTTACGTGCATAAACCCACAGTCGGGGATTCATACATGCAGGAAATACAAGTGGTACTTAAGAACACATATGTTGGCCACCCTTGTAACCCTTGTTGGTACCCCTTCGAGTGGTAGCGCATCAGACAACACATGTATATGGATCAACCTATATCTCCTAAATCCCTCCATAGAAAAATCGATCGGTAACCTGACTGTTATAGTGTCATCGAGAACAGGACTTGAGAAGATACTCTCTAGTATCTAGGTAGTTGGGCAATATGGCTAAGGGAACGGTCTAGCCTCCTCAATTGGTGCCCTGAGATATTGGGTCGAGTACTATTGTTGGACCCCGCACGTATATCAGAGGGCTATAGCACAGGGAAAACCCTTGTTTGTAGAACCCTTGAATACCTAACCCTTGGGATGGAAAAAAAATAGAACAGACAAGATCTATTGTGGTGCAATTGTATCTCCTGCATTCGAGTTGCAAAATTTCTACACATTTCTTCCTCTTTTCTCCCTAATCGCACTCATACCCTTCATTTTTAATCCTTTTTGTTTCAGGACCTGACCCCTTCCTGACCCCTTGTCAATGATGTGGTTGGTTCTCCCTATCTTATACTTGAAGTTGAGATGGAACATCTGCAATTATGTGGACCACTTATGATGGTAGTCATTATGAAATTTTCCTTATGTTTACATGAACTGCAGAGGCTTATGATTAGTACGGATGATTGTCTCCTTCCCGATAATGTAATGCCTCCACTAGAGGCAATATTGTACAATGGAGTACATTTCTTTGTCATAATTGGGGTAATTCTAGACAGTATATGATAGTGTCTCACTATGATAGGCCATGGTGTAATACCCTTGTTTCTCCCAGCTTGTAAATATAACTATAACTTTCCTATAGACTATGGGAAAACTAAATATGTGTGGACATTGGAACTGATGAACCTTTTTATTATAAAAGGTAATGTAGATATATATGTATTTTATGCTACTAAATAAAATGAAAAGTGTTGCACAACTGTTGAAGGGGGTTTTTCGAGATAGATCATGATGTTATGAGAGAGATGTTGAGGGGAACAAACAATGGTTGAGATTACCCTCATCAGACCAGTACCTTACTGGATTTAAATTACTTAGACCCAGAATAGTCCTATGACCCAGAAATAAATTACCAGACATGTTGGTAGTTGGGAATCCCTCCTCAAGAGTTAATGAGGAGATGGGAAGAGTACCCAACTGAAATACTTCCTGACCTGACCACGAACTAGGGATTCGAACCCATGCAATCTTGCTAAGGAAGGAAAGAAAAGAAGGTAATTTGTGGGCAGAGGGGATGGCGAAGGAAATGAGTTGAGAGACCATTCTTCCTGAAAGAGAATATCAAGTGCAACTATCAAGGTTCTGAAGAGAACTAAAAAATAATCCGTCTTTGGGTGCAAGAAGTTGTTGGCAGTGTTTTCGGTCCAAGCTGGTAAACGGGGCTACATGTAGATGAGTGGTCGAGGAATCACTCATTGCAGGTCCCCTTTCTTGGTGAAAATAAAACAAATTTCCAAGTTCCTGTGGGGGGGGAGAGAAGCCTACATCCCTGATTGTCGTTGAACAAGAATGAAGAATCTCTCTCTAGGAATCATGATCTAGCTAGGGGGTGGTCAACAGTAAATCCATTCAGGATTTGTTGTTCCTACAATTGGGTGGAAATGGGCACCCCTCTCAGAAGTTTCTTCACTATAGTGTTTCTTGATAAGTATTCTTATACTCTGTATACTAGAATTGAAATGATGGTTGAATGTCTGTGTTTATGGATAAAATTTGCATTGTACGATTAATGTAGAAATGCTTATTGTGTGTATGTGAACCCTTGCATTTGAATGGTTGTTGTTTTCCTCAGTTTAGAAGTTGGAGAGCTATGAGACATGGGCCTTCAGAAGAATTAAAGAATAATTTTAGGGTTCCTGTACTGGTCGAGAAATACCTTTCCTTGTTTTAGAACTTAATTTTTGTGAGTGAAAGGTGCTCCCTTCAAACTAGTCATCCAAGAGACCACGGGATCATGCCCACAGCCTTAACCAAATCTTGGATAAAAACTATGAGTGTAACCTCTGGAGCTCGATAAGTTCCATATGACCAAGACCTTGGAACCCTTCGCTAGGTCCGAAGGGAGATAAGATATATTTGGCTTCGGAACTCCGGGAGTTCGAAGCTCTTGGATGTTATGACTTTACAACCTTCGAAACCAACCGAAGGGAACCTACTAGCACAATTACCGATGAGGTTGGCCAACATCTAGTTTTTCCCTTAACCATGAACATGGGATCTATCCCATCATTAAACCCTGATTCACTTCCCGATTGCGAAGTGACGAGAACCGCAGATTCGAGTACATTCGGGATCTCCCATGACCATTGGATCTACACCGCAGTTAGTCCGGCATTGACCACTCTAGGAGAAAAGGAGGGTTAAGTGGGTAGAAACCCCAAATGTCTAACTCGTGAAGTGATGAGACTCTTAGATCTGAGGATGCTTTGGGACCTTTCCTGGCCGTTGGATATAAGTCGCGGTCAATCTGGTGTTGACCACTCCAGCAGAAAAGAGGAAGTTACACAACAGATCCCCAGAATGTTGAAGTCACGAAGTAACACGAACCTTCGATCTGAGGATGCTTTGGGATCCCTCCTAACCGTTGGATCTATACTGTGGTCAGCTCAGCACTGACCACTCCAGGAGAAAAGAGGAAGTTACACAGTAGATCCCCCGAACACCGAAGTTGGGAAGCAACGAAAGTCATAGATCTATTGATCTACGTGGTCCTATATTTATTATGGAATATAAGGGGTGTTGGGAGGTTTCTCGTGGGATTTTCAGCTTCAGAGATCTTGGTGAATTCTCAGGAAGGAGAAGCTAGAGACTCACAGAGAATATCGATCTGGAGCGACATGGCACACTGACATCACCTATAGTGACATGGACCCATGTTCGACATGCCACATGTTTCCTTGATTCATTCTTTTTACAGGTATTATATGCCCATTATAACATGACACATGTCACCCATTGATGGGGCCACATTTCATATCTACCTTGCCACGTGTCAACCCCGTCTACATTGCTCGCTTGGCCCAGTAGCAGGTGGAATACCCTAGGGCACTAGAAGTTCGGGACTTCAGAAAATTTGGGATGTTGAGGTTAATCTGGCCGAAGGCCTGGATCCACATGTCCCTGCCTCTACAATTAATGCATCACTATGGACCCTTTGGGAGTCTACGAATTTAGAACTCTGGAGGATTGGAGTGGTGTGCTTGGATGAGTCGAAATAGGTCGAAGCATCGAATTTACTTTCCCACTCCTGCAAGACTTCAGGCCATTTAAATATAATTAATTAAATGGAAGGGGACCATGTCTGGGACTCTGGAATTCAAGAGATTTGGGTTCCTAAGTATATGAGAAGGAATTTCTCTGAAGTCCGAAGACTTAGGCACTAATTAATAATCAACCTAGTAGACCTATAGGAGCTAGAAAAATATTGACTCTAGGTTGGAAGAGTCTTGTATACTATGATGAGGTGTAGTGTCGGGTGACAGGGAGCCACGTGAGTGCCAAGTGGTTGTAAGGGACTCCAGTTAATGAAGGCTTGAAGAGCCTTGAAGGGCCATAACTTGCAATCTAGAGTTCAGATTTGAGCATGGTATAAGTCCTTAGATAGCTCTTGTCGAGCAAAAGGTAATGGAATTCATGGGAAGAGGATTTAAGATGATCAAGGAAAGATAAATTTTGATTCTCCATCCCTAAAAAGGGTACTTAGGGGTTGGGTGTGTTACAAAGTGGTATCAGAGCATGGCAACAACACTTGGACCGCTTGGGCTCATGAACGAGTCGCAAAAAAATATTATTATAAAATGTTTAAGGGGTAACACCCTATCTTACCCCATTTATAAGAATCATATCTAAACCTCCACTAAAGAAAGGAATGACACTTTATAGTATTGTTATATGTTTTGAAAATATGAAATGCATGTTGCTAATGTTCCAAATAAAGAATCTGACTTCACCTTACAAATTTTCTGTGTTGTTCATATACTAGTAAGAGAATTAAATAACAGAGAATGTTTTATCATCACTCAAGTAGTCAATGGACAGAAGAAAAACTACAGCGTAAGGGATGGTGACACACCATGAGTTGGGGGAAATATCCCACAATAGAGAAGAAGAACCTTGAGAGGAGGGCAGTGGAACCCCTCCTGATTTGGCTGAAACTGTAAGAAGCCTCATGGAATAATTACATATTTGTAAGGCCGAGAATGAAAGGTTGATAAAAGAACATGAAAAACAAACTTAAATTAATGCATTCCTATTGCAAATCCTATCATATATACATAAGAAGTTGCAACATGGACCAGCAGCCATCCATGTGGAAAAACATCATACTAAGAAGACCCAAATTCCACCTGAGATACGAAAGCATGGTCCTGAAAGTGGCCACACAAGGAGGATTACCTCAAAGAAGGCCCAAAATGGAGACAAGAGACACTCATTGGAAGAATCCTCTGGTGAGGAAACTGACAACTCTAAGGAATCTTCTAGTAGCAAAACTAGTTTACATTCCCAGAGGAGAAGAAAGAATAGAAAACATTCCAAGAGCCATGACCTTGAAGAGTTTAAGAAATCCAAACCACCCACTTTCTATGGAGAGATTAAAAAGGGGTGTTATCACATATAGTTGTCAAGGGCAGTAGGTTGTCCAAGTTCGCGGCCTGCACAAGAAATGTCAAAGCGTAGCGTTCATAGCAGTCCATTTCGGGCTCGAAATGCAAGCAATAGGCGAGATTAGCTTCAGCAACAAACATTCCTGAGAATATCATATCGACGGTTCGCAGGAATCGGGGGTTCAAAATATTGTTAAAGTTGCTTGTCAAAGGTTCGAAGTCCCGAAACCCAAAGTGAGCATAAGTTGTTCGATATTGAGGGGGATAGGTGGCAGCCGATCCAAGCGTTCGGGGAAATGAGCTTTGGTAATTTCGAAGTGAGAAGTGCATAAAACTTCCGAAGAGTCGAATCCCAAACTCCCGAAGCAATCATGGACCATTGATCTCAAAATCAACAGGGAGTCGTTGATCTTAGCAAAAGTGCCTCCCAAAGTCCCGAAGTGCCCGAAGTCTCGAAGGCCTGAAGTCCCGAAGCGCTCGAAGTCTCGAAGACCTGAA
Organism: Picea engelmannii; assembly: GCA_009831015.1. Lineage (NCBI taxonomy): Eukaryota > Viridiplantae > Streptophyta > Pinopsida > Pinales > Pinaceae > Picea > Picea engelmannii. The sequence goes on along the minus strand of ML799840.1, from coordinate 156,456 downwards.
GGAGATCTCAGTCGTTGATTTAAGAGGATACGTAACAATTATCAGTATGGACATGTGGCACACTCGTCGGTCGTGACACCTCGCACCTGTTCAACAGTGACATGTGGCACTCAGTCTAGGCATCTGTGGGCATATCATTTGCTTCTTTCTTAGTGACACGTGTCACTTCTCTTTCATGGCACATCAACATAGCAGCGACAGGTCATCCTCTGGGAGGTGTTATTGTTCAATGTCAAGAGTGGCGTACCCCTCCCCAGGGCACAGTTTGGTGGATTCTAAAGTTGGTGGGCGGTTAAGCTTGGAAATAGCGCTAAATATAGTAGGTGTGCCCAGATCGCAGACTGTGTCCAGATCAACGGTCATGCTTCATTGTGGGGACGCAAATTTCTCGATCGATAAAATTATTGAGCAGTCCCGCAATTGAAATTGTGGTTTGGCGAAAGTGATACGTGGCAGAAGGCAGTGGATTGCGGTCCCAAAAGCGGTGTGAGTTCAAACCACTTTTGACGGCCCCGCAATAACGTGCTCATATAGTGTCCAATCCGAGAGAAACACGTGGCCACCCCCTAGGCACTAAGACTCATCCCGATCTCGAGGGTTCAGTTAATAAATGAAAGGACTGATGGTTGAAATCTTGACTCACCTAGTAAGTAGAAGGCATGGAAGGCCCGACCATAGGGACTGAACCGTTAGCCATGGTACCCCTATGGAAAGATTTTCCTGCAAATGCATGTCAATCTTATCTTGCGTATGACAGAGGGATACATGCACAGTTTGACAGAAGACTGCTCAGACGCAATGCTTTGAATGTAGTGATGGGATCACACTCCTGATAGTTGGGGACTGATCCAAGTATAAATAGATGGTTTTGATGTTTTTTTAAGGTCGTCAACTGGTTTAGTAGAGCTCCCTATTTTGTAATGTTTTGATGCCAAAATTGTTCTCTGGTTATGTATCAAATTTGAGAATTTCATGTTAATAGAAGTCAACTTATTTTCATCTTTCTATAAAAACTGTGCTAAAACACTCGAGCATGGAGGATCCAATCGAGGGTTGTTATGTTGTTTTAATATAGGTTTGATTACAGTGGTATCATGACCAGTTTTAGTCAGCTCCATTTTTATCTTTTTCCCTCTTAGACTGAACGGATCGGGCATGGAGGATCCAATCAAGTTGTTGTAGTTGCATGGTGATGTAGGTTTGATCATTGTGTTGTTGTGACTGTGTCGTTTGGACATATTTCAGTTTTTGAAGCTTGAACTCGAGAGTGATCTCGAGTCTAAGTTTTTCTTCTCCAAGTTGCTTGAAAGTCGGATGCCCATAGCAATCTTGTTCACCTTCCTCACTAAGTCTTCCCTTTTCTCACACTTAAACTCAACTCACTGACTGAAGTTAATGTGGCCCTCACTTCCCTGTGAATTTCGTGTCCACTGATGTGTTGAATATCATTCATATATTGAGTTTTGTCCATTGACCTCCACTCATATAAAACCAACATCCACAAAAAACTCTAATGGGTACTGGGCTTATCCTCCCACATTATGAGGGTGACTCTCAGTGCTAACATTCATGGTGTCATTGTCAGGGAATGAATTGAAGACATTTCCCTTGGATAGAACGACGAAGAAGTTTTGATTCTGAAGGTGCATCAAATATCAGTACCATTGAAGATTTCAACTTGCACCTGGAGACTCCATTGTTTTAGTTGTGGCTCCTAAAAGTAGACACACAAGGTCTACTCTGCAGTGGCCTCTAGCTACACCTGAAGTTGACCTAGAGAAGATTATCAACAAAGGAAAGCTTTCTCAAGAAGGCTTTAGCTGCTTCCCTAGATTGAAAATCTCCTTGGGAGAATGACAACGATCAGATCTGGCCTTTTAATGGTGAACAAAGACCAGACACATTCATACTGCATAGCATTCACCTGGAGAATCCATAATCAAAGACTCCACTGGGGAGGATGATGTTGATAGAAAGATGACCATATCGAAGGGGAAGACCAAGTATCAGTTTATGATCTTTATTCATGAAATCATGTTCTTGTTTATCAGCTCATTTCTCTCTTTCCCTTCATATATAAAGAGGATTATCCTCTGCTTTGTCTATTCATATGATAATAGGCCTTCCTTTATTTATCCATCCTTGGAAGAAGAAAACATGCCCTCTTCTTGTGTTGTAGATACTGATCTCGTGTCTTTAGCTCTACCTATTCATAAAAGTGAGATATGTATTGCATCTCCTCTTGAAATTGATCACCCTTGTAGCCTTGAGGAGGTTAAAAATAATTCACAGTCTTCTCAAATCTCGTTACCCTCTGTTATTCCTACTGAGCCTTGACATCAACTCATTAATCCTCATGATCAACCCACTACTTTTCAAATTAAAATCAAAAATAAGTTGTTTAAACCTTTAAGGTTACCACGTGACCTTCATCCTTATCCTCGTTATTCCTTTGAGTATATTCCTCATTTTTATGGAGAGGATCATATTACATCTAATAGGCATTTGGAGTCCCTTGAGAGCTTTGTCGATCAGTTTGATATTTTTCATGATGATGTTTTTATGAGGTTGTTCTCACAATCCCAGTCTGGAGATGTTGATGTGTGGTTTAGATGTATGGAAGTCGGTTCTATTGGCTCCTAGACCGAGATATGCCATGCATTTTTAAAGTGTTGGGGTGAGAACAAGTCCCTTGATCAATATTGGTTTGAGTTTAATGCCTTGAGAAGAGGGGAAGAGGAAGCCTTGGTTGTCTTCAACAGGAGGTTTTACAGTGTTTATCATAGTATTCCTATAGAGATCAAACCCACGGAGACTGTTTCCATGGTGTACTATGTCATGGCTCAACATCCAGAGTTGGTTCTTCTCCTGAGAGAGAGGAAATATTCATCGTTAAAACACACGTTTGAAGATGCTAAAGAAGTCGAAGATAACATTAGGGCTAGCAAGGGGGTTCATATGCAAGCATATCTTGAAAAATCGCATGTGCCTAAGGAAGAAGACTATCATCATGTTTCATATTCTGAGCAAGAAGATAGTGATTATGAATCAGAGTTGGAACAACAACAAGGAAAAGAGACTACATTTTTTGATGATCGAGAGTTGTTTTCGAAGGAGCAAGGAGGTTTTTTATTTGCAAGAAAAGAGGCATTTACAGAGGAGCAACTTGGTCTTCTAAAGCAGCCAGGATTTTTTCACACGATTCATGATCCTATGGCTATACACATGGAATCATATGTTTCATATTTTGATGATTTCCAAGAGCATACCATGGAGCCTTTTCCTTTATACATTAAGGGAAAAAAATGTGTGGAAATATGCCATTATGTGCCTACAGAAGACAAAGGGAAGAGCTTTCCCTTGTTTCATGTTTATGATGATTATGATTTTGATCCTTGGGAGATTCATGAAGAAGAAGAGGGAGAACCAAATGTGTAGTATCCTGCCCAGAGCCTGCAAATGAGCAACCATCACCTGGGATCAGTCAGTCTGCATCAATCATTCACTCACCCATGCTTGCTAGAGACATTCAGCCATGTGTGAGTAGTTGTAAGATAGAGCACGTTTTATGTCACCAGCCCAGTGGGTTTTTTCATTTTCTCTATGAACTTGTAAGGGAGTACATGGATTTTCATTTCCTTCATGTCTTGGAGCTACTCAGCTTTATCCTAACTTTAGCACTGGGAGGAGAGTTGAAAATCATAATCATTTTTTTGTCACATTTGCATTGTTTTTATTTGATCAGTGGTAGTAAACAAGTTTGCAGCTAGGGAATTACTTGAATTGCTATGGTGGAAGTTTTCTTTCACCTAGAACTTTGTAAAAATCAATTAGAATAAGAATGTACATAAATAAGCTCCTCCTGGAGCCCATGTATTTTTCTTTCATTTTTAGGATAGTGTGCTTGTCGGCCTTTAATCCTCAGCAGGATGTTTTTTTAGCATGACTCCATAGCCCAATGCATATGGTGACTGGAACTGCTTGTTCTTGGCAGCTCATAGGGAGCATGCCATCCCCTGTGGAGCCAAATGTTATCACATATAGTTGTCAAGGGAAGAAGGTTGTCCAAATTCGTGTCCTGCACAAGAAATGTCAAAGCGCAACGTTTAGAGCAATCCATTTCAGGCTCAAAATGCAAGTATCAGGCGAGATCAGCCTCAGCAGCAGACATTCCTAAGAATATCAGATCGGCAGTTCACAGGAATCTGGGGTTCGAAATATTGTTATAATTGTTTTTCAAAGGTATGAAGTCCCGAAACCCAAAGTGAGCATGAGTCGTTTGATCTTGAGGGAGACAGGTGGAAGTCGATCCAAGCGTTTAGGGAAATGAGCTTCGGGAGTTTCTAAGTGAGAAGTGCATAAAAATTATGAATAGTCGAAGCCCGAACTCTCAAAGAAATCATGTACCATTGATCTCAAAATCAGCAGGGAGTCATTGATATTAGCGGCAGTTCCTCCTTAAGTCTCGAAGGCCCAAAGCACCAAAGTGATCGAAGTCTCGAAGCGTCGAAGTGCCTGAAGTCACGAAGCACCTGACATCTCGAAGACCCAAAGGAGATCTCAGCCATCGATTTAAGAGGATACGTGGAAGTTATCACCTGGCACTTGGAACCTCTCCGGTAGTGACACGTGGCACTCAGTCCAGGAAGCCGTGGGTATATCATTCGCTTCTTTATTAGTGACACGTGTCACTTATCTTTCATGACACGTCATCATAGTAGCAACAGGTCATCCTCCAGGAGGTGTTATTGTTCAACGTCAAGAGTAGTGTCCCCCTCCCCCAGGGCACAGTTTGGTGGATTCTAAATTTGGCGGGTGATTAAGCTTGGAAGTAGCACTAAATCTAGCAGGTGCATCCAGATCAATGGCCATGCTTCATTGTGGGGATGCAACTTGCTTGATCAATAAATTTATTGAGAGGTCCCACAATTGAAACCGTGGTTTGGCGAAAGTGATACATGGAAAAAGGCGGTGGATTGTGGGCCCAAAAGTGGTGTGAGTTCAAACCTCTTTTGGCGGCCCCGCAATCATGTTCTCATATAGTGTCCAATCTGAAGGCAGCACATGGTTTCCCCCTAGGCACTAAGACTCATCCTAATCTCGAGGGTTCAGTTAATAAATGAAAGGATTGGTGGTTGAAACCTCGACTCACTTAGTAATTAGAAGGCATGGAAGGTTCAGTCGTGGGGACTGAATTGTCAGTCATGGTACCCCTATGGACAGATTTTCCTGTAGACCCATGCTGATCTAAGCTCGCGTCTGACAGAGGGATACATGCACAGTCTGACAAAAAAATTCTCAAATGCAATGCTTTGAATGTATTGATGGGATCACACTCTTGATAGTCGAGGACTGATCCAAGTATAAATAGATAATTTTGATATTTTGTTAAGGTTGTCAACTAGTTGAGTAAAGCTCCCTATTTTGTAATTTTTTGATGCCAGATCTCTTCTCTGGTTATGTATCAAATTTGAGACTTTCATGTTAATAGAAGTCAACTTATTTTCATCTTTCTGTAAAAAATGTTTTAAAACACTCGGGAATGGAGGATCCAGTCGAGGGTTGTTATGTTGTTGTAATGTAGGTTTTATTACAATGGTATCGTGACCAATTTTAGTCGGCTCCCTTGTTATCTTTTTCCCTCTTACACTGAATGGCTCGGGCATGGAGGATCCAGTCAAGTTGTTGTAGTTGCATGGTGATGTAGGTTTGATCATTTTGTTGTTGTGACTGTGTTGTTTGGACATATTTCAGTGTCTGGAGCTTGAACTCAAGAGTGATCTCGATTCTAAGTTTTTCTTCTCCAAGCTGCTTGAAATCCATATGCCCATAGAAATCTTGTTCACCTTCCTCACTAAGTCTTCCCTCTGCTCACACTTAAACTCAACTCACTGACTGAAGTTAATGTGGCCCTCACTTCCCTGTGCATTTCTTGTCCAGTTATGTGTTGAACATCATTCATATATTGAGTTTTGTCCATTGACCTCCACTCATATAAAACCAACATCCACCAAAAACTCTGATGGGTAATGGGCTTATCCTCCCGCAATCTGAGGGTGACTCTCATTTCTAACAAGGGTGAAGAAGCGGAATTTTGGCTAGTCAGCTTGAAGAAGTACTTCAGAGTCCGTGACTACTCTGAAAACTTAAAGGCTCGAATATCCATTTTCAACTTGAATGGAAAGGCCTCCATTTGGTGGGAGGACCTTAGGAATGTGAAAGGAATCCATGACAAGGACTTGTCATGGAAACAATTTGAGAAATACTTCAAGAAGAAGTATATGTTGGAAAAATACTTTGATAGGAAGACCAAGGAATTCTATGAACTCAAGTTAGGACAACTCACAATAGACAAATATATCAACAAATTTCTTGAGCCAATAAGGTATGGTCCATACATAAACGATGAAAAGGTAAAGATGCAATGATTTATTAGTGGATTTCCTTAGTCCTTCCGGGACAATTGAATTTGATGAACCCAAGACCTTATAATATATTATCTGGAAGGAAAGGTATTTCTATGAACAATTCAAGAATAAGACAGAACCTCATGAGGACTGGAAGAAAAAAGGTAATTTTGGATTCAAGAAGAAGGTATTTAAACCCTAAAGATTTAAGAACTATGGGAAAATTTCTAAGCTTATCCTTCCTACTAAAAGTGTATATCAACATAATTTCCCATCTCAGAGTGGTAATAAACCCTTTGGAGAATCCCCATGTAAGATCGATAACATGGAGAGAGAACCTCTGAAATGTTTGGGTTGTGGAGAAGAACATTTGTTGAGGGATTGTCCACATAGGTAACATAACAATAGAAGAGTCTACAACATCCAGGAGGATACCACAATCAATAATGTGGCTAGGAGAATGCCACAAATTTATGCAGCCTTGGATAATAGACAAGTTGACCACCAAGATTTAGTGGTGGATATGGAAGGTATGATTACCAACCATCTAGTTTCCATTTTAATTGACCCTGGTTCTAATATAAGTTATGTTTCCCCTCAAACTGTTGAGAAATGTAAATTACAGCAAGTAAAACATGTTAAATCATGGTTGGTACAACTACCCACTGGAACCAAAATAAAGGTAACAGAGGTCATACCAGCATGCCAATTCATTATGAATGGATTATCCACCCAAGCAACCCTAAAAATGCTCCCTTTAGGATCTTATGACCTGTCGATTGGCATGGATTGGTTTTCTTCCCATAAAACCAAGTTGGACTGTTACAATAAAAGTTTGGAGTGTGAAGATGTAGAAGGGAGAAAAATAACCCTACAAAGAATTCAAAAGCATGTCTCAGTGAGACAAATATCATCCCTTCAAGTGAAGAAGTATTGCAGAAAAGGATGTCCTTTGTATGCAATACAAGTGTTGAACTTTGTTGAGAACAATAAACCAATCCTAGAGTACTATCCCATATTAAGAGAATATAAAGATGTGTTTCCAGAAGAGGTATCGGGTCTACTTCCAAGAAGAGATATTGACTTTTCAATAGAACTCATACGAGGAGCGGTGCCAGTGTCTAGAACACCCTATAGAATGAGTACACCAGAGCTAGTTGAGGTCAAACTACAGCTAAAGGATATGTTGGCCAAAGGATACATTCGACCTAGTGTGTCTCCATGGGGAGCACCAGCCTTGTTTGTGAAAAAGAAGTATGGCACACTCAGGTTGCACATAAACTATATACAACTCAATAAGATGACTATTAAGAATAAGTATCCCTTGCCAAGGATCAATGACTTGTTTGAGAAATTAAGGGGTGCTAGAATTTTCTCCAATATTGACTTGAGGTATGGATACCATCAAGTCTGAATTAAGGATGAAGACATCCACAAAACATCCTTTAGGACAATATATGGGCACTATGAATTTGTGGTGGTGCCATTCGAGCTTACCAATGCATCGACCACTTTTATGTGCTTAATGAATAATGTACTCAATAAGTTCTTGGATATATTTTTGTTGGTTTTCATTGATGATATCCTAATCTATTCTAAGAGTATGGAAGAGCATGAAAAACATCTCAAGTTAGTGCTTCAAGTACTAATATAACATTAGCTTTATGCTAAATTTAGTAAGTGTGACTTTTTCCAAAAAAAAGTCTATTACTTAGGCCATGTTATTTCTAAAGGAGTGGTAGTCAATCCTGAAAAGATCAAATCCATTATGGATTGGCCTACTCCGAAGGATGTATCTGATATCAGATCCTTTATGGGCCTAGTAGGATACTATAGAAGGTTCATAAAGGTATTCTCCAAGATCAGTTTCCCAATCACCTCCCTTCAGAAAAATGGAGTTAAATTCATTTGGACATCAGAATGTGAAAAGAAATTCCAACAACTAAAATATGTTCTAACCAATGCACATATGTTGAATATTGCAAACCCAAACAAGGAATTCCTTGTGTGTACATATGCTTGCAAGGAAGGGCTCAGAGGAGTCCTTATGCAAGAAGGACATGTGATTTTCTATGAATCCAGAAAATTGAATGAGCATGAAATCAATTATGTGACCCGCGATTTGGAATTGGATACCATAGTGCATGCTTTAAAAATGTGGAGACATTACCTCCTAGGTAGAATGTTTGTGCTTATGACAGACCATAGTGGGTTGAGATTTTATTTTTTAACAACCAAAACTCAATGCTAGATGGATCGCTCTCCTTAGTGAGTTTGATTTTGAAATCAAACATATCAGAGGAAAAGAAAATAGGGTGGTGGATACCCTTAGTATAAGTATAAAATTGATTCACTTGGAAGCTGTAAGAACCTATGAAACAAACGTCAAGGAGAGAGTCAAAAGTGCACAAGAAACAGATGCATTTTTCAAGACTGTGAAATCATACTTAGAGAAAGAACCCACAAGGATGAAGTATGAGGGCTATCAATTGTTGAATTTTGGCCTGTTAACCTACAAAGGTAGGTTATATATTCCAAATTGTAATGACTTGAAGAGATTCGTGATGGATGAACTACATAAAACACCATATATTGGTCATCCTGGTTATCAAAAAATGATCATATCCATAAGGAAACTATTTTATTGGCCCAGACTAAAAAAGGACATAGTTGATTACTTAGCTAAATATATAGAATATCAGCAGGATAAGGTAGGGCATCAACATCCAACAGGGTTTTTGCAGCCCCTACCAATTCCCGAATGTAAATGGGAAACCATCTCTATGGATTTCATCATAGGATTTCCTAAATAAACCAAGAAAAATGACGCCATTATGGTAGTTGTGGAAAAACTGAGCAAGGTTGGCCACTTTATTCCCGTCAAATCAACTTGAAAGGAAATATATATTACTGTTATTTTCATGAAAGAAATATTTAGACTGCATGGCATGCCTAAGGAGATCATATCCGACATAGACACAAAATTTACTTCAAACTTTTGGAAATCTCTGTTTGTTGGTTTTCACACTAAACTTCTATTTAGTACAGCCTGTCACCCTCAAACTGATGGGCAGATAGAGATTGTAAACCAAGTGTTAGAGGATATGTTAAGGATGCATGTAATGCATCAGCCCAAGTAGTGGGAATACTACCAACCACCGATAGAGTTTTCTTATAACAATGGCTATGAAGAGTTATTTAATATGAGCCCTTTTGAGGCCCTCTATGGTAGACAATGCAATATTTCAATCAGTTGGAATAACCCAGTAGACAAAATTACGATCGGACTAGATATGCTAAAGGAACTAGAACAAAAAGTAGTTAAGATAAAACAAAATCTGAAAATAGCTTAGGATAGATAGAAAATCTATGCAGACAAAAAAAGGACTCCTTGAGATTTCAAAGCATGGGATCATGTGTATCTCCGAGTTAGGCCCAGAAAAATTTCCTTGATAATGGGAGCCTGTGCCAAGATGGAACCTTTCTATTGTGGACCCTTTGAAATCTTGGATAGAGTGGGACCTGTAGCATATAGACTAGCACTTCCTCCCACAGTGAAGGCATGTAATGTTTTCCATGTTTCATTACTGAAGAAATGTGTGCATCATTCTAATCATATAATTGATTGTTCTGTAATTCAGGTGGAACCAAAGGGAGAATTCATGCCAGAGCCACAATGAATAATAGATAGGAAGGAAACCATGCTCAGGAATAGAACCATTGCACAAGTCAAGGTGTAGTGGAAACACTTTGGTCCAGATGAAGCTACGTGGGAAATGGAGGATTCCATGAAACAAGAATACCCATTTTTGTTTACTTTTGTACATACAATGCACATCAGTAGATAGAAATTTGAGGAAGATTTTCCTTTAAGGGGAAGGGTATTGCAATACCCTTGTTTCCCCCAGATTGTAAATATAATTATAACTTGCCTATAGACTATGGGCAGACTGAATATGTGTGGACATTGGAACTAATGAATATTTTTATTATAAAAGGTAATGTAGATATATATGTATTTCCTTCTACTAAATAAAATGGAAAGTGTTGCACAACTACTGAAGGGGGTTTTCCAAGATAGATCATGATGTTATGAGAGAGATGGTGAGGGGAACCAAAAATGGTTGATATGACCCTCACCAAACCCGTACCTTATTGGATTTAAATTACTTAGACCCAAAACAAACCTCTAACCCATAAATAAATTACCAGTCAGGTTGGTAGTTGGGAATCCCTCCTCAAGAGTTAATGAGGAGATGGGAAGAGTACCCATATAAAAGAATTCCTGAACTGACCACGAACTAGGGATTCAGACCAATGCAATATTTTTTAGGAAGGAAATAAAAGAAGGGAATGTGTGGGCAGAAGGGATGGAAAAGGAGATGATTCGAGATACCATTCTTCTTGAAAGAGAAGAGAAAGTGCAGCTCTCAGGGTTCTAAAGAGAACTGTACAACAAGACTTCTCTGGGTGAAAGAACTTGTTCGTATCATTTTCGTTCCAAGTTGATAAACAAGTATGCAGGTAGACGAGTGACTAAGAAAGAACTCCTTGTCGACCCCCTTGCTTGGTTAAAAGAAAACCAGTTTCCANNNGGGGGGGGGGGGGAGACTGGCCTCCATCCCCTAATGTCGCTGAACAAGAATGAAGATTCTCTCTCTAGGCATCATTATCTAGCTAGGGGGTGGACAGCGTTAAATCCGTTCAAGAGTTGTTGTGCATGTTTGGGTGGAAACATGCACCTCTCTCAGCAATTTCTTCACTATCGTGTTTCTTGATAAGTATTCTTATACTATGTATACTAGAATTGAAATGAAGGTTGAATGTATGTGTTTATGGCTAAAATTTTCATTCTATGATTAATGTAGAAATTTTTATTGTTTTTTTGTGAACCCTTGCATTTGAATGGTTTCTATTTTCCTCAGTTTAGCATTTGGAGAGCTATGAGACGTGGGTATTCAAAAGAATTTAGGAATAAGTTAGTGGTTCTTGTATTGGTCAAGAAATACCTTCCCATGTTTTAGAACTTAAGTTCTATGAGTGAAAGGTGCTCCCTTCAAACCATTCATCCAAGAGACCACAAGCTCATTCCCATGGCCTTAACCAAATCTTGGCTAAGAACTATGAGTGTAACCTCTGGAGCTCGATAAGTTCCATATGAACAGGACCTTGGAACCCTTTGCTAGGGTCGAAGGGAGCTAAGCTATCTTTGTCTTTGAAATTCCAGAAGTTCGGAGCTCCGGGATGCTATGACTTTACAACCTTCGAAACCAACGGAAGGAAACCTACTGGTGCGGTTATCGGCGAGGTTGATCGACATATGTAAGTTCCCTTAACCGTGACCGTGGGATTTGTCCCATCCTTAAACATTGATTCACTCCCCGATTGTGAGGTGACGAGAACCACAGATCTGAGGACATTCGGGATCTCCCATGACCGTTGGATCTACATCGTAGTCATTCCGGTGTTGACCACTCCGAGAGAAAGGGGATGTTAAGCGGGTAGAACCCCCAAACTTCGGACTCGTGAAGTGATGAGAGTTGTATATTTGAGGATGATTTGGGACCTTTCCTGGCCATTGTATCTAAGTCACAATTATTATGGTGTTGACCACTCCGATAGCAAAGAGGAAGTTACACAACGGATCCCTCGAACGTCGAAGTTCTAAAGTAACGTGAACTGTCAATATGAGGATGCTTTGGGATCCCTCTTGACCATTGGATCTAGACCGTGGTCAGCCTGACGTTGACCACTCCAGGAGAAAATAGGAATTTACACAACGGATCAACTGAACTTTGAAGTTGCAAAGCAATAGAGGCCCTAGATCTATGAATCTACGTGGTCTTATCTTGACCGTGGAATAGAAGGGGTGTTGGGAGGTTGTTGGTGGGAGTTCAGGCTTCGAAGCTCCAAGCAAATTCATAGGAAGGAGAATCTAGAGACTCTATGAGGCTATCAATATGGAGTGATGTGGCATGTTGACGTCACCTAGGGTGATGTGGACCCATGTTCGGCATGCTACGTGTCACCTTGATTCATTAATTTTACAATTCTTATATTCCCATTAGAACGTGACACATATCACTCATTGATGGGTCCACATTCCATCTCTTCATTTCCATGTGTAAACCCCGTGTACAATTCTCTCTTATCCCAATAGTGGGTGGAATACCCTAGGGCACTAGAAGTTTAGGACTTCAGGAAATTTGGGATGTTGGGGTTAATTTGGCCAAAGGCCTGGATCCGTCGGTAAGTGTGCAGAACTTGATGAATGTCTTGTAAGTGTTCCACCCAATTCTTGTTGAAGATGAATATTTCATCCAAATACACTACCACAAAATAATTGGTGAAAGGCCATAAGATATCAGCCATCAGCCTCATGAAAGTTTTGGGGGCATTTTTCAAGCCAAAGGGCATGACCAATCATTCAAAAATACCTTCTTTGGACTTGAAGAAAGTATTCCATACATCGTTCTACTCTATTGGGACCTGGTGGTAACTAGACTTCAGATCAATATTACTGAAGTATTTTTCCCCCTTGAGTTGGTCAAGGAGATCATCAATTCAAGGAATTGGGTATCGGTTCCTGACTATGATTTAATTTAGGGCTCGGTAATCAATGCAGAGTCATCCGGACCTGTCTTTCTTCTACACAATCATGATTAGGATTCCACAAGGTGATGATATTGGGTGGATGTGCTTCTTTTCAATCAGCTCTTGGATCTGGCACTTGATTTCCTTATTTTCTGACAAAGAGCGACAATAAACTGGCCCATTAAGTAGCGGTGCACTAGGGGTCAGATCGATTGATTGCTTGACCTTACAGTGTCGAGGTACCCCAGAGGGTGAGGAGAATATGTCTTTGTATTCTTCCATGACCTTATCCACTTGCTTCTATTGTGTGGAGAGACCTATCATGGAGGCCATGGATGTGGTTGCAACCTTCCGCTCACTATGAGTGCAAATCACGAAAGAAGAAAAACTTCTCGGTCTAAGAGATGACCTTCCTGCATTTCTTGGCAGAGATCAAGGAAATGGCGGTAGATGAGACAACCTCTGGTATCTTGTATATTTTATTTTCCAAAGTAATAATAACACTTTGAGGCCTAGACTCATATACGGCATGATGTTTCCATAAATAAGGTTGGCCAAAAAGAAGATCAGAAAATTCAAGGGGGGCGACATCACACAATACCTCATCTTTGAAGGGCTTTATGTCATAGGCTAGATGACACTGTTGGTTGATGCAGAGATTGCTCCCTTGGCAGAGCCATCTGATGGTGTATGGTTGTGGGTGTACTGATGTCGGCAGATCCAACCTCTTGATGACCTCTATTGAGATGATTTTCTTCTAGATACCACTATCAATGATGAAGTGCAGTGGAGTACCCTTCACTCACATCTATGAATGAAACATATGCTCACTTTCCTCTAGTTCATCAGGTTCATCAGGTTGGACCTTGGTGGTGGTAGCAACGGTGGCACTGGTTTGTGCATCAATGATTTGTCTCCCTTTTCTAGTTATGACTTAGAGTCGGAGCCTGCATCTGATTTAGAGGCTTTCACCTCAACCACCAATGACTACTTTGAGTGGAATTCAACGATGTTATGCCAAGGGATCTTATGGAACTCGCAACATTTCCCAGAGTCTTTCATTGTCTTCCCATTGTCCTTCTTTGTTTGTAGTTTGGACTGGTTTTCCTGAGGATGCCTATCCTTTCTTTTCCATTTTTTCTGTGGGTTTGAGATGCCTTTTCCTTCCTTCTATTGTGAGGGGTTTGCAGACCCAAATTATCACGTCTTTTGTTTAAGCTTCTACTCAATTTTTACGGCATTTTGATAGGCCGCGCCTAATGACAAAATGTCCAAAAACTCCATTTCTTCCTGGATGTATCTATGTATAATTTCATGTGGTACTTGAGTACTAGATGTCGCTCATATTCTTTGATTCCCATGTTGGTGCGCAAGGTATGGAAGAAATTGGTGAACTCTGGAACTGTTTGGTCCCTTTCCTGTCGCAGTGTGGTCCATCTTGTATATAAGTCAACATAACTTCCAACAGGGTAGTAATGTTCCTTAATAACATCCCTGAAGGAACCCTAAGTGGGTGAACCTACAAATAATGTATATCCCTTTGTTTACTTTTTCTCACAGAAAGTCTCCCACCAATCTTTGATATGGGGGACGGCCTTGAGGAGAGAAAATGTAATCTTTTCTCTATCGAAAAAATTGTGGATGGAAAAATACCCTTCTAGAAGGTTTAACCATTTATCTACAATATCTGCATCTATTTTACCTTCAAATATAGGAATATCAAAATTAATTTGTACCTTGAAAGGGGTGGCGCATCCACTTGAGGTATATGCGTCACTTGTCGGTAGCCTTCGAAGTATTTCTGCAAATTTGTCCATCATCTCATTCTTATGTCACTCAAGGACTTCCTCGAGAAAAATTTTGAAAGGATCTCATGTCCCATAGTATTTCATTTCTCCCGCCATGGAAGGTTTCTTAGACATGCAATAGCAGTTTCCCTCAAGAGAAACAAGCTCGAGACCCAACTCTCTATACCTTGACCTTTTCGGGGACATGCACTAAAAATGACAAGGAGAAGACTGCTCTGATACCACTGATCCGTATTTATGAGTGGAATGAAATAAAAATACAAATATATAATATTAACATAGAGACACACAGTGAATAATAAAATAGAAACAATAAAACTTGACTTCTACTAAATAAGAAATATGTTGAAATTGTAAAATGCATACTAAAACAAGCTTGCTAGAATGGTGGTAGATTATCTCTAAGAAGAGATGTGAAAGCTATGCTCATTCATAAGAATATAAGTAAAATGATGCTCCAAAGGCCTTTTTACATCAAATATGAATGCAAAAACCCTAGACATCCAAAAACCTAACCCTATGAGATGAAGCGCCAAAAGTCATGTGGGCCCCGTTGGGGTAAGTTGGGACATCAACTTGATGGGGTCATAAATTTTTCATATGATCTTTGTTTTAGGCGCACGATATCATGTTGTAAATTTCTATCCGAGGAATACATAATGCGCCATCATACTTTGACTCCACCTATAGTGTGACTGCGGTGGGCCCAAAAAACGTTGTTTAGGGCTTCAAAACGGCCCCAGAAGTTTAAGACCCGAAAATATAGAAAAAAAAATTCCAAGATGAAAACTAAAACTGCCAATATCAAAGATGTATGTGAGCCAATTGTAATAGGTGGGTGGCCACATATATTCACCTAGATAAAGCCCCAATTTCTGCAACAAAATGATGGAGAAATTTGACGAAAAAAGGATTGAAAATTCTTATGCAAAGATCGAATTGGTGTTTACAGGATCAAAAGTGGCAGTATTGAGATTAACTAAAAATCTCCAATGTAGGATGAAGAAATAATTATGAAATTGGATGTTTTTGGAATAATTAAGAAAATTTGAAAAAATTATGAAAATTTGAAAAAACATTGTACCATGATGTCAACATGACGTGGGGGCCACGTGTCAACTAACGTGGCATGCAAGTGACATATACTACCACAATGGAAAATCCACAGTGGCATGTACACGGTATCAGGTCGACATAGGTGGCAAGTGACCCAGTACCATGGTGGGGCATTCACACATCGGGCGGAACCATGAGTCGGACCCACATAACCAAATTGCGGTGGGTGTCCAGTGTAGTTAGGATAACCCTAGGCAGGGGGATGCAATCCACCGATGTGTTCCACATAATTGGGGCCCTAACCTTGGTTAGTTTTTTCGTCCCCTCCCCCCTTAGTTAACGGTCAGTAGGCGAGGGGGGAGGCACAATGTGATGTGGGTGGTCGATCGTCGTCGACATCCACTACACCACATCCATTAGATCATTAGGCATGAAACTTTATGCACCAAGGTATATGGGTGTGGTATGGGGCCCTCCCATTTCCACAACCCAATAAAATATGGTCACATGGAAGCTCGACGGTGGGACCGAAAGGCAAGGTAAGTGTGTCGAGAGATAAAGGAAAGAGAATGAAAGAAGGAAGGAAGAGCCAACAGGGAAGGACTAGGAGTGGACGAGAGTTGACATGGAATATGTGCAAGGGTTTCAAGTGGACTAGGATGCCACGCTAGCATTCCAGCCAGTGGGGTTTATTTAAAATTATCAGAAAGAATTAAAAATTACTGGAAAAAATCAATGTTTTCCAGGTTATGTTTTTGTAGGGCATTTTTTAGGCCCTAAATAGAGTTTTTATGTACTCAAAAATAGTGCACCCAAGGTGTAATTTTCTTTATATCAAATGAAATTGCTCAGTGATATGTTTCTAATGGTGTATTCATTTCCTCAATCGGAGTTAGGATAGGTGATTTACAGCTCGAAGAGTGGAGGGTAAATTCTAAGACCCAGTTAACTTCTAAAGGCCATAACCTCATGATCAAGAATCATATTGAGGAACATGAATAGTCTATGGAAATATATTGAGCCATAGATGACAGCCATGGATTCAAATTAAAATTTTGGGCACATTAAAAAAATTTAAGAGGGCATAGAAGGTACATGTAGCATTCAGGGCCAAAAATATTGATTAGCCTAAAACTTCAACGGGTTGTATCTAGCAGCCTAGAGCTCATATGAGGGTGAAAATTGGCCGGATTGTCAAAAATATGATTACAAAGGAACCCAGTTGAACTCTGTCAAATTTCAAAAGGATCAAGAGCAAAGATGTATAATCTCAGTTAAAACAATTACACCTAGTTGAAGGAGCTTTTGGGTAATATTCAAATAGCCATAACTTTCTGCTCAAAACTCTGAATTGAGAAAGAAAGAAATCATTGGAAAGGTATTGGTCCAAGGATTCCATGAGATCACCCATAATTTTTAGATGAGAAACATAATTATAGGAAGTTAGAAATAAGATTCTCGTGACCATAAAGGGGGAAAATTGTGCATATGTACCAAAATTGTATATTGTGGTTGTATGCTTCCTTTAACCAAAATTTCTTAGAATTGTTATCTTATATAATAAATGTGTGGTAATTATAGGTAAGTTTGATGATAAAAAATATCAAATTATCTTTAGCAAAGTGATATTTTCAAGCATGAGGAATAGGGTAGGGTTAGTTCTTCAAAATGTGGAATGATTGCTTGAGGAAGCTACCAGTTGAAGATGTCTATACTCAGTGAGTAAGATAGAATACTTTCTATGGAACTATAACTTGGAAAAAGAATTCAAAATGACAAATATGCATACCAATTGGGGATTCTAAGTAAGAGAGATAGAATATATGTTTCATAATAAAGCATGAGAAATGGGTATGCATGAAGTTGATACCATGGAAGTGTAGAAGATGGATTTTCATAATAGGTGAGAAGGTTGAAATATGGTTAAAGATAAGAATAGGTACTCAAGGCAGGGTGATAGGATAAGAATCTCTCACAAGATGATCAAAGGTCAATACTAAAGGATGTTAAGGTATAAGTCTAGGTGTATCCATGAATGATTGGGAATCCACTACAGGAAATCCACTCCTACAAATCAAGGTGCTCAATGGAATCAAGGTGCAAATAATATTATTTAAGTGGAGAAAGTAGTGAAATATTATCCACTCTAACAAAAGCCAATGTTAAGGTAAAAAGGTACATTGTGGGAAGATTTGTCCTATGCAGATTGATATATCAGGATTCTAGTATTATGATAAAGGAAGATAGAGTGTATACATGGAAATAAGATGTAACTTTTCTGAGGATCGGACCTAAATTTTTGGATATAGCACCTCCATGATTGTTATCAAAGTAGTGCAGTGGAAGCATGGTTTTATGATAAAACTTTAGGGTAAAGTAATGTAGGTGTGTGCATACTAAAGAAGTGCCAACAGATGCATAAGAAATGTATCATGTGCAGATTGGTTCTGGAGGTATATAGCCATACTTCTAGGGAAGGAATTACATCAATCTCATATCATTCCAAAATTGGATAAATTTCAAGATTAACTCAAAGATAGTGGAAGATGATACCACTAAGTGGATTCCAAGTTATTTGAGTATATTGTATCACTCAATAAATGTGACAACAATAAAGAGGAATGTTAAGTACATTCCAAAGGTGTTGAGTGCATTTCTAAGGTACAATGGGAGGACAAGTCAAAGGGAACCAGGCATGGAGGTGATTTCCTAAAGGGATATTAATGAGGAACCACAAAGGAGAAAATAATTATGTGCTTGGTATCGAATGAAAAAGATATGGTACCTAAAAATAATCCATCTCGAGAGGAAAAGAACCATGGGTGACATTCTAGTCAATTCTATGCAGTTGGAGAAGAAGAAAAATGTGCATCAATATGGCATGTTGGAAATTGACTATGCAAGTCAAGTTGAAACCAGATGGGTCAGGAATGGAGAAAATAATGGCTCAAGCAACAGCAAGTGTTGAAGTGTTCAGAGAGGGAAAATTGAAAATAAGTTTGTTCCAACAAGTAAATGAATGTTGAAGATCCAAGGTCAGTAAGAGAGCATGAGTGATTATGTAATTTGAGCATGTGGGTGTTGGGTCAAATGGATCTAAAAATTGAGGAATGTTGAAATTTAATATCATCATAGTATTTGGATGGAGATGCAAAAGTAGACAAAAGTGATTGGGTTGGAAAGGTACTCAGGACAAAACCAAGCATGTACAATGATTTCAGCAAGAGTACACAAGGACACAAGAACTCAATAAGACTTTAGATAGCCAAGAACAACAAGGAAAAGTGGTACAGGAAGAAAGAGGTTGTTGCAATTACTGTAGCAGAAATTATGTTATGGCTTGTTGGACATCCATACGTAGTACAAGAAAATGGAATGCATATGCATTCATGAGCATGTTAGTGATGCAATATTAGTGCATATAGATATGTTGTAATAAATGTAGATTTGTTAGTATATGTAAGGTGGCTAGAGAGGTAGTGGGGGAGCCAAGAGGGCCCATAGTGATAATAGTGAAGGTCATTCAATGTAAGGTGGACTAGGTCCACTATATTATTAAATAAGCCCACTATGGTAGTTAGATATAATAAATGTAAGAGGACTTCTTAGAAGGTTCTACTTCTAGAAGATTCCTCCTTTAGAATGTTCTTAGGTGATGGTAGCACTATATAAAGGGGTTCAAGCAATGTAATGAGACATGAAAAGA
>ML799840.1:116005-135310 GCA_009831015.1 Picea engelmannii | reverse complement strand
ACTATATAAAGGGGTTCAAGCAATGTAATGAGACATGAAAAGAAGTATTGTATTTGGAGCGGTAGCTCAATAGGAGGATGCCCCCTCGAAGAGGCAAGTGAACAGGAGAGGATCCCTTCCATAATAGGATCCATTGTATGGTGTTACCCTACCTCAAGGGTTTCTATAATAAAGTTGTGGTTTTCTATATGGTTCATAGATCTTGTGTGGTGTTTGTATTCAGATATCTTTGGATCTATTGTGATATTTTGTATTCAGTATTCAGGTTCTTAATAGTATATGTATAGCATGATGATGACTAGGAGTAGTCCATGGTTATATATAAGAATATGAATATTTCTAACAGTGGTTGTTGTGCCAAGAAATAAATAATTATTGCATCGTTGCAAGTATTGCTAATAATGGTGTTGCATATAGAAGGAAGCAATGAAAAATTGAAGTGTGGATTGTAAGGCTTATAATAGAGGCTTGGGAGATTCTATTGTTATCAGCTAGCCATGTAGAATTAAATTTATTTAATGGAAGCCATGCAAGTATGAGTTTTATGTAATTTTATTGCATAATTGCTAAAGGAAATTTTGGTAAGAATTTTCTCAACCATAGTTTATTTGATCACATATTGTATTATTTGAATGCATTAATGGGAATAAGATACCACTAGGTGTGGTAAAGGTTGGAGGCCTGTAATAATTATCAAAGCTTCTTAGATTTTGAATGCATACAATGACATAGTAGAATGTCATGTTAATTTCGTTATGAGCTAAATACCAAAGCAATAAAGGGTATGACCTTGTTTGCTTGGGTATTTAAAGGCTATGTACCACAAAAATATCCAATGAACTTCCTACTTCTAAATAATGTTTGGACTGCAACCTTTTTCTAACACTAATGAACACCACAAAATTATATTCTCGATGTAGTGTTTGGGTCGAAAATGAAGGCATCCAAATAGTTGAGCATGTTATAGGAAGTGTGTGGAAAATGTGTCAAGGCATTGGAAAAACTTTCCAATTTACCAATGGTGAGATACATGACTTAGATATTTGGCATTATGAAGTCAATGCAAAAGTGCATTGAATAGACATGCATGAAGAGTTACACTCATGCATAGTGTGTAAGTGGTTGAGTTGAACTTATGCATGATAAAATTGTTAGGTTGAATTCATTTGTTGAATGCATTTTTGTAAATACATGCATATATTATATTAATGGGAAATGATTATGCTAACAGCTGAAATGATGTAATTATTACTAACTCATGAGGTTGAGAACATTTTAGGAGCTATTGGATAATGCAACAAGGGAGTTTCAATTTAAGGTAGTCACAAGAAATCTTTGTCAAAGGAACAGAGTAAAAACCTTGGATGTTAATAATATATACGTAGAGAATGATAATTTCATTCTAGTTAATAAATAGATTGTTAGTTTTGATTGAATTGTTAAATATAAACAATTCTAAGATCACTTTGTAAACTTTGAAATTGTTACAATACAATTATATGGTATATTATGCAATAAGAACTAATAATATATTGGTTGAATGTAAGATGGAAGCATTGCAGGAAAATTAGAGTATGGTGCTGCAGAAGGCCATAATAAAGACAGATGCATGTTTTTGCAAAAACAAAGAAATTATGAGATGGAATCTCATACAAGGAAAAAAAAAATGTGTCCTTATGAAATATATTTGAATTTATACATGAAATTGATATCATATTGTCTCATAATGGTTGTATGTGTGAGACACATATGAGATGATGGTTATTGAAGATGGTATTATTAGGAAGAGTGGCTACTAGGAGCCTTAAATTGCAAATCCTTAATGGGGTTTTGGTAATGATTTGGTGCTCTCCTTGTGTGTGAAATCCTTGGCAATATGGATTGTTGAAGGACTGTGTAGCATTGAAAGGATGCCTAATCCTAGAAGGGTGAGTGCAACAAGGAGGAAGTAGCTCAAGAATACCATAGTGAGAAGAATTTCTTGAAAATAGCTCTATGGATTAGAGCATGTAACTTAAAACTGAAGTATGAAGGCATGAATATTATGCTCTACAAGAAGAGCACCAAAAGGATAACAAGATTCCATAGCAAAGGCATGGAGCTTTTTGAATAATTTGGATTGTACATTGTATACAATGCACTAAGGACGATGCTTAAATAAGGGGGAGGGGAATGTAATACCCCAGGTTGAGCCCCAATTGTAATGTACATATAGGTTGGTGAGCTAGGATACTTTTTTCCAAAGTGCCTTTGTAAATATGTTTTGAGACCAGAGTGTATGTGTGATTATTAGGCCGGGGATTCTGGATTGTTAAAAGGCCAATGTTCCTTTATTGTAATTTGTAAATCATACTCATATTATTAATAAAATACATCATTGTTGTAGACTGACCCAACAAAAGATATGGGGGGATAAATACCACTAGAAATGGAAATGGGGGCTAAGTGATCCAAGTGGATATTGGTGGCCACCCACCTATTCCAATTGGCTCCTTTTGATAGTTTTAGTTCAGCACATTCTTTTGTAATTATTTGTAATTGTGGGTTCTACACTTTCAGGGATCTCTGAATCCCTACACAACTTCTAGGTGGATATTGGTGGCTTCCCACCTAATCCAACTGGATTATTTTGGAATTTTTCATATTAGTACATCTTTTTGTAATTTCAAGGTCGTTTTGGGGCCCTAAACAGTCTTGTTTTGGCTTGCCACAATCAAACTGTAGACAAAGTCGGAGTTTGAAACCATAATGTGTATTTCTCGAAAATACCTTTCCAACATGCTATCACACACCTAAAACAGAGGTCGTATGAAAAATTTATGACCCCGAGAAGTTGAGGTACCAACTTACCCATCGAGGCCCACATAAATTTTGGTGTTTCATCTCCTATGGTTAGTTTTTTGGATGTCTATGGTTTTGGAATTCATGAGTAATGTTAAAAAAGGCCTCTAGAGCCTCATTGTAATCATCCTGCTCAGACAGATGCACGTAGTATCCACATCTCTTCTCAGACATAGCTACCACCATTCGAGCAAGTTGTTTTCAATTCTGCAATTTTACAGTTTCAACCTATTTTATTTATTCAATAGAAGTTATTGTTCATTGGATATCTATTGGTGTTCTCCGTACCTTTGTGTTATTGTATTAAGTCTGTTATTTATTTCGTTCCACTCATAAATCTAGATCAGTGGTATCAGAGCGGTCTGCTCTTCATTTATTTTTCTTCATGCATGTCCCCGACAAGATCTGGGTACAAGAAGTTGGGACTCGAACCAGTCGATCCTTTGCAAGATCAGTCTCGTCGAGCTTGACCACAACTCATGGGGGATGAGAAAAAATATGATGGAGTAGGATATCCTTTTAAACTATTGCTTGAGGAATCCCTTGCACGACAAAGGAACGAAATGATGGACAACTTTGCACAAATCCTTCGATGACTGCCCACAGGAAATGCACCTTCATGAAGTGACCATGCATCCCCCTTCAAGGTACAAGTAAATTTTGATATTCCATTATTTGAAGGAATGATAGATGCGGATGTTGTAGATAAATGGTTGAATCTACTCGAAGGGTATTTTTCGGTCCACAATTTTTCTGATAGGGAAAAGATTACTTTTGCACTCCTCAAGGTCGTCCCCCATGTTAAGGATTGGTGGGATACTTACTCTGAGCAAAGGGCCATAGAGGAATATGCAATATTTGTGGTCACCCCCACATGGGATTCCTTCAAGTATGTTATTAAAGAAAAATACTACCATGTTGGAAGATGTGAAGACCAATACACAAGATGGACCACCCTGCGTCAAGAAAGGGATCAGACAATACCATATTTCACCAATATTTTCCATACCCTATGCACTAAATTGGGTATCAAATACTCTAAACGACATCTAGTTCTCAAATATCATGGATGTTTGCATAGATACATTCAAACATAAATGGTTGTTTTGTACATCACATCATTGGGTATGGATTGTAGATATGTTGTCAAGATCGAGTAGAAATTTAAGAAGAAGAGGTTGGAGTTTGTATCTGAAAACTCCTCACAACCGAAGCAGGGAAAAGTCGGCCCCAACCCACAAAACAAGGGACAAATAAAACATGGTCACTCTCAGGAAAACCATTCTAATATGCAACACAAGAAGGGTAATGAGAATTCGAAGAAGGACACAAGAAAGTGGTGTGAATACCATAAAATGCCTTGGCACAACACGGAAGATTGTCGCTCCAAGCAGTCACTGGTGGACGAACTGAAAGATTCTGAGTCAAAGGTAGATTCTGACTCTGAATCAAAACCAGAAGGATGGAATATGATTATCGATTTCAAACCCAGCGCCAAGCGAACAAGAGGAAAGGGAACGCGTCTTTCACTCACAGATGTGGGTAAAGGGGGCTCCGCTTCATTTCATTTTTTATAGCGGCAGTCAAAAGAACCTGAGATTAGTAGAGGTCATCAAGTGTTTGGACCTACCGATGACACCATACCCACATCCCTACACCATCGGCTGGCTTCTCCAAGGAAGAGATCTCTGTGTCAGCCAACAATGTTGTTTTCCCTACGGCATCAAGCCTTTCAAAGATGAGGTATCGTGTGATATTTCTCCCCTCGAAGTTTGTTACGTTCTTTTAGGATAACCATATTTGTGGAAGTGACATACTTTGTATGAGTCTATACCCCATAGTTTTATTATTATTTTGGGTAGACAATTGTACAGGATACCAGAGATAGCGTCGTCTACCACTATTTCTTTAATCTCTGCTAAGCAATGCAGTAAGGTCATTTCAGACACTGGGAAGTTCATCTTCTTTTTTATTCATGATCATAGTAAGTAGAAGGTCATTGCCACATGTGTGACCTCTACATAGAGCCACTATTTGTAGAAAAATAATGTGGATGGAATCGTGGAAGAATACAGAGACATCTTCTCCTCACCCACTAGGGTATCGATGCACTACCAAGTCAAGAATCTAATTGATCTAAACCCCGGTCCTCCTATGCCTAATGGACCAGATTATCCTCACTAACTAATGCAAAATGACCAAACCAAGTGTCAAATCCAAGAGTTGCTTCAAAAGGGGCACATCAGACCCAACTCCTCCCCTTGCGGAAGCTCGGTTGTACTAGTGTAGAAGAAATATGGGACATGTCGGCTTTGCATTGATTACAGAGCATTAAACAAAATCACGGTCAGGAACGGGCACCCAATTCCTCGAATTGATGAAATTCTTGACCAAATCAAGGGGGGCATGTTCTTCAAAAATATAGACAAGTATGGCTACCACCAGGTTCCCATTGAACTAACTAATATATAGAAGACAACTTTCAAATCTAAAGAAGGTCTCTTCGAATGGTTCGTCATGCCCTTTGGCCTAACATATGCACCAGCAACTTTCATGATGTTGATGGATGATGTATTGAGACCCTTCACCAACTCTTTTGTGGTGGTATATCTGGATGACATCCTCATCTTTAGCAGAACTTGGGAGGAGCACATGTCGCATATTCAACAGGTTTTGAGCACTCTTTGGCAGCGCAAGCTATATGCAAACTTGGAAAAATGCTCATTTTCCATGAACAAGGTTCAATACTTGGGATAAATTGTTGATGAACATTGGGTACATGTGGATCCATCTAAGATCCAATTCATCTGTGATTGGTCAGCCCTGACCACACTAACCAAGCTTCGGAGATTCTTGGGACTTTCCAACTTCTACCGATGGTTCATGTTGGGATTCTTCCATATTGCATGGGCTCTCATCCAAGTGACCAACAACAGTGGCAAGGAAAATTTTGTGTGGGAGAAGGCACAACAATGAGAATTTGATGATCTGAAGCATCAATTATGCTCAACTCCAGTACTCTACTTACCTGATATGTAATAACCATTCGATATTGAGACTGATGCATCTGACTATGTTGTAGGCACAGTTATCACTTAGCGCGGTCATCCGATAGCATACCATAGTGAGACACTCTCAGATATTGTCTGAAAATACCCCACCTATGACAAGGAAATGAATTCCATTGTACAATCATGTCTTCAATGGAAACATCACATTTTGGGAAATGAGATATTCATCCACACTAATCACAAGCCTCTCCATTCATATAGACAAAGGGGAAGTTGTAGAACGGTCGCCATCAGAAGTGGTACACATACCTGAAGCAGTTCCATATCAACATCAAGTATAAGACAAGGAGCACAAATCGTGTCGTTGGTTGCATCAGTCGACCTCCCATGGTTGCACTCACCACCGTGCTCCACTCCTATGGGCACGAGGCATCTGAGTGGCCCCAACTTTATCAACAAGATCCTGACTTTGCCACTACCTATTAGCTCTTGGGTACAGGCACGAATGTCACTGATTTTCACATTTAGGATGGATTGTTGTGCCATATGGGCCACCTATGTGTTCCTGAAAGAGAGCAGGAAAAAATGATTTGGGAGGCTCACTACAGTCAGTTGGTAGCACATTTTGGCATGGAGAAAACTTTGGCCATTCTACGGAAACATTTTTATTGGCCAAAACTTTGGCAGGACGTCAACAAGTATATAAGATCTTGCATTGTCTATGTCATTGCCAATCCAAACATCAAGAAGCAAGGATTATACACCCCTCTTCCTACTCCCAAGAGGCCTTGGGAATCCATCTCAATGGATTACATGTCTAGCCTTCTATCCACCAAGCAAGGCAATGATTGTGTATTTTTGGTGGTTGATCAATTTTCAAAGATGTCCATTCCCACAACTTGAAAGAAGAGCTTCACAGTGGAAGATACTGCCAAGGTATTCTTTTAATGAGTGTGGGTCCATTTTAGGATACCATAGACCATCATCTCTGATCTGGATAGCAGGTTCCTCGACACATTTTGGTCAAGTCTCTGGTCATTGTTGGACACTAATCTCACTAAATACATTTCCTTCCACCCTCAAACCAATGGTCAGACAGAGGTCATCAATCGAATTATTGTGCACATCATGTGCATGTATAACTCTAAGCATCTGCATACATGGGATGAGAGTTGTCCCTATGTTCATCACAGCTACAATAGGGCTCTCCATAGATCCACCGGCCATATCCCATTTCAGTTGGGGTTTGTATTCCAACCCTTGCGTCCCATTGATGTTGCACTACCTCTTATAACCACATAGATAGAATCTTCCCATGTTCATTCTGAGGCCGAAAAACCCACCAGATTCATTAAGAGGATTCAACATATCTAGAAACAGGTCCATGATATTTTGCATAAATCCAGTGCTAATTACAAGAAGCACCATGATCAACATCAGGTACCACACAATTTTCAGGTGGGATACAAGGTTTTCTTATATTTGCAAAAATAACACCTTATGGGGCCCCATCGAAAGATTCATCCACTTCTCTATGGGCCTTACACTATCACCAAGGTTGTGGGAGACAATGATTTTGAGCTCAACACTCCCCCCTTCCTTGGATTTCACCCAGTGTTCAATGTGGACCTCCTCCAGCCGTATTTTCCACCATTATTGGACACCTTAGAGATCGTAGAACAATTGACACCAATAGATCTCAAACCTGACTACATGGAACAAGAATCTACTAATCATATAGTGGACACACAGGTCAAGAGCACTCGCCAGCAGAGGATCCAGCTTTATCGGGTTGTCAAGACATGGAAGATTCTGCACTAAGGAAAATGGCTCACCCAAGGCCAAATTTAGTATAAATTTCCTAAGCTGATGGGGGCACTCAAATCAATGGATACCATTTCTTCCTAATGGGGGAGGATTTCTCCAGGTGGTATTTGTAATTGCGGGTTCTACACTTTCGGGGTTATCTGAAGCCCTACAAATACACACATTACACAGATATTTTTCCCATGGAAACCTAAACCGAGAAAACCATCATATTATGTATTCATTCATTGTGATATATTGTTTACAATACAATATACATATAGGAGCCAGCAGCATCCAAAACCCTAACCCAATGACATGGATTAGTCAACAACCCTAATTCTTTAACCAGAAATTCTTGAATGAGTGTGGGTCCATTTTTGGATACCACATACCATCATCTCTGATCAGGATAGCAGGTTCATCGGCACATTTTGGTAGAGTCTCTGGTCATTGTTGGACACTAATCTCACTAAATACATTGCCTTCCACCCTCAGACCGATGGTTAGATAGAGGTCATCAATCGAATTATTGTGCACATCATGTGCATGTATAACTCTAAGCATCTGTGTACATGGGATGAGAGTCGTCCATATGTTCAGCACAGCTACAACAGGGATCTCCATAGCTCCACCATCCATATCCCATTTCAGGTGGGGCTAGTATTCCAACCCTTTCGTCCCATTGATGTTGCACTACCTCTTACTACCACATAGACAGAATCTTCCCATGTTCAGTCTGAGGCCGAAAAAACCACCATATTCATTGAGCGGATTCAACATATCTGGCAACAGGTCCATGAGATTTTGTAGAAATTCAATGCTAAGTACAAGTAGCACCATGATCAACACCGGGTACCACACAATTTTCAGGTGGGAGACAAGGTTTGGTTACATTTGAAAAAAGAACACTTTACGAGGCCCCATCTAAAGATCCATCCACTTCTCTATGGGACTTACACTATCACCAAGGTTGTGGGAGACAATTATTTTGAGCTTAACACTCCCCCCTTCCTTGGATTTCACCCAGTGTTCAATGTGCACCTCCTCCAGTTGTATTTTCCACCATTATTGGACACCTCAGAGATCGCAGAATAATTGACACCAACAGATCTCAACCCTTACTACATGGAACAGGAATCCACTAATCATATAGTGGACACACAGGTCAAGGGCACTTTCCAGCAGAGGATCCATCTTTATCGGGTTGTCAAGGCATGGAAGCTTCTGCACCAAGGAAAATGGCTCACCCAGGGCCAAATTTAGTATAAATTTTCTAACCTGGTGGGGGCACTCAAATCAATGGAGACCATTGCTTCCTAATGGGGGAGGATTGATCCAGGTGGATATTGGTGGCCACTCACCTATTCCAACTGGCTCCTTTTGATAGTTTTAGTTCAACATGTTCTTCTGTAATTCTTTGTAATTTTGGGTGCTACACTTTTGGGGTTATCTGAAGCCCTACAAATACACACATTACACAGATATTTCTCCCCTGGAAACCTAAACCAAGAAAACCATCATATTATGTATTCATTCATTGTGATATATTGTTTACAATACAATATACATATAGGAGCCAGCGGCATCCAAAACCCTAACCCAATGACATGGATTAGTAAATAACCCTAATTCTTTAACCAGAAATAGAAAACCATTGGAAAAAAACCATGTGCCAAAAATTTCCCAACGATGGACACAAAAATCGAGGCAACACGAAAAACAAGGCAAAAAATGTGACACGTTTCTCGAGGAAAAAAAATCATGCAAAGAATATAAAACATACCCAATATTTGTCAGGAATGTGGTCGAAAAAGCGAGTTGTCAAGCCCGTGAGAATTCTCTCTGGGTGAGAGAATTGTTGGAAATTAATTCCCAAGGTGCCAAGATGTAGCTGCAGGGCTTTGAAACTCCATGTCTGGCCTGTTGTTAAATCCTCGGAAGGGAAGTGGTGAAGCCAAAGGACTGTTGAGCAGAGAAGTAACACACTTCCTGGGGGGACAGGCATGTATGGGATGAGGGACTGTAGGTTGACTTCTAGATTTGGCCCTTGAATCTAAGAATTGTTGTTGATTGACAGACCTTAGACTAGCTTAGGACTTCCTTTTCCCAGGTAGAGTTTATTCCCAATTCGAGGGTGACCCACTACTGAGATTATGAGCAGTATGGTCTATGGTTGGGAGGAATGTGGAGGTTTTGCATGCAATTGGTGTTTATTTCATGAGATAAGTGTCTTTCATGAGCTTATTTTATTTAATGTGTGTATAATTATGGGTTTTTTATTATGGAATTTTTGTTATAATTTTGTTTATAAATTATTATTGTTATTCTTCTTTACTCTATTCATATGCATAACATAAAAGTAAAATTAATGGTATCAAAATTCATAATTTGGATGTGGCATTGCCCAGCAGGGAGCTAGGGATGGTATATGTGTGTTGTTGAGGGGTTCATAGACCGAACCTCACCTCTAGTCATGGTCAATTTGAAATCTCCATTCTCGACCCTACTAAGTTTAGGGAGGAAGTAAGGCCTATGGTTCATGCCCTCCCAAATCCTGTCAATACTTGTCATTGCTTCTATGATGGCTTCACCAGATGGTAAAACTGTATCTAAGAAATCCATAGAGAAGGGAGATTCAGAGGCCCACATGGGTGTAGTAATATTATCCAATTCATTTTTCCAAGGAGGAACCATATCCATGTTTACAGCAGAACTTTGTATAGCATGATAAGCAATTTCAGTTGCATACAATAGCATTTCAATCCTTTCATGTTCAATTTCTTCAGTCGAAGTGGAAGGAGATGGTAAAATCCACAAATCCTAAGAACATGTTATAAAATAACAAACTTTGGATGTGGAGCACAAAAAAACCAATGCAGTAGAGCTAGCAGGAGTGGGATTGATGTAAGACATGGGTGCTAAGAAATCAAAATTTTCCATGAGGGATGGATACATTCCCACACCCATGTTCTCAGTGGCCTTCTAGGAGTTACCGATTAAAGAAACAATAAATTCTACCAACACAATTGGGTTAGTACATGAGTAATAAAATTGATCAATAGTTACAATTTTACTTCATGCAGAATACAATGAACCTAGAAAACCAAGGAAAGTGCAGTTGTCATCGTATAGGTCTAGCTACATCCCAAACAAATATCCTAATCAAGTGGAGTGTCAACTAATTCAACTTCGATGGATACAATTTCCCCCCTAATTGGATAGGGAAAGAGGGGAGGATCCCATGGGGCCTAAAAGACCGTTTATTGAATACATTTTAAAAAGTGGGAGATGGGAAAAGCTAAGGGGATTTGATCGCTCTCCAACATGACTATGACATGACACATGTTTAAGCACCCTCATACAAAACCATTCTAAATATATTTTTCATGTTATACAAAACTTGGATCTAAAAAGAAACTTGGTAAGGAATTTGAGGCTTCACATTAGCAATATCAAACATTATCATCTAATAACTTGAGGAATCAATAGATCTGATAGCTGATAGTAATGCAATTTCTTGTGTTGGGAAACTTTGGAGTACTTTCAAGACTGACATAGCACACAACACTTGGGATAATTATTTTACAATTTAGTAGTTATGTGCATCCCAAGCATTTGGATTGTGGGATGACATCTTAATCACACCCTTGGGTATGTGTGGCATTGCTTCTACCATGTGTTTCTCTATATGTAGAGGATTTAGAAATTTGGAGGATTCCTTTAATTTAGAGGTAGAATCGGTAGCCTCATAATTATGGGCTCTAGTCTAAAGGTGTATCTCTAATCCATACATGTAAACATTCGAGGATTTGTTATCATGCAAGGGTGCCCCCTGTTTTCCCCCCTTGCTAAAATCTAGAGTTACTTGAAGTGCCCATAGCCATTTACTGACCTTGAGGGAAAGGATTACTTAAAATAGTACGTTGTTTTTGTGCCAACAAACATTGGGCCTATTTAATATTGGGGAATTAGTGTGCTATATGGTCTTCCTTACATGACTTGCAAGGAAATTTAAAAAAAAAATGTCCTTTTTAGCCCCACCATTGTTGTTTTTTTTGTCTTTTTTTTCATTATTGTTATCCCCAACTCCTTTCCTATTACCCTTATTCTTTTTCTTTCCTCCAAGTTTTTCATTACCCTTCATATTTTCCAACTGTACCATGTGTATGTCGAAATCTTGAAGTGGGGGAGAGGTCAAAGAATGAGCTTGACTAACTGCATGAAGATGTATATACATCTACTTCATTTGGTTTTCTACCAAATTTGCAGCATCATTATCTATGGAACCGAAACATCCATTGGCATGTGGCCTAGGATTTGGTTTTAGAGGGTCTATGCAAGGTCACAGTGTATTTGGAAATATTTAATACAGAACTCTGGACTAAGAATATATCCAATCTAATTGTTGGGCTCTCAAGATGTCTTGTTCTTAGGTCGTCACTCCTGAAAGAGATACGTCTTTATATATGTAAGGTAACAAATATTTCAAGAACCATTGTAGAATGAAATTCGTAGGGATCTGAGATTTTATCATTTACTTCCTTATCTACCACTCTTGGATGTGGTTGGAAATGTGGGTAGCATTATCCCTCCTAAAAGTAGACAAGGTATTTCATATGAAATAGGAAGTTGAAAGTGGTTCAATAGAACCATGGCCAAGTCATGAAAATTTATAAATGTAACTTTGTTTAGCTCAATATAACACTTTGTGACCAGCCCAGTGAGGTTGCATTGAAACAGTATCAATCTGATGGAATCGTCCATTAGAAAGTTTGATGAGCACCATGGGTGGAAATTTTTTACATGATCTCTTGGATCCTCACCACCCTTCCCTTCAAACATTGGAATGTCTGGTGGGAGCATGGTAGGGACTAGAATCCAATTATTATTGTGACACACCAAATCATTGGTGAGTTTGGAAATATTTGGCACCTTTAAAGTTGCCAAAAATGGAAACCATAGTTGCGGAATAAAGCTCCAACTTATGGGTTTGTAACCCCTCCGCTAGTTGGTACTCGGAAAATAAAATCCTATAATATTAATAGCAACAAGTTTCCAAGTAGTGTTTGAAAGCTAAACAGGGTATGGATTATAACTTTGAGCTCCCTGGCCATTAAGGGAATGGACATATAGGCTTGGTGGTCCCTGAGGCACGCAACCTTTGAGATACGTTGGATATTTGGAGCCTTGGAGGAGGAGCATTGGACCTTGGGGACTCATGTTTATCATCATTTACCTTAGATCTTGACATGTATCACTTGAATTATATTACTTCCCATGTGTAGACATACTTGTGTCTTTAAGTTTTCTTGTAGTGGACTAGGCCCACTTGTCATCATAGACCTTTCTTATCTCTCATATATATAGAGGAAGGAGAGAGTCATTATCATCATGAATCATACGCGTGTTCTTATTCTTCATTACACATGGGTTAGAGATGTAAAAGGAGAATAGATACTCTCTCTTTCTCTCTCAATATTATTTAAAATTTATTTCGTTGTGTCTTAAGATGTAAGGGTTTCTTGGAGGATTCTCGAAGTGTAAATCTAGGATTTGACCCCTAAAGAGACATTGGAGTTAGGATTTGGTAATAAACTCTAAGTTGTATTATTGAAGAGGAAGAGAAGAGAAGTAGGAATTGCTAGTGGTGATTCTAGCCTATTGGAGTATCTTTGGTGGAGATATGATTTTTCTTGATTTTCCCTTGCTAGTGTTTTGGAGACCTTGTAGAATTGTCCCAACTTGTGATAATTTGAGAGTATATACTTAAACTTCATCTCTTATCTATATATATGATGTTTTTAGTTTTCCAAATTTGTCTTATTATAGATTCAATTTTTAGTTATCATTATCTTCATGGTTTTGTAATTTCAACACTTATACGTCCTACTCAGTTGACATGGGTTAAGGTTGAAATTGTTAAGGAAATTACATTTATAATGAAGACAATAGGGAAATTTATTTATGTATAGCTGCATCAATTGTAGTTATTTCAAATTTTGTTTATGCGTTAAAATATTTCCCTAGAGGGTCTAAACTTATTGGCATAGACTTGGTATCTTCTCTCATGGATTAAATAGTGTATTTGGGTCGATGTGAAGTGAAATATTGTTCATTATTTGTTGTTATAATATATATTTTGGTTCATCTTTAAGGCCAATAATCCATAGGGATAATATCTTTGGAACCTCTAAAGAGGTCAAATTTATAAATTTATAAAAGAAACCTCAATTCATGAAATTTATACCAAAAAATACTCAATATGTCATTCAAAAATAAATTTATTTGAGTTTTTCTTTAAATATCCACATGTATTTCAAATTTATCTCATTGTGACTCCATCAAAAGTATGGAAACTGGGTACTCGTTGGATGCAAAATTTAATTATGCATCCAACGGGTGCCTACACTTGATATTTGAGTAAACCTATAAGAAAACAAGTCAAAAATATTATTAAAAAAAAAGTAGTTATTTTTCTTTCCCTCCTAACCTATTTACCCTTATGGTTCACATAATCATCTTGAATCCTATTGGTTCTTTTAAATTTGATGTTGATAGCACAATTTTTATTTTGAAGCCCATTTTTACCTCAAAAATTCTCTAATGTTGCAAGCAACCAACAACTTTGGCTCAGTAGGCGTTGCAATCTCTTTCTCAACATGCTCCCAAATCTTTATTTTGTCCATAAGAATCTATAGTCAAATATTCTAAGGCATGAAATTGGAAACTAATTCAAATTGTGACACTCTCTAAGTCCAATAATAGACATATCTACAAGCTTTGAATCCACCTCAAAACAAAGATCAAAAATAATTAAGTAGAACAAGCCCTTATAGAGCTCAAACACTTCTCCTAAGTATCCTAGGGTTTCACACTTGAACAAACTAAAAAATGTCAAGGTACCACTCCCATGTATAACGTAGTGGAAATACCAACTCCCTCTTCACCAAAAGAGTGATTTCAGCAAGAAAGATATGATACCATGTAGAAATTTCATGAATTGAGATCTCTTTTCCAATTCAAAATTTTCACCTCTTTAAAGATTCAATGAATCTAATCCCTGTGAATTATCCAAGTTAGGCCTAGACTATAGTTTGAATTACCGCAAAAAAAAATGGAAAATATTTCACTTCACATCACCCCAATACACTAGGCACTCCAAGAGAAAAGACACCAAATATATTCCAACAAGTATCAACCCTTTATGACAATATTTTCATGCATAAATTGTTGATGTGTGATAGCATCGGACAGGTACTTCCACATAGGCTTGTGTCTAGTATGTGGAAGTCATCCAAAGCCTTCTAACTGTGAGACTTTACTTTAATTAAAGTAATTATTAAAGTAAAGTGTTTTTATTAGTGATTTGAGTTTTATTTAAGGAAATGTTTTAATTAGCATTAGTGAATTAAATAATAGATGTTGATCTCAAATGAGGTGAGAAGTAATATCAACCATCAATCACTTTGGATATTAGGGTTAGGTCATAACTCAATCTTATAAAAACAAGTCTAGGGTAAAGGAGAATATAATTTTACACAGATATAGAAAAGAAGGAATTTTGTTATTGTGGATTCATTCAAGAGAGTAGAAGCAAAGAAGTACTTTTTCTTACACATGATATCAATGAGTGAGATCCCATTGATTGGGTGAAGAGTATTTCATCCAATTGTTGATGTAGAGAGAGTTGGATCATGAAGGACTGTGATTCAAGGAGATCTTGGATAAGTGGAGAAGGACTTCCATCTAGAGATCTAGGCAAAGGAAGAGAGAGAGTGGTCGTACAGTAGAAGCATTGGTTGTCACGGACAATGCAGGTTTTCGGATACATGTTGCACAAATAACGCAGGTTTTGGCATTATAGTCGTACAGATAGCATAGGACAGTGTGGGTATTAGGGTAACAATCGCATTTTTTCTATAGCAGGTTTGGTAGAAGATCATCCAATCAGGTGCATATGTACTTTGTCTCTTTTCTAATTGGGCCATTTTCCTGAGTATGGGAGCCCTTGTACGATTTGAGGATATTTGAATGATAATCTTAGTTGATGGGCATAATATCTTTTTGTATTTTGCATGAGATTTTTGGTTTCTTTATTTAGTCTTTCATTGTAATGTTTAATTGATAACTCAGTTGTGCTTTGATTCAATAAGTGATTTATTTGGAATCAGTTGTTGGGTATTGGGTTGAGGGAAAAATCAACATGGTTAAAGAGCAGTAGCTCTAAGAGTGAGACAATTGCAGGTTGCAAAAATGGAAGATCTATTGGATCAGGAGTGTCGTGGTGGGTGTTTGAAGGACCAAGAAAAAATCCACTATTGTTTGTAGTAGATCTATCGAATCGCAAGGAGATATTATCATATTGATAACCAACAGTAAGGAATTAAAGGATATATTTCAAGGAAACAATCATATTGTAGTCGAGCCAATAACAACGTGGGTATTTGGTTACAAGTCACACAAACTGCATGGAATAGCACGGGAATGAGTGTAGCAGTCACGTTGTTAGCAAAAATAGCGCAAGAAGAGATAGTACAATATAGGGGAAGTTTCAACAGAGGTTTATCAAATCAAATCTTGGATATGTCAATTGGATTGTGATTTGATGATAGGTTGGATGGGGTTTAAAACTATAGTCCTTGGAAGGAGATAATCATGTTGTTGTTGATGGGATCTGGGAATTTTTTAATATTCTGATCACTCCTCCAAAAAATGCGGCAGAATTGGTCATTCATAATCAAAAGGATGTGAAAGTCATGTGCATAATTCTATATGGAGTGACGGATCATTCAATCCCTCATTTATCGGGAAAGAAAACTACCAGGGACATGTGGGAGGCTCTGAAGAGTTTATTTCATATCAAGAATGAGATTCACATAATGGTGTTGAGATAGAAGCTCAGAGACACCAAGATGACAGGATCAGACATAGTGATAAGTTATCTTACCCAGATCTGACAGGTTTGATATGAATTGGTTGTAGATATGGAGATAATGATTGATTCAGAATTGGTGAGGATGACACTAAAAGGATTCATGAAGCAATGGGCATCATTCATCAAATGGATCGTGGAATGTGAGAACCTCCCTAATTGGTCAAGGTTGTGGGATGACTTCATTCAAGAAGAACTTCGAGATGAAGAGATGAATGGAGGTCGGCACAAGAATGATGATGAGAACCTTTCTCTTTCCAGCCAGGAAAAGAAGGGAAAGTTCAAGAATATTACCATTGGAGAGCCTACCTCTCAAGATGGAAAGAAAAAGGACATGAGAAAAGTTAAGTGTGTTGCATGTCACAAGTTTGGGCATTATGCAAGGCAATGTTCGAACAAGAAGAAGGGTGGTAAAGAAACACAATGATCCAGATTTATAAATGGAATGAAATGAAATACATATGTATAACAAAGAAACACATGGAGATACAGTAAAACTTGACTTCTATTAATAAAGAGAGCATGCTGAAATTGTAAAATGCAGAATGAAACAAACTTGCTCGAATGGTGGAAGCTTATCTCTGAGAAGAGATGAGACGATTACGCTCATTCGCAAGAAGATGAGTACAATGAGGCTCCAAAGACCTTTTTAACATAAAACATAAATGAGAAAACACTAACCCCGGGAGATGAAATCCCAAAAGGTTTCTAGGCCTCGATGGGGGTAGTTGATACGTCAACTCCCCGAGAGCGTAAATTTTGGATACGATTTTTGTTTGGGTCGCTTGATACACCATTGGAAAGTTTTGGATGAGGAGTACACATTATGTTCGGCCTATCATTTTCCTTTGGCAACATGATGTTGAAATAATGTAACTGTGAAGAGCATTCTTATTATTATTTTATTCATTGGATTAAATCCTCGTTGCAGATTAATCATGTCATTATTATTATTATTGTTATTGGATTAATCCCCATTGTGGATTAATCATGTCGGTAATTGTATAAGGACCAAATCCCCTTTTGTGGATTGGTCATCAGATAATTACAAAGGACAGAATACAAAGTCGGCCCCAGCAGTTATAATGGAAGACCCAGAATTAATTAAAGGTGGGATTACCCACCCAGAGTGAGAGGTTGACCCTACCAGTTGTGACCTTTTACACGTGCCAGTTTGATATAAATAAGAGGCTAGCGCCTCACTTCAAACACACAACTCACTTACTCATTCTCTTATGAGGCAAGCTGCAATTACCAGTTGGAGAGAGGAGAAGAATAGTGGCACATCTCTTGGACAGGAATATCTATATTGGTTTGAGTTATCTCTTGAACATTGTATAAGCTATTTATGATTAGGACATTTTTGTTGGGTTTTCTTCCCCTAGAGGGTTTCCCAGGATAAATGATGTGTCTCTTGTGAATGTGTATTTCTCAGTGATCTTGTTCTTATGATGCTCTTATCTATTGAAATGATAAGAACTATAATAATGGCATAAACATTAACATGGTTTCAGAGCCAACATGAAGGAAGCATATTTCGCAATAGGAAAAACGTCACTGTTACCGTACCCAAAAATTAGGGTTTTGAAAAAGTATCTTTTTTCAGTTCCCTAACCTCCTAGAAAGTTGTGCCCTCCCCCAAGGATCATTTTGGCACTTAGAGCGCTCCTTTTTAGTGTCTAGATCTCCCGGAAAGTGAAACCCTAGTTTCACAAAGTACCAGAAAACCAGAGTACTAGAAGTACCAGAAAACCAGAAGCACCAGTCTAGAAATCCGCATATCAGATTTGTAGGGGTAAAAGTTGGATTTTTGAAAATCTGACTACAGCAGCTAACTCGCCTTAGCTCAACGCACCTATCCCCTGGATCAGAATTTCAAAATTTGAAGTTTGAAAAATTAGGGTTTCCTCATAAAACCCTAAGTTGCAGTTGCATTTGCAGTCTCAGAACCAATTGCAGTTGCAGTTGCAATTACAGTACCTATTGCAGTTGCAGTCGTAGAACCAGTTGCAATCACTCTTGAAGTTTTTGGTAATGATTATCGCTGCTACCAGATGGAGCCACTACCTGCAAATGCTATCTGAGGTATGTACTCACATATGGTTAGTGGTTAAACCATAAAGAGTATTTGCAGGAGAAGGGATCTTTTGCCATAGATCCAAAAGGATCTCAATATCCAACGCATTCAGAGGAATGATGCAACCCAGGTGTGATTATTCTAATATGCATCTATTTGTTATGAAATTATCTTGATCAGTGTTGCATGTTGAAGCTATGATCAAATCATTAGAAGGATTAAAAGTTGATCATAGAGCTTATCCTCTAACCTAACCTTTTTCCAAGATAGCATATTGTCTTAGTACAAAAGAAAGGTTGAAGAAAGTACTCGTCACTTGAGTGAAGGAGACATGGAAGAAAAGCAAGCACTCACCCTTGAGGACAAGGCTCTAGGTTTGATTAATCAAGATTCAAAGGTACACATGACAAGTTGATAACTTTAGTTGAGATAGCAATCGTCGTAAAGTATTATACTTGATAGCCTGTGAGAATGTAGATGTAAATACTTTGTCTGATATGACTAACACCTCCTCTAGGAGAAACCTCTTGTGTTAGTTCCAGATTGCCATGGAAGAATGCTTGGTCACAACACTATGAGAGTGTTGACCTCATTTCGTATTGTATTCCTTACCTTTAATCTTTGATAAACCATAA
>ML799840.1:99190-115935 GCA_009831015.1 Picea engelmannii | reverse complement strand
TCCTCTAGGAGAAACCTCTTGTGTTAGTTCCAGATTGCCATGGAAGAATGCTTGGTCACAACACTATGAGAGTGTTGACCTCATTTCGTATTGTATTCCTTACCTTTAATCTTTGATAAACCATAAGTGATAGCTCTAAAGGATCTACTGTGATGATTGTTCGTGCTATTGCTTTATATTATCAAGAAGGATATTATTCTTGCTTGTTTTTTTGTTGACCTTGCTCCAGGTCACATGAGGAAGCTATAGTGAAGGTTGCAGAAGGAAACATGCTAAAGGAGAGATCATAAATGAAGCAATCATCAGTGGAAAATAAGAAGGTGGGTCACTCAGAAGCTTCCATGACCCACGCTATTGAAGAATCCATGTGAACTCTAGAATATTAGCTCACATCAACTACAAGGCGCTACCATACATATGCAAAGTTGTCACAAGTTTACCATAACTCAAGGTTGATCAGGAAGGCATATGAAATGGATGTGCACAAGAGAAGAACGTCAAGAACCCATTTCCGAAGAGGAAAAACAAGGCAGAAGGAGTCCTAGAACTCATTCATTCAGATGTATGTGGCTCAATGCCATCATCCTCCAATAATGGGAATATATACTATGTATCATTCATTAATGATTATTCTTGTAAAAGACCTGGATATATTTGAAGTATTCAACAAGATCAAGGAATTCAAAGCCTTGATAAGAGAACCCTTATGTAAGGAAGATTAAGATACTCAGGTCAGATAATGGAGGAAAATATACTTCAAAAGAATTCGTGAATATCTGCAAGGATGTTGGGATCAAGATCTCCAACAAAATGGTGTAGTTGAATAGAAGAACAGAACCATGTTGGAAGTTGTGAAGATCAAGATCTTCCTATGTGCTTATGGGCAGAAGCAACAATGACAGTTGTTTATGTGTAGAACCGATTTCCCCATAGTGCACTTGGGCTCAAGACAGCAGAAGAGATGTTCACCGGAAAGAAGCCAAAGGTAAGACATCTCAAAATATTTGGCTGTCCATTGTTTATCCATATACCAAAAGAGAAAAGAAACAAGTTGGAACCCTCCAGAAAGAAGGGGATATTTGTGGGATACTGTGAGGTATCCAAGGCCTTCAGAATCTACATACCTGGTCACCGCCATATTGAGATCAGCGGGGATGTGACCTTTGATGAAGAAGTTGCACTTAAGAAATTGAGAAGGTGCCATCTTGAAGAGTTATATGAAGAGGAACCTGTAAATCCCAGGACGACAGAGTCTATGAGAGAAGTTCCTAGAGTTGCAGAACCTGTAAGGGAAGTCGTAACTTCCCCTAATGAGGAGACTCCTGAAGATCATGATATAACAGAAGTTCAAGAACCTCCTCATATGACCTTCTCCCATAAAAGAAAGTCTGCTTGGGCAAGAGAGATTATACAAGATGGAGAGAAGTATGGTGTTCCAGAAGGAACCACAAGACAGGTGAAAAGACCAAAGCCACTCTCCAGTGACATGGATTTTATGTGCAATCTACTTGATGAAGAACCTACATGCTTTGAAAAGGCCATCCAAAAGAAGGAATGGGCAGATGCCATGACAGAGGAATACCAGTCCATAATAAAGAATGATGTATGGGAAATAGTTCCCAGACCAAAAAGTAAGGATGTGGTGTCATCAAAATGGATCTTCAAAATAAAACATGTTGCTGATGGAAGTATTGAGAAATATAAAGAAAGATTTGTCGCTCGTGGCTTTTCCCAGAAGGAAGGTATCGACTATGAAGAGGTGTTCACTCCTATGGCCAAATACACTTTGATCAAAACCATTATAGCTCTTGCTGCCAAGATGAAATGGAAGCTGCACCAGATGGATGTGAAGACAGCCTTCCTGAATGGTATTATCAAAGAGGAAGTGTATATAGAGCAACCCCAAGGATTTGAGGTTGAAGACAGGAAGTCTCATGTCTGTCGATTGAAGAAAGCCTTATACGGATTGAAGCAAGCTCCCAGAGCTTGGTATGGCCGTATAGATAGTTTCTGGACAAGCTTGGGCTTTACCAAGAGTAAAGCAGACTCAAATCTCTACTTCAAAATTATGGATAATGAACCAGTAATATTACTACTGTATGTGGATGACTTATTCTTAACTGGAGAAGAAAAGCTCATCGTTGAATGTAAATAGAGACTTGCTGTAGAATTTGAAATGAAATACCTTGGCCTAATGCATTACTTCTTAGGTCTTGAGGTATGGCAGAGTTCGGAAAGAATCTTCCTTAACCAGGGGAAGTACACGGTCGAAATCTTAAATAGATTCGACATGCTAGAATGCAAGTCCATGAATACACCCATGGAAGCAAAGCTGAAGCTGTTGGTCGATACTTCGTCAGATTTCATAGATGCCACTCTGTACAGACAGATTATTGGATCGTTGATGTACCTGACGAACACCAGACCAGACATCTGTTTTGCAGTGAACACCTTGAGTTAGTTTCTGGTAGAGCCCAGACGTGTTCATCTAGTGGCTACAAAACATGTGATGAGGTACCTTAAAGGTACAAAGGATTATGGTCTCAGTTATGATGGAGATCATGACTTCACACTGAGTGGATATACTGATGCAGATTGGGCAGGAAGCGTTGCTGACAGAAAAATAACTTCCAGATGTTGTTTCAGTTTGGGACCATCTATGATCTCGTGGCAGAGTAGGAAGCAATCCAGTATTTCTCTCAGCACAGTGGAAGCAGAGTACATTGCCGCATGTTCTGCTAGCTGTGAAGCTATGGCTTCGAAATTTGTTGACAGGACTATTTGATTTGGAGATGAGAGCAACCGCGATTCTATGTGAAAATCAAAGTTGTATTAAAATGACAGAGAATCATGTGTTCCACGACAGGTCAAAACACATAGAGATCTGTTATCATTTCATCCGCGACATGGTATAGAGAGGAGCCTTGAAGCTCTAGTACATTAGCATGGATGAACAGGTTGTTGATGTGTTGATTAAGCCTCTATCCCATGTAAAGTTTGAACACTTTCGAGATAAGCTTGGTATTGTCCGAAAGGACCCTCCCTGAAAGGGGGAGTAGATGTATTCCTTGCTTCTGACCTCATTGTTAGACGTAAAGAAAGATGAGTCATGCTTCTGACCTCGATGTTAGACGTAAAGCATGATGTTGTGTGATCCTTGCTTCTGACCTCGTTGTTAGACGTAAAGCAAGATGAGTCATGCTTCTGAACTCGTTGTTAGACGTAAAGAATGACGACGTGTGATCCTTGCTTCTGACCTCGCTATTAGACGTAAAGAAAGATGAGTCATGCTTCTGACCTTACTGTTAGACGTAAATCATGACGCCCTGTGATACTTGCTTCTAACCTCACTATTAGACATAAAGCAAGATGAGCCATACTTCTGACCTCACTGTTAGACGTAAAGCATGACGTCGTGTGATCCTTGCTTCTAACCTCGCTATTAGACATAAAGCAAGATGAGTCATGCTTATGACCTCGCTGTTAGACGTAAAGCATGACATTGTGTGATCCTTGCTTCTGACCTCATTGTTAGACGTAAAGCAATATGAGTTATGATTCTGACCTAGTTGTTAGACATAAATCATAACGCCGATGATTCCTTGCTTCTGACCTAGATGTTAGACATGAAGCAAGATGATTCCTCGCTTCTGACCTCATTGTTAGACGTAAAGAGAGATGTTGATGTGTTCCTTTCTTCTGACGTTGTTGTTAGACATAAAGCAAGATGAGTCATGTTTCTGACCTAGTTGTTAGACGTAAAGCATGACGTTGTGATTCCTCGCTTCTGACCTAGTTGTTAGACGTAAAGAAAGATGATGATATTACTTGCTTCTGACCTAGTTGTTAGATGTAAAGCAAGATGTGACTGACACTAAGCTACCAGCTTAACCGTTGTGACATTGAGCTAGTGTAGTACTGTGATGTGCCAGCCTAGTGTTGTGATGAGGTATCATTTTTACTGATACATATTTGATGCAGATGATGATAGAATTCCTTCGAGAATGATGATGTTGCTGATGAAGAAAACTTTCGATGACTTGTAAATGTGCTAAACAATGGTTCAAGATGATATTGACGATATTGTCCTCCAGATGCCATTGATGATGCAGACCTCTCTCGCTTGATGATGATGAAGAATACCCTTCTTGTTAAGGGGGAGTGTTGAAATAATGTAACTGCGAAGAGCATTCTTATTATTATTTTATTCATTGGATTAAATCCCCATTGCGGATTAATCATG
The DNA here is from genome assembly GCA_009831015.1 of Picea engelmannii. NCBI lineage: Eukaryota > Viridiplantae > Streptophyta > Pinopsida > Pinales > Pinaceae > Picea > Picea engelmannii. The sequence continues at coordinate 111,692 of ML799840.1, read as the reverse complement.
TCATTATTATTATTATTATTGTTATTGGATTAATCCCCATTGTGGATTAATCATGTCGGTAATTGTATAAGGACCAAATCCCCTTTTGTGGATTGGTCATCGAACAATTACAAAGGATAGAATAAGAAGTTGGCCCCAGCAGTTATAATGGAAGACCCGGAATTAATTAAAGGTGGGTTTACCCACCCAGAGTGAGAGTTCGGCCCTGCCAGTTGTGACCTTTCACACGTGCCAGTTTGATATAAATAAGAGGCTAGCGCCTCACTTCAAACACACAACTCACTTGCTCATTCTCTTATGAGGCAAGCTGAAATTACCAGTTGGAGAGAGGAGAAGAAGAGTGGCACATCTCTTGGAGAGGAATATCTGTATTGGTTTGAGTTATCTCTTGAACATTGTATAAGCTATTTATGATAAGGAAGTTTTCGCTGGGTTTTCTTCCCCTAGAGGGTTTCCCAGGATAAATGTTGTGTCTCTTGTGAATGTGTATTTCTCAGTGATCTTGTTCTTATGATGCTCTTATCTATTGAAATGAAAATAACTATAATAATGGAATAAACATTAACACATGATAGGTGTCATCGAGCCAAAAAAACATCGTTTAGGGCCTCAAAATGGCCCCAGAAGTTTGGTACCCGAAAAATTGTAAAAAAATGCCAAAATGGAAAATTGTTCTTTGAGTCAGTGGAATAGGTGGGTGGCCACCAATATCCACCTAGATCATGCAACTATAGGTAGTTGCATCATCAGAGACTCAAATGGATGAGTTTTATAATAAGTTTGAACAGACAGAGTTCTTACTTGTTTCCCATACTTCCCTGGGCACCTTATTAGTTGGTGCATGGCTACTAGATAGTGGAGCCACATGTCATATGACATGAGCATGGGAGTTGTTTGAGAGCTTCACAAATTCTAACTCAGAGTTGCATGTGGAACTTTGTATGGGCACTAAGCATGCAGTGAAGGGATATGGGATAGTGACATTCTGAATGGATTTAAGAAGCGTGTTGAGAGTGATGGATTTGTTATGGGTGTCATAACTCAAGAGGATTGTGCTCTTGGTCTCAACAATTGAGAATAAGGGATTTGACGTAGCATTCCAGGACATACAGAAACTGATCAATCCCAGAGGATCTAGCTTAGACGTAGTAGTTTTTTTTGGAGTTAGAGAGAGAAATTTGTACAGGATAAAGGGCCAGCCTATGCAAGAAATGGCAAGTAGAAGAGTGGTAGAGAACAAGGAGAAAGTATCTTTGAAGGTTGAGCATCTCATAGGGGGTCATCCTTCAGTTTTAGGTGGAAACGAGCAACCTTCCAAGTCTTTCAAGGATTCAAGGTTTGATATGGCCATGCAGGATGCTCAGAAGAAGAAGACTTCTAGAAGCATGATTAGAGGGAAGTCTTTGAATATGAGTTTGAGTGAGATGGAAGGGATAGCTTATGTTTCAGAGGAAGTATCCAATTAGGTGGATTGGAGAGAATCCATGGTAGAGGATCTAGTAGCGATGACAGAGCCACATCCGAGTGGGAGAAGTACCTTCCTCGTTAAGAGAGTGTTGATGCATGGTAGCATCAGACAGGTACTTCCACATAGGATTGTGTCTAGCATGTGGAAGTCATATAAAGCCTTTTAACTATGAGACTTTACTTTAATTAAATTAATTATTAAAGTAAATTGCTTTTATTAGTGAGTTCATTTTTATTTAAAGAAATACTTTAATTAGCATTAGTGAATTAAATAATAGTCGTTCATCTCAAATGAGGTGAAAATTAATCTCAACCATCAATCACTTTGAAAATTAGTGTTAGGTTATAACTCAATCTTATAAAAGCAGGGCTAGGGTAAAGGAAAATATACTTTTACACAGAGATAGCAAAGAAGGAATTTTGTCAGTGTAGATTCATTTGAGAGTGTAGAATAAACGAACTTTTTCTTACACATGATATGAATGAGTGAGATCTCATTGATTGGGTGAAGAGTATTTCATCCAAGTATTGATGTAGAGAGAGTTGGATCACAAAGGAATGTGATTCAAAGAGATCTTGGATAGGTAGAGAAGGACTTCCATCTAGATATCTAGGCAAAGGAAAAGAGAGAGCAGTCGTACAGCAAAAAGATTGGTCATCGTGGAAAGTGTAGGTTTTCTAGTACATGTCGCATAGATAGCGTGGGTTTTGGTGTTACAATCGCACAGGACAGCGCAAGTATCAAGGTAACAGACATGTTGTTGTCATACAAGATCGTACATCAATTTTGGTAGTAGATCAACCAGTCATCTGTATATGTACTTTGTCTATTTTCTAATTGGTCCATTTTCTCAGGAATGGGAGCCCTTGTAAGCTTTGAGGATATTTGAATGATAAGCTTAATTGATGGGAATAATATCTTTGTGTATTGTGCATGAGATTTTTGGTTTCTTTATTTAGTCTTACACTGTAATTTTTAGTTGATAACCCAGTTGTTCTTTGATTCAATAAGTGATTTATTTGGAATTAACTGTCAAGTGTTGGGTTGAGGGGAAAATCAACATAAACTAGATTTGAAACCACTGCAATTAATTTAGATTTGCAGTAAATATGTCATATTATCTTTGATATAAATGTTAAAATTCTTAACAATTTTAGTTATAACTTATGTCAAATCAACAAGACACATAAGTGTTGGAAATTACCAAACCATGAAGGCAATGATAGTTGAAAATAAAATCTAAAATAAGACAATTTTGAACCATTGAAAACTATTAGAGATATAAGGCTTACTATGAAATAAATTAACTTTATGACTTTATAATATGTAATGTTCATTTTTTTTGTGTAATGCAATTTATTCCCACATTCATAAGTGGAAGTGATTTTCTTAATGAGCAACGACATATAAGGAGGTAAACTCCTTTGTAATAGGTGCACCAGTTGTTCATTGATAATATCTTATGGTGTTATTATGAGTATCTTTCTTTGATATTAGTTATGTGACTCAACCCTATCTAGTGTTTCTTCATTTAGTGATTCAGCTCATTTTGTAATATGGTATCAGAGAAGGTTGTCGTATCAAGAGTCACAAGCCTTTGAAAGTCAAGGTTTCCACTCTTACCACTTCAATACTTTGAGAACCACGAAGTGCCACAATTTGAGGGTGTTTAGCAACGAGTTCACTCAGATCCAAGTTTTTTTTTTTTTGCCACAATTTAATGTGGGATCCTTTTTAACTTTCTCAAAAAAGGAGGCAAGGGTTTTATTGCAATTACAAGGCCAATCTCTCTTAGATTTGCAGTATCTATAGTTATGGTTTGTGTAATACATACATCTGTCATTTATTATATTTTAGCAGTGAAAAAGATCAGATCTTATCATTCATGGAGATGTCATTAGAGAAGTACTCAGATTTATATTTCCATACGTGGAAAGTGAAGATTCAGATGCAATCAATAAAACAAATCTTTGGGGAATTGTCAAAGGAACGGAGGCAACACTTGCATATTTGAACAAGTTGACAGAATGGGAGAGCAGAGACGATAAGGCAAAAGCCATTATTGACCTTGCCCTCTTAGATTCAAAGCTACATCATGTATATCTAGACAAATCATCTAAGGAGATCTGGGAGAATATCAACAATCTATTGGGGGACAAGAAATGAATGTGAAATTTTCCATGAAATTACAGTTATTCAGCTTTAAGATGTTGGTTAAAGCCACCATGTCAATTCATGTCAACAATCTAAGATCTATGATCAGTCAACTTGTAGAATTAAAGGTAGTATTTGATGAGGAGGATTCCAAGGCTATTCTCCTGAACAGTTTGTCACCTAAATATAGTAGTGTTATATTTACCCTAAGTCAACAACCTTCACAAAGTCTAGATAAAATTATTGTAGCATCACTAGCACAATAAAAGAGAACCATTGAAGATGATAGCCAATCGGAACTTACATTCTATGCAAGAAATAACCACAATAGATCGGCAAAAGACATAGGAAATAGAGTGCCACTATTGCAAGAAGTTGGGTCATATAGCTTGGAATTGTAGACAACAAGTCAATGATGTTATTAAAGGAAAGGTCAAAGATAATAAAAATACACTATGTGTAGCCATGATTGAAGATCTACTGGATATTGGAAGTGGTCAAGAATCTACTAAAGAAAATGGATTTTATACATTTTAGGAAACTCATGCTTTAAACACAGGAAGGGATCAGTTAATAGCTCAAAATGGATTTTTTCCCAGTTAGTTCATAATTTCTCAGTGACTTGTCCTCTCATTCTCGGCATATATAAGTCTAGTTCAACGGTATTCAACAATTCGGGGAAAGTTGCATGTTCGCCCGGTTGCTCAATCGACTCTTTATTTTGTTGCAGGGGAGAAAATAATAATCGCATGAATTCATATGCGCCCTACAAATTTATAGGCAGGAGAGATTTGAATTAAATGTGGTTAGTTGTTACCTAGATTTGTGCGCCTCTGTTATAACTATTGGTGGTATGTTTGAATCGCATGAGGGGATGTCTAGGGTTGTGCTTAGTTGTCACGCACACAGGTCTTGTTGTGTATTAATTGTAGCGATTTACACTTGGATTTCATTCATGTCGATTCTTCCCGAAGTTATGTTAGTGGTTGTGAAACGGGCTTCTCCGTCGCGTCGAGCATTAATTTTTTTGTCAGGTTCGTTGGTCCTTTCCTGTTGCATCCAAAATGTATTGTCCTTCTTGGAGTCATAATTTTCTTGGTCATTTTTTTCTCTTGCTCGATCAACTAAGTCTCCCTTGTTGATCCACGATCGATATATGGTCAGACCAAATGCCTCTTTTGTATCGTCAGGTTTCCTCTAGTCAATTTTTCTTAGTCGATGTTCTTGATAATTACTATGTTTGTTTGTTTTATTGTAGTCCCCTCTATGATGGCTTCACTCGCTTGAGCCTCGCTTGCTTGATATGGATCCACCTCGATCAATCGACTGTCACTTGATGATGATTTGTCGTAAGTATAGAGATGGAGTCGTGTGTCGATATCTTCTTCGTCCACTTTCTTTGTGGCTTAACCGGGGGCTTCTTTCTCTCTCCATTTTACTTTTCCTTTACTTATTTATTCCAAGCTTTGGAATTTCTTTAATACTTAGCTTTTCCTATAATAGTTTATTGTACCTGAATTCTTTGTAACTGACTATTAGTTTTTGTTAATATAAAAAGGATTTAGTACTTGATAATATTATTAATATACATTAATCTACTTCAACTAGATTGTTATATTTATGTTTCTAGTCGATCCATGTTGGCATTACTTTCTACAGAGTTTTCCAACAGAGTTCCCCATCTCTATGTATTATACTTCTTTAATCGGGCACCCATTAATTACTTTTTTAAATGCATGCCCCAACAAAGTTCGAAGTTGAACTGCACCTTTCAATCGAATATCTTCTATAACATAAGGACCAAGTCATGTTGTCTATGACTTCATGGGTTTTCCTTTGATTCAGTTATCGTATAGTAGAACTAGGTATCCATTTTTTATCTCCTTTTTTAGATGACGATCATGCCATGATTTATGTTGTTTTATTTTAACTTCTTGGTGGCGCATTGCTATTAATATCCCTTCTTATAGCTTATTCAATTGGTAAAGATGATCATGTTTGCTTCTGTCTTGGTTGAATTTGGAAACAATTGGTACCCTGTCTGAGTTGGCCCAAAATTGAAGTAGTATCACAGCTTCTTGTCCATAGCCAAGTTCAAATGGAGTCTGTCCAGTCGATCTCTTATAAGAAAATTTGTAATCCCATAAGACAGCAGGAATTTTTTCGTCCCAGTCATTCTTGTTGATGCTACAGATTTTAGTGAGTCCTTTATATAGTGTCGTATTAAATTCTTCCACCGCACCATTTCTTGGGGATGGTATGTCGTTGTTCGTCTGTGATCAATGAGAAATTTCTTGAGTATTACTTTGATCGTCTCGTTCACAAAATGTGTCCATTGGTCATTGATTAGTGTTAGTGGACATCCAAATCTTGTGATTATATTCTCATAAATAAATTTCGTTGTGACCTCTTTAGTGCATGTTTCAACTAGTCCTGCTTCCTCCCACTTAGTCACATATTCAACTGTAGTGATAATATATTTTGCGTTTGTCCTCTTTTCTCTTTGAGTAAATGGACCAACAAAGTCGATGGACCAAACCTCAAATGGTCGATTAGGATTGATCGACTGTAAATTCATCTCATTCTTCCATGGAGGTCGACCCATTCTTTGACCGCTATCACATTTCTTAACCTATTCCCGACAATATTTATGTAAAGTCGGCCACCACAGACCCGCCTGAATTATCTTTCGCATTGTCGTGTCGGCCTGAAAGTGGCCCCCAGCTAGTCATATATGTGCCTCTTTCATAATATCTTCTCTTTCATGTTCTAGAGAACATCTCCTTAATATGTCATCATGTCCCATTTTGTATAAATATTTTTTTATGATTGTGAATGGTGTTGCTTTTAAAGCTAACAATTTCTTTTTATTTGTTGAGAGATCAGTAGGAGCCTTTCCCTCCTCCAAGAAGTTTGTTATTTCTTCCAGATCTTTTGGTGTTGCTTCGACATAGAATAGATGTGCATCTAGAATATCATCATCTATGTCGGTCGGTTCCTCCCCTATCTCGAGTCAGGACAGATGGTCGGGCCTGACGTTCTTTTTTTCGGGTCATACAATTATATCAAACTCGAATTCTTGGAATAGTAATAACCAACGGTAATTTTTTCCTTGACGAACATGTTTATTGACTAAATATTTTAATGCATGATGATCTGTAAATAATGTGAATGGGTTCTCCAGTAAGTAGTGTCGCAATTTCCACAAAGCGAATATCATCGACAAGGCCTCTCTTTCTGTGGTCAAGTAATTCCTTTCTTCTTTATTCAACTTTCGATTGGCATACGCGTTTGGGTTGCCAATTGTGTCGTTGTATGGTTGCGCAAGAACCAACTCAAAAATGACACTTGAAGCATCAACATGGACATGAAACCTTCTCGACCAGTCGAGGAATTTTAGTATGGGGGCTTCGACCAGTTTCGTCTTCAAAATTTTGAATGACTCTTGGCAGTATTGCCTCCATCTAAACTCAATTTATTTTTGAAGAAGCTAATCCATTGGGAAAATGAGATATGAGTAATGGCATATAAAATTCCGGTAATACCCAATATGTCCAAGGAATATTTTAATTTTTTTATGATTTACAAGTGGCTTCAAATCGAGGATGATTTTTATTTTTTCCATGTCAAATTTTACACCATCCTTGCATACCACGTGGCCTAAGAGAATTCCAATTGGTGTGGAAAATATGCACTTCTTAATATTGAGAGACAATTGGATTTGTCTGCATCGCTCCAGCGTTAATCTGAGCCATTATATGTGGTTTTTGAATAGGTTGTATATAGTCCAATCGTCGAAGTAGACAGCCATTGTCTTGTAGATGTATTCTTGAAATGCTCTTAATACTATTCTTGAAAATATTGTTGGGGTTTTAGCCCAAATGGCATTACCCTATAAGCGAAGGAGACAAATTCAGATACAAATTTCATCTTCGGTTGATCTTATTTAGCTATAGGGACTCGATTATATCCCAAAAATCCATTTGTGAATGAGTAGCATTCATGACCTTAAACTTCATTAATTATTTCGTTGGCGAATGGAGTGGGGAACAGATTCGTTAAAGTTAATTTGTTGAGACCTCTAAAGTCTATGAAAATTATTAACTTATTAGGGTTGTGTTTCTTCAATAGAACCACCATACGACTTTCTCATTCTACTTTGTTGATTGGATATATGATGTATATTGATAACATGCCTTTGATTTCCTTCTGAACGATGGACTTGTATTTGTGAGCTAATTTCTAAGGTCATTTTTTGATTGGCTTTGCTCTCGGAATAAGTTCAATTTTCATTTCTCTCATTTCTTCTACAAGTCCTTTTAGATCTTTATAGTCTCATGCAAATACATCTTGATATTATTTGAGTAAGTCGACTATGTCGGTTGTCTCCTTCTTTGTCCAATAGTCTCCTACTCATGCCATTTTGGGTTTATCGTAATTTGATATATTGAACTCTCTTGTCTTTAATTCAGCATTCATTCACTCTAGTGGTTTTTCTTCTTCGATATGTCAATCCCCTTTTTCAATTTTAGGGAATATCGTCGGAAAGTCGGGCTGTTCAATTTCCTCATTTTCTTCCTTAGATATTTTTAATATTGATTTTACATGGTTTTGCATCACTGGGTGGTCAATTTTCCATCGAAAACTATGGCCAGTGCAGGGTGTATTTTCCATATCAATTATTCATGTTGTCGAAACAAGGTGACAAGATGATGTCGATCATTTGTCGACCGTCATCTTCCCTTTTTCCTTTTGTATAATTGGTGTCGGTTTTTCTAGGAAGCTTTTAATTTGTTGTGTTGTTTCTCTTAGATGTTCCTCCTCCAGAATAAATTCAAAGTCTTTGATAAAAAAATTCTTTAATGTCGGACCAATTGAATGTATGGCCACATGCTTCTTTGATTTTGTACCATTTATTTGGTATTTCATCTAGTGTGTCTAGAAACATGTGTGGCCATACCCTTTCATCTTTATATCTTATTATGCGCCATTCATTCTCACAATGGTGGATATGTTCGATTGGGTCGTACCCAACCTTGAAGATAGGGATGTCGGATGCTTTGGATAGTTTCTTTTCTCCAAATCATTCTACCAAGTAAGTGGATATAGTTGTCCATGTTTGTAGTCTTGGGGAATGTGTTTTCCCACCATATTTCAGCTTGGCATGTGAAGATTTTTACCAGGCTTTGAATTATGCCTTGTTCTCCAACAGATTTAGAAACTTCCTCGACATGCGTCAACGGAGAGTTTCATTCATTGTAATGTAGCGTAATTTTTATCGTGTTCTCTATCGGAATAAGTGTAGGAGTTTTTCGAAGTCTCTTTTCATACACTATAGGTACTTCTTGAATTGAGAAGCATGTTCTGGAATGTTTAATTGAGATGGCTTCAATGGTTCAACAATCTTTTGAGTGCGCTTCATAATTTTCAATCTACCAATTGTATGGAGCTAAGTCAAAATTATGTTCGACTGACAGGGGAGATTCTGTTGAGATTTCTCCTTACGCATTTGGTTCAACATAATCTCTTTTTTCATTGATTATTTGGGACAAAAATTGTGCTTCATAATCTTCCTCCAATGATTCACTCCAAGGTTTCCCTTCATTAGGGTCTATAGGAATTATTATTTTTCTTCCATTCCTTTTTAATTTGATTCAGTCATTTTCGAGGGAGATATTTTCTTTCGTTTTTCGTTCCCATGGTCTATCGACAAGTGTTGCATATGTTGGCATTCCCTCGACTAAGTAAATTAATTTGAATTTGATTGATGTCGGTATACCCATAATATAAGTTTCAATTTTTCTAAGTATACCAATAGGCTCTATTAATATTTGATCTGTGAACTTTAGGTAATTCATTGTTGGTGATAATCAAGGCCAACCCAGCCGTATCCATGTATCCCAAGTAGGATATTTACTTGTGATCCAAAGTCGACAATTGTCTGGTTAATCAATACCCTAAGAATTTCTAAGTCGACTTGTGGGTCATAATATTTATTCTTATAGGAAAGTTTTTGGACATCCTTATATGGTATTTGTTCTTCTTTATACTCTCTTAGTATATTAAGCAGATCCATCAATTGACCGACTAAATGTTTTTCTTTTAAGAGTTGTAAGAACTCTTGTACAATGTCTTTGTTTTGTCTTCCTCTATTTGGTTGGTCTTGATTAGAATTTCTAAAAAATTTAAGCGCTTCCCCCATAATTTGTTTTTCTTTGTTTGGATTTGGACATTGAATAGACTTCCCTGGTTGTCAATCTTGTAAGGGGATATTATCTTGTCCTATGCCCGATCTAGTAACAACATGTAAGTTATTTGAATTTAACACTTCTTCTTTGGAGACTATGTGTAGGAGGTTTACATTATTTTTGGTCATGATCTTAACGAGTATTATTGGACAGTCTCCCAGTGAATGATCGTCGACGCCACAAATGTTACAAAATTTCAAGTCGACCCAGTATTTTATTGGGAAGTCGGGGATAATGTGGTCATATTTCCATCAATTGTAACAGTAATTGTATTCGTCAGATACATCAACAAACCAATAATAATATGTCTGTACAGAGTAGTGTCAACCAATTGTGACGAGGTATCTACCAGGAGATTCAACTTTGTTTCCATGGGTGTGTTCATGGATTTATACTCCAACATATCAAACCTCTTTAGTCTTTCTATTGCATGCTTCCCTTGGTTAAGGAAGATCTTCTCTGGAATCTGTCAAACTACAATACCTTAGAGATAATGCATTAGGTCTTTCATCAAACTCTATAGTGAGCTTCTTCTGCAATCTGTGACGAGTTTTTCTTCATCTTGTTAAGAATACATCATCTACATATAGTAGCAACAATATAACTGGTTCATCATTCATAACCTTGAAGTAAAGGTTAGAATCATTTTTACTCTTGGTAAAGCCCAAGATCGTCAGGAAACTGTCAGCTTTGCCATACCAAGCTCTAGGAGCTTGCTTCATCTTGCAAATATGATTCTTTATATCTTCAAATTCAAATCAAATTTTCACATCACTTTGTAGCAACCTAGTAAAATTTCTCAATTGCAACTCAATCTACACAATCATGTGCTAGCTATATGTCCTCTTTGCAAAGAACTATTAGTCTCACTATCTAAGAGTATGTCCTCTCCTCTTTATGCAGTTGTTCCTTCTAGAACTGGGACTCTGCACCTGCAGTTGCTCTGAAGTTGAGAATGGTTGCTCCATTCTCACTGTGACTATTGAAATATGAAAGTAACTCCTCTACTTCATCATGGAAAAACTGCATCTAAAACTAAGAGTGGCTCAATAAATGATACTGAAGGCATATCTTCTTCTTTCATGGAGGTAACTCTATATTTTACCAACTTGGTACAATTGCTCAGCTGCAACTCAATCTGCACAATCATGTGCTAGCTCTATGTGCTCTCTACAAAGTATTATCTGTCTCACTTCCTAAGAGTATTTCCTCTCCTCTTTCTACAACTATTCCTTCTGGAACTGGGACTTTGCACCTGCAGTTTCTCTGAATTTGAGAATGGTTGCTCCATTCTCACTATGAATGCTGAAATATGAAAGTAACTCCTCTCCTTTATCACGGCAACAACTTCATTTGAAACTGAGAGTGGCTCGATAATTGATACTGAAGGTATCTCTTCTTATTTCATGGAGGTAACTCTATCTTTTATTTTAGTCATGTCTCCATGACCCAACTAATGTACTGCATAAACTGCCACTCAATTTTAAATATGGGGATTGCTCCCCCCTGCATCTCATACTATATATGAATCATGGTTGTTCTGGTTGTCTTCATGAATACTGGAACTATTTCTTCAATTACTGGAGTAAGTGTCTCATCATAGTATTCTCCCTCTTACTGGGAGAATCCTATGGACACACATTAGTATTTGTACATCTACAACATGCTTGAACTATATAGATCAATCTTGGAAGTCAATATTGACTTCTCTTCTAGTCTCGTGGAAGAATCCATATCCTAGTCTTTCTGATTGGCTTCCTTCTCCATTACTGAAACAAGGGAATCTTCCAGAATATTTCATATCTCCTAGTAGTTTATGAAGCTACGATATAGTCTTATCATGGCATCTGTCTCCCAGTACTGGGATATGTCTCTTCATCTGATCCTTTCTAAGAACAGGCTTACTCTCGATTTCTTCTAAGTCTACAAGGACTTCATCATCTCTTACAGGGTATACTTGGTGTTGAATACCAATTCTAAATATGAAAGGTTGAGTCAGACTTCAAATGAGTTATGCTTCCTGTAAATGTGGCTTCATTATCCTTTGACCAAGTCTTTTGTGAATTCTAATGTTTGGTCATATTTGGATCCTTCTTCTCCTTAAAATCAATCTCCATATGAGATACTTTGGATCTCAAAATATAGCTTCTTCTTCATCTTATTTGGTACATGAATGTATATTCTCATGTACATAGTTTGATTCATGTCTCATCTAATCTGTTGTCTTTTGTAACCTTCACTATAGCTTCCTTAAGGTTATCCCCTGTAACCTGAACCAAGGTCAACAAAAGAACAGGCAAGAATAATACCTTCTTCTTTTTTATAATAGTAATACAACAATAGCACGAATAATCGTCACAGTAACTCCTTTAGAGCTATCACTTATGACATGTCTGAAACAAATATCAAAAGTAAGAAATACAATACGAAATGAGATCAACACTCTTCTAGTGTTGTGACCAAACATTCATCCATGGTAACCTGGAGCCAATCACAAGAATTTTCTCCTAGAGGAGATGTTAGTTGTATCTGGTAAATGATTACATTAAGCATTTATCTCAATATGCTCACATGCTACCAAAACTATGGTGTTTACTTGTAATGGGGTAGTTATTAAATTTGTCATGTGCAA
>ML799840.1:56979-88515 GCA_009831015.1 Picea engelmannii | reverse complement strand
TGAGTGAGATCTCATTGATTGGGTGAAGAGTATTTCATCCAAGTATTGATGTAGAGAGAGTTGGATCACAAAGGAATGTGATTCAAAGAGATCTTGGATAGGTAGAGAAGGACTTCCATCTAGATATCTAGGCAAAGGAAAAGAGAGAGCAGTCGTACAGCAAAAAGATTGGTCATCGTGGAAAGTGTAGGTTTTCTAGTACATGTCGCATAGATAGCGTGGGTTTTGGTGTTACAATCGCACAGGACAGCGCAAGTATCAAGGTAACAGACATGTTGTTGTCATACAAGATCGTACATCAATTTTGGTAGTAGATCAACCAGTCATCTGTATATGTACTTTGTCTATTTTCTAATTGGTCCATTTTCTCAGGAATGGGAGCCCTTGTAAGCTTTGAGGATATTTGAATGATAAGCTTAATTGATGGGAATAATATCTTTGTGTATTGTGCATGAGATTTTTGGTTTCTTTATTTAGTCTTACACTGTAATTTTTAGTTGATAACCCAGTTGTTCTTTGATTCAATAAGTGATTTATTTGGAATTAACTGTCAAGTGTTGGGTTGAGGGGAAAATCAACATAAACTAGATTTGAAACCACTGCAATTAATTTAGATTTGCAGTAAATATGTCATATTATCTTTGATATAAATGTTAAAATTCTTAACAATTTTAGTTATAACTTATGTCAAATCAACAAGACACATAAGTGTTGGAAATTACCAAACCATGAAGGCAATGATAGTTGAAAATAAAATCTAAAATAAGACAATTTTGAACCATTGAAAACTATTAGAGATATAAGGCTTACTATGAAATAAATTAACTTTATGACTTTATAATATGTAATGTTCATTTTTTTTGTGTAATGCAATTTATTCCCACATTCATAAGTGGAAGTGATTTTCTTAATGAGCAACGACATATAAGGAGGTAAACTCCTTTGTAATAGGTGCACCAGTTGTTCATTGATAATATCTTATGGTGTTATTATGAGTATCTTTCTTTGATATTAGTTATGTGACTCAACCCTATCTAGTGTTTCTTCATTTAGTGATTCAGCTCATTTTGTAATATGGTATCAGAGAAGGTTGTCGTATCAAGAGTCACAAGCCTTTGAAAGTCAAGGTTTCCACTCTTACCACTTCAATACTTTGAGAACCACGAAGTGCCACAATTTGAGGGTGTTTAGCAACGAGTTCACTCAGATCCAAGTTTTTTTTTTTTTGCCACAATTTAATGTGGGATCCTTTTTAACTTTCTCAAAAAAGGAGGCAAGGGTTTTATTGCAATTACAAGGCCAATCTCTCTTAGATTTGCAGTATCTATAGTTATGGTTTGTGTAATACATACATCTGTCATTTATTATATTTTAGCAGTGAAAAAGATCAGATCTTATCATTCATGGAGATGTCATTAGAGAAGTACTCAGATTTATATTTCCATACGTGGAAAGTGAAGATTCAGATGCAATCAATAAAACAAATCTTTGGGGAATTGTCAAAGGAACGGAGGCAACACTTGCATATTTGAACAAGTTGACAGAATGGGAGAGCAGAGACGATAAGGCAAAAGCCATTATTGACCTTGCCCTCTTAGATTCAAAGCTACATCATGTATATCTAGACAAATCATCTAAGGAGATCTGGGAGAATATCAACAATCTATTGGGGGACAAGAAATGAATGTGAAATTTTCCATGAAATTACAGTTATTCAGCTTTAAGATGTTGGTTAAAGCCACCATGTCAATTCATGTCAACAATCTAAGATCTATGATCAGTCAACTTGTAGAATTAAAGGTAGTATTTGATGAGGAGGATTCCAAGGCTATTCTCCTGAACAGTTTGTCACCTAAATATAGTAGTGTTATATTTACCCTAAGTCAACAACCTTCACAAAGTCTAGATAAAATTATTGTAGCATCACTAGCACAATAAAAGAGAACCATTGAAGATGATAGCCAATCGGAACTTACATTCTATGCAAGAAATAACCACAATAGATCGGCAAAAGACATAGGAAATAGAGTGCCACTATTGCAAGAAGTTGGGTCATATAGCTTGGAATTGTAGACAACAAGTCAATGATGTTATTAAAGGAAAGGTCAAAGATAATAAAAATACACTATGTGTAGCCATGATTGAAGATCTACTGGATATTGGAAGTGGTCAAGAATCTACTAAAGAAAATGGATTTTATACATTTTAGGAAACTCATGCTTTAAACACAGGAAGGGATCAGTTAATAGCTCAAAATGGATTTTTTCCCAGTTAGTTCATAATTTCTCAGTGACTTGTCCTCTCATTCTCGGCATATATAAGTCTAGTTCAACGGTATTCAACAATTCGGGGAAAGTTGCATGTTCGCCCGGTTGCTCAATCGACTCTTTATTTTGTTGCAGGGGAGAAAATAATAATCGCATGAATTCATATGCGCCCTACAAATTTATAGGCAGGAGAGATTTGAATTAAATGTGGTTAGTTGTTACCTAGATTTGTGCGCCTCTGTTATAACTATTGGTGGTATGTTTGAATCGCATGAGGGGATGTCTAGGGTTGTGCTTAGTTGTCACGCACACAGGTCTTGTTGTGTATTAATTGTAGCGATTTACACTTGGATTTCATTCATGTCGATTCTTCCCGAAGTTATGTTAGTGGTTGTGAAACGGGCTTCTCCGTCGCGTCGAGCATTAATTTTTTTGTCAGGTTCGTTGGTCCTTTCCTGTTGCATCCAAAATGTATTGTCCTTCTTGGAGTCATAATTTTCTTGGTCATTTTTTTCTCTTGCTCGATCAACTAAGTCTCCCTTGTTGATCCACGATCGATATATGGTCAGACCAAATGCCTCTTTTGTATCGTCAGGTTTCCTCTAGTCAATTTTTCTTAGTCGATGTTCTTGATAATTACTATGTTTGTTTGTTTTATTGTAGTCCCCTCTATGATGGCTTCACTCGCTTGAGCCTCGCTTGCTTGATATGGATCCACCTCGATCAATCGACTGTCACTTGATGATGATTTGTCGTAAGTATAGAGATGGAGTCGTGTGTCGATATCTTCTTCGTCCACTTTCTTTGTGGCTTAACCGGGGGCTTCTTTCTCTCTCCATTTTACTTTTCCTTTACTTATTTATTCCAAGCTTTGGAATTTCTTTAATACTTAGCTTTTCCTATAATAGTTTATTGTACCTGAATTCTTTGTAACTGACTATTAGTTTTTGTTAATATAAAAAGGATTTAGTACTTGATAATATTATTAATATACATTAATCTACTTCAACTAGATTGTTATATTTATGTTTCTAGTCGATCCATGTTGGCATTACTTTCTACAGAGTTTTCCAACAGAGTTCCCCATCTCTATGTATTATACTTCTTTAATCGGGCACCCATTAATTACTTTTTTAAATGCATGCCCCAACAAAGTTCGAAGTTGAACTGCACCTTTCAATCGAATATCTTCTATAACATAAGGACCAAGTCATGTTGTCTATGACTTCATGGGTTTTCCTTTGATTCAGTTATCGTATAGTAGAACTAGGTATCCATTTTTTATCTCCTTTTTTAGATGACGATCATGCCATGATTTATGTTGTTTTATTTTAACTTCTTGGTGGCGCATTGCTATTAATATCCCTTCTTATAGCTTATTCAATTGGTAAAGATGATCATGTTTGCTTCTGTCTTGGTTGAATTTGGAAACAATTGGTACCCTGTCTGAGTTGGCCCAAAATTGAAGTAGTATCACAGCTTCTTGTCCATAGCCAAGTTCAAATGGAGTCTGTCCAGTCGATCTCTTATAAGAAAATTTGTAATCCCATAAGACAGCAGGAATTTTTTCGTCCCAGTCATTCTTGTTGATGCTACAGATTTTAGTGAGTCCTTTATATAGTGTCGTATTAAATTCTTCCACCGCACCATTTCTTGGGGATGGTATGTCGTTGTTCGTCTGTGATCAATGAGAAATTTCTTGAGTATTACTTTGATCGTCTCGTTCACAAAATGTGTCCATTGGTCATTGATTAGTGTTAGTGGACATCCAAATCTTGTGATTATATTCTCATAAATAAATTTCGTTGTGACCTCTTTAGTGCATGTTTCAACTAGTCCTGCTTCCTCCCACTTAGTCACATATTCAACTGTAGTGATAATATATTTTGCGTTTGTCCTCTTTTCTCTTTGAGTAAATGGACCAACAAAGTCGATGGACCAAACCTCAAATGGTCGATTAGGATTGATCGACTGTAAATTCATCTCATTCTTCCATGGAGGTCGACCCATTCTTTGACCGCTATCACATTTCTTAACCTATTCCCGACAATATTTATGTAAAGTCGGCCACCACAGACCCGCCTGAATTATCTTTCGCATTGTCGTGTCGGCCTGAAAGTGGCCCCCAGCTAGTCATATATGTGCCTCTTTCATAATATCTTCTCTTTCATGTTCTAGAGAACATCTCCTTAATATGTCATCATGTCCCATTTTGTATAAATATTTTTTTATGATTGTGAATGGTGTTGCTTTTAAAGCTAACAATTTCTTTTTATTTGTTGAGAGATCAGTAGGAGCCTTTCCCTCCTCCAAGAAGTTTGTTATTTCTTCCAGATCTTTTGGTGTTGCTTCGACATAGAATAGATGTGCATCTAGAATATCATCATCTATGTCGGTCGGTTCCTCCCCTATCTCGAGTCAGGACAGATGGTCGGGCCTGACGTTCTTTTTTTCGGGTCATACAATTATATCAAACTCGAATTCTTGGAATAGTAATAACCAACGGTAATTTTTTCCTTGACGAACATGTTTATTGACTAAATATTTTAATGCATGATGATCTGTAAATAATGTGAATGGGTTCTCCAGTAAGTAGTGTCGCAATTTCCACAAAGCGAATATCATCGACAAGGCCTCTCTTTCTGTGGTCAAGTAATTCCTTTCTTCTTTATTCAACTTTCGATTGGCATACGCGTTTGGGTTGCCAATTGTGTCGTTGTATGGTTGCGCAAGAACCAACTCAAAAATGACACTTGAAGCATCAACATGGACATGAAACCTTCTCGACCAGTCGAGGAATTTTAGTATGGGGGCTTCGACCAGTTTCGTCTTCAAAATTTTGAATGACTCTTGGCAGTATTGCCTCCATCTAAACTCAATTTATTTTTGAAGAAGCTAATCCATTGGGAAAATGAGATATGAGTAATGGCATATAAAATTCCGGTAATACCCAATATGTCCAAGGAATATTTTAATTTTTTTATGATTTACAAGTGGCTTCAAATCGAGGATGATTTTTATTTTTTCCATGTCAAATTTTACACCATCCTTGCATACCACGTGGCCTAAGAGAATTCCAATTGGTGTGGAAAATATGCACTTCTTAATATTGAGAGACAATTGGATTTGTCTGCATCGCTCCAGCGTTAATCTGAGCCATTATATGTGGTTTTTGAATAGGTTGTATATAGTCCAATCGTCGAAGTAGACAGCCATTGTCTTGTAGATGTATTCTTGAAATGCTCTTAATACTATTCTTGAAAATATTGTTGGGGTTTTAGCCCAAATGGCATTACCCTATAAGCGAAGGAGACAAATTCAGATACAAATTTCATCTTCGGTTGATCTTATTTAGCTATAGGGACTCGATTATATCCCAAAAATCCATTTGTGAATGAGTAGCATTCATGACCTTAAACTTCATTAATTATTTCGTTGGCGAATGGAGTGGGGAACAGATTCGTTAAAGTTAATTTGTTGAGACCTCTAAAGTCTATGAAAATTATTAACTTATTAGGGTTGTGTTTCTTCAATAGAACCACCATACGACTTTCTCATTCTACTTTGTTGATTGGATATATGATGTATATTGATAACATGCCTTTGATTTCCTTCTGAACGATGGACTTGTATTTGTGAGCTAATTTCTAAGGTCATTTTTTGATTGGCTTTGCTCTCGGAATAAGTTCAATTTTCATTTCTCTCATTTCTTCTACAAGTCCTTTTAGATCTTTATAGTCTCATGCAAATACATCTTGATATTATTTGAGTAAGTCGACTATGTCGGTTGTCTCCTTCTTTGTCCAATAGTCTCCTACTCATGCCATTTTGGGTTTATCGTAATTTGATATATTGAACTCTCTTGTCTTTAATTCAGCATTCATTCACTCTAGTGGTTTTTCTTCTTCGATATGTCAATCCCCTTTTTCAATTTTAGGGAATATCGTCGGAAAGTCGGGCTGTTCAATTTCCTCATTTTCTTCCTTAGATATTTTTAATATTGATTTTACATGGTTTTGCATCACTGGGTGGTCAATTTTCCATCGAAAACTATGGCCAGTGCAGGGTGTATTTTCCATATCAATTATTCATGTTGTCGAAACAAGGTGACAAGATGATGTCGATCATTTGTCGACCGTCATCTTCCCTTTTTCCTTTTGTATAATTGGTGTCGGTTTTTCTAGGAAGCTTTTAATTTGTTGTGTTGTTTCTCTTAGATGTTCCTCCTCCAGAATAAATTCAAAGTCTTTGATAAAAAAATTCTTTAATGTCGGACCAATTGAATGTATGGCCACATGCTTCTTTGATTTTGTACCATTTATTTGGTATTTCATCTAGTGTGTCTAGAAACATGTGTGGCCATACCCTTTCATCTTTATATCTTATTATGCGCCATTCATTCTCACAATGGTGGATATGTTCGATTGGGTCGTACCCAACCTTGAAGATAGGGATGTCGGATGCTTTGGATAGTTTCTTTTCTCCAAATCATTCTACCAAGTAAGTGGATATAGTTGTCCATGTTTGTAGTCTTGGGGAATGTGTTTTCCCACCATATTTCAGCTTGGCATGTGAAGATTTTTACCAGGCTTTGAATTATGCCTTGTTCTCCAACAGATTTAGAAACTTCCTCGACATGCGTCAACGGAGAGTTTCATTCATTGTAATGTAGCGTAATTTTTATCGTGTTCTCTATCGGAATAAGTGTAGGAGTTTTTCGAAGTCTCTTTTCATACACTATAGGTACTTCTTGAATTGAGAAGCATGTTCTGGAATGTTTAATTGAGATGGCTTCAATGGTTCAACAATCTTTTGAGTGCGCTTCATAATTTTCAATCTACCAATTGTATGGAGCTAAGTCAAAATTATGTTCGACTGACAGGGGAGATTCTGTTGAGATTTCTCCTTACGCATTTGGTTCAACATAATCTCTTTTTTCATTGATTATTTGGGACAAAAATTGTGCTTCATAATCTTCCTCCAATGATTCACTCCAAGGTTTCCCTTCATTAGGGTCTATAGGAATTATTATTTTTCTTCCATTCCTTTTTAATTTGATTCAGTCATTTTCGAGGGAGATATTTTCTTTCGTTTTTCGTTCCCATGGTCTATCGACAAGTGTTGCATATGTTGGCATTCCCTCGACTAAGTAAATTAATTTGAATTTGATTGATGTCGGTATACCCATAATATAAGTTTCAATTTTTCTAAGTATACCAATAGGCTCTATTAATATTTGATCTGTGAACTTTAGGTAATTCATTGTTGGTGATAATCAAGGCCAACCCAGCCGTATCCATGTATCCCAAGTAGGATATTTACTTGTGATCCAAAGTCGACAATTGTCTGGTTAATCAATACCCTAAGAATTTCTAAGTCGACTTGTGGGTCATAATATTTATTCTTATAGGAAAGTTTTTGGACATCCTTATATGGTATTTGTTCTTCTTTATACTCTCTTAGTATATTAAGCAGATCCATCAATTGACCGACTAAATGTTTTTCTTTTAAGAGTTGTAAGAACTCTTGTACAATGTCTTTGTTTTGTCTTCCTCTATTTGGTTGGTCTTGATTAGAATTTCTAAAAAATTTAAGCGCTTCCCCCATAATTTGTTTTTCTTTGTTTGGATTTGGACATTGAATAGACTTCCCTGGTTGTCAATCTTGTAAGGGGATATTATCTTGTCCTATGCCCGATCTAGTAACAACATGTAAGTTATTTGAATTTAACACTTCTTCTTTGGAGACTATGTGTAGGAGGTTTACATTATTTTTGGTCATGATCTTAACGAGTATTATTGGACAGTCTCCCAGTGAATGATCGTCGACGCCACAAATGTTACAAAATTTCAAGTCGACCCAGTATTTTATTGGGAAGTCGGGGATAATGTGGTCATATTTCCATCAATTGTAACAGTAATTGTATTCGTCAGATACATCAACAAACCAATAATAATATGTCTGTACAGAGTAGTGTCAACCAATTGTGACGAGGTATCTACCAGGAGATTCAACTTTGTTTCCATGGGTGTGTTCATGGATTTATACTCCAACATATCAAACCTCTTTAGTCTTTCTATTGCATGCTTCCCTTGGTTAAGGAAGATCTTCTCTGGAATCTGTCAAACTACAATACCTTAGAGATAATGCATTAGGTCTTTCATCAAACTCTATAGTGAGCTTCTTCTGCAATCTGTGACGAGTTTTTCTTCATCTTGTTAAGAATACATCATCTACATATAGTAGCAACAATATAACTGGTTCATCATTCATAACCTTGAAGTAAAGGTTAGAATCATTTTTACTCTTGGTAAAGCCCAAGATCGTCAGGAAACTGTCAGCTTTGCCATACCAAGCTCTAGGAGCTTGCTTCATCTTGCAAATATGATTCTTTATATCTTCAAATTCAAATCAAATTTTCACATCACTTTGTAGCAACCTAGTAAAATTTCTCAATTGCAACTCAATCTACACAATCATGTGCTAGCTATATGTCCTCTTTGCAAAGAACTATTAGTCTCACTATCTAAGAGTATGTCCTCTCCTCTTTATGCAGTTGTTCCTTCTAGAACTGGGACTCTGCACCTGCAGTTGCTCTGAAGTTGAGAATGGTTGCTCCATTCTCACTGTGACTATTGAAATATGAAAGTAACTCCTCTACTTCATCATGGAAAAACTGCATCTAAAACTAAGAGTGGCTCAATAAATGATACTGAAGGCATATCTTCTTCTTTCATGGAGGTAACTCTATATTTTACCAACTTGGTACAATTGCTCAGCTGCAACTCAATCTGCACAATCATGTGCTAGCTCTATGTGCTCTCTACAAAGTATTATCTGTCTCACTTCCTAAGAGTATTTCCTCTCCTCTTTCTACAACTATTCCTTCTGGAACTGGGACTTTGCACCTGCAGTTTCTCTGAATTTGAGAATGGTTGCTCCATTCTCACTATGAATGCTGAAATATGAAAGTAACTCCTCTCCTTTATCACGGCAACAACTTCATTTGAAACTGAGAGTGGCTCGATAATTGATACTGAAGGTATCTCTTCTTATTTCATGGAGGTAACTCTATCTTTTATTTTAGTCATGTCTCCATGACCCAACTAATGTACTGCATAAACTGCCACTCAATTTTAAATATGGGGATTGCTCCCCCCTGCATCTCATACTATATATGAATCATGGTTGTTCTGGTTGTCTTCATGAATACTGGAACTATTTCTTCAATTACTGGAGTAAGTGTCTCATCATAGTATTCTCCCTCTTACTGGGAGAATCCTATGGACACACATTAGTATTTGTACATCTACAACATGCTTGAACTATATAGATCAATCTTGGAAGTCAATATTGACTTCTCTTCTAGTCTCGTGGAAGAATCCATATCCTAGTCTTTCTGATTGGCTTCCTTCTCCATTACTGAAACAAGGGAATCTTCCAGAATATTTCATATCTCCTAGTAGTTTATGAAGCTACGATATAGTCTTATCATGGCATCTGTCTCCCAGTACTGGGATATGTCTCTTCATCTGATCCTTTCTAAGAACAGGCTTACTCTCGATTTCTTCTAAGTCTACAAGGACTTCATCATCTCTTACAGGGTATACTTGGTGTTGAATACCAATTCTAAATATGAAAGGTTGAGTCAGACTTCAAATGAGTTATGCTTCCTGTAAATGTGGCTTCATTATCCTTTGACCAAGTCTTTTGTGAATTCTAATGTTTGGTCATATTTGGATCCTTCTTCTCCTTAAAATCAATCTCCATATGAGATACTTTGGATCTCAAAATATAGCTTCTTCTTCATCTTATTTGGTACATGAATGTATATTCTCATGTACATAGTTTGATTCATGTCTCATCTAATCTGTTGTCTTTTGTAACCTTCACTATAGCTTCCTTAAGGTTATCCCCTGTAACCTGAACCAAGGTCAACAAAAGAACAGGCAAGAATAATACCTTCTTCTTTTTTATAATAGTAATACAACAATAGCACGAATAATCGTCACAGTAACTCCTTTAGAGCTATCACTTATGACATGTCTGAAACAAATATCAAAAGTAAGAAATACAATACGAAATGAGATCAACACTCTTCTAGTGTTGTGACCAAACATTCATCCATGGTAACCTGGAGCCAATCACAAGAATTTTCTCCTAGAGGAGATGTTAGTTGTATCTGGTAAATGATTACATTAAGCATTTATCTCAATATGCTCACATGCTACCAAAACTATGGTGTTTACTTGTAATGGGGTAGTTATTAAATTTGTCATGTGCAAATTTGAATCTTATCAACTTAATTAATCAAACCTGGAACCTGGAGTCTTGTCCTGAAGAATGAGTGTGTTTCTTTTCTTCCAAGTCTCCTTCACTCAATATGACAAGTGCTTTCTTCAACTTGTCTTATGTACTAAGACAACATGCTATCTTGACAGAAAGTTGGGTTAGAGAATAAACTATATGATCTCAACTTTAATGCATCTAATACCTTGACTTTAATTTTGACCAAAGGTTAGTATGATGGTCATAGCTTCAACATGCAACCTAGATCAAAATAATGTCATAACAAATAGATGCATATCAGAATAATCAAACCTGGGTTGCATTATTCCTTTGAATGTGTTGGATCTTGAGATCCTTCTAGATATATGGAAAGAGATCCCTTCTCCTGCAAATACTCTTTAAAGCTTAACAGTTTAAACATATGTGAGTACATACCTCTAATAGCATTTGCAGATAGTGGAATCATCTGGTAGCAGCGGTAATAATTACCAACCCTTTTTAAAACTTCAAGGGTGACTGCAATTGGTACTGCAGCTAATACTTCAATTGATACTGTAGTTGATACTTTGACTGATACTTCAACTGATACTTCATTTGATACTTCCACTGATACTTCAACTGCAACTAATTATGAAACTGCAACTACAACTTAGGGTTTTATGAGGAAACCCTAATTTTTCAAACTTCAAATTTTGAAATTCTGACCTAGGGACTAGATGCACTAAGTTGAGGCGAGTAAGCTTGTGCACTCAAATTTCTGAAAATCCAAATTTTACCCCTTGAAACTGAGCTTGCAGAAATTTGGACTGGTACTTCTGGTACTGGTTCTGGTTTCCTGGTTTTCTGTTACTTCTAGTTTTCTAGTTTTCTGGTACTTTTGGTTTTCTAGTTTTCTGGTACCAGTCAAAACTAGTGTTTGACTTTACAAAGTATCTGACCATTGAAAAGGTGCGCTCAAGGTGCCAAAGAGTTCCCTAGTCTAGGGTTCACTTTTCTAGATGGTTTTTAGGATGATATTCCTCTCCAACAAAAATCCCTAATTTTCTTGTACGACAACAATGACATTTTTTATTATCTAGTGAAAGGTGTTCTCTTCATCTTAGCTCTGGCACCATGTTACGTTTTGAGATATTATTGGGTTTCTTTTCAATTTACTAGAGAACAATAGCATAGGTAGGATCAATGAGAGAAACACAATCACCAAATACACAGCATTTATCCTGGGAAACCCTCATGGGGGAGAAAACCCAGCAAAAACTTCATTAATATAGATAGCCAATACAATGCCAAGAGAATAAGCCAAAACACTAGAGAATATCCAACACTAAGCAATGTGTCTCTCTCTTCCTTCTTATCCCAACAACAGCTACCAAATTTGCGCACTTGATGAGTGAATGAGTGAGTGTGATAATGAGGCGTTGGCTTCCTTTATTTATATTGGTTGGTAGGTGTTGGAAAGGTGTCTCTTCACTAGGTAGGGTCGACTTGTCTTCTTAGTGGTTAAAACCACTTTAATTATGCCTGGGGGGAGAATTCTTAATTTGCATAATACAATTAGGGTTTGACCAATCTTCAAAAGGGGATTTGATCAATTACAATGTCCAACATGATTAATCCACAAAAGGGGATTTCATATATAAATAAATGACTCAAATAATAATAATAAGTAGAATACTCTTTGCAATTGCAATATTTCAACAGTGCATTTAGTCGGCACTCAGATGTTTTGTGGCTGTGTATTTCACGAATATGGCACCACTTGGTATTTTTCAAGTTGTGTGGACAATCTTGTACAGTATGGTCAGTCAAAGTTTCACATATGTTAAAATATGTTTCTGCTTGCACTCTTCGTGCATCTGTTTCTCCTAGTACTTGATCGTTGAGACTACAAGTATCTTTCATATGACCATCTTCGCAGCATGTGGTAAAAAACACCTCGCTTCTTCTTCAGAATAGATTTTTAATGGTATGTTGTAGATGTTCTATTTTTTCTTCTAGAATTTTTGTTGATGAGGAAGTCGATGGGCCATCATCGTCCGACTCAACACGTTGTGCTTTATGTAATGCATCTTAACATGAGGTTATCTCGTAGAGTTGTAATGGTGTTCTAATTAGTTGTAGAAATCTATCTACGTACCATTGTACTAGTAGACTTTGATCGATTGTTGATAGGATTTGGCTAAGTAGATCTTTGAATCTTTTGTCGTATTTGTGTACCAACTCGCCTGGTCGTTGCTTTATTTATTTCATTTTTTGTGCAGCCAAGTGTGTAACATATTGGACCTTGAAAAATGATAAAAAGTTTTTCTTTATTTCTGATTTTTACTAGTTTTGGTTTTCTATGAAATTCATGAACCATGTTAGAGCACGGTGTTGAAGAGCGGCACTGAATTGTTCTATCTGCTTATCTTTATCTAAGATGTATGTTTCATCCCATAAATTTTCTCATACAAACCAATGTCTTCTTGGATCCTCGTCTCCTTCATAAAGAGGAATATTATTGATTCCCATGGCTACTTTTTTAAGAACACTAGATTTTTGTGATCCTCGACTTATCACACTTTTCAACTAGGATGTTGGATTCTTGGTTGTTATTCTGTCAACATGTATGTCAGTCAATCTTATGATGGATTGTATTCGAGGAGTAATTTCTTCTTTCTTTCTCTACAAGTTACTTCTTCGGTTTGACAACTTTGGTCTTTATATTTGACAATAGGTCGTTCTATCGGACGTGTCAATTCACAATTGTAATCTATTATATTTTGTTCTCTTGATATGAGATTTGGCAGGGGGGGTTGTTATAGCAATATTTGTCTCACCCCATACAATCTTGCACAGAAGGCCTTTTATCCATTTCCCTACACAGACTTGAAGTCCCTTTTTGCAAATCCCAGAGCTAAAAATATAATTTTTCCACATATACGCACCTTGCCTACTATACAGCATGTGTATACGTAGGTTGCACCACTACATCCCGCGTACATAGAGAAATGTGCCCAAAATTGAAAAATGGTGTCGGGTTTCCATGTCACGTCACGAGATCAATGATCCTTGGCCTTCCATATACTGGAAACGTTCCAACTCGGCCCTTCAGTTCCACTTGAAGGATATAAATGGGCCAAATCCAAGATATGGAAAAGAGGAGAAAGAATTCAACTTTGAGAGCAAAGTTACTCTGGAGGAATTATTCATTTCACATTGAGTCAGCATCCCTTTATCCTTTAATTCTGAACACATTGTTCATCACTCAAGATCTTCCCTTACTGATTGATAACTTCATTATCTCTCTTACATGAGTTTGCCTTTAGTGGAGGACTGAAGTGGTGGAAGCCCAGCTGGAAGGAACTTAGTTTCTTGGTTCCGAACTGTGCCGACATGGAATTTTGTAACTCATTCACTTATGTTGATTATATATTAATATAAATACCATTTTCTCGTCCAATTAATATCTTACAAATATTTGAATTATTATTCCATGGGTGTATTTGTTATGAATGTTGATGGATTATGTTATTGAATTTGTTAGCATCATATATTATCACCATATTCTTGCATTGCTTGGTTGTTGAGGACTAGTTGAAAGTATATTTTTTTGGGTCAAGTGCTCAATGGTGGACTTCATCGGACGTCTGGACAAGGTAGGCCTTTTATCTTGTCTTGCTAGCATATTTGTCTATATAGCATAATTGAGATTAGAGTTGATTTCTACAGTCATTTCCATCTGTTGTGCTTTACCCCTAACCATAGAGAGATTTTCCTCATAACAGGGGTAAGTCTGTGAGATCCTTGATGTGAATGAGAATTGTATCGACTTTATTTATTTCTAGCTCGACAATCAGTGTGTCATGTAAATTACCATGCTCATCGATTCTATACCATAATCTTGCAGATTTTTCGTCGATCTGAAGTCTTTGTTGAAGGAATTCCCAAATTCAAGGGTTGGTTGCTTGAATAGGAGGAGAGTGTATCATTGGTCCTGACTCTTCGTAATCCATGCTTTCAACTTGATTTTCCAGTTGATGGGCGTCGATGCTAGCCTCTATCAATTGTGCTTCGTTACTTCTTTTGAGGATCATCGTGATTGTTGTTATTTCCAGATCTGTTCAATTTATTTCAAACTCGGACTACTCACGCACTCTATCAGGTTGATCTTCTCTGACCATTTTTCTATTCAACTTTATTTTGGTCCAAAGGTTACAAATCTCCTCTCTTTTCTTTTGTCTCTTGTCTCGCTCTAATTTTTGGATGTCATACGTTTGTTTGTAAATTTGATTCGCTCTCGAAGACATTTATGCTTCAGTCAATCAAACATTGGTATGTTTTTTTCTTATGCCATCTCACAGATTATCCGACCCCCGAACGTTGCCTCGACTTACTCGGAGTCAATCAAGATGGCCATGTTTATTTTCTTAAGAAGTAGTCCCACACTTATTTTGTATCTTTCAACCTTGCTTCTAGGAATTCGTCCCACTTTTCGTCTCTCTTCCTAGTGACTATTTTGTGGTGGTGTACCAAGTCGAGCTCAGAATTCAACAATGCCGCCTATGCCTTTGTCGAGCAAACATTTATGAATCAATCTGGGAATGGTGCACAGAAATTTGTCGTGTAGCTCCGTGTAGAATTTGTCTTTTATTGTATCGAGGAATGTTCAATCCTCAATAGCTTGTTCTGTTATGTAATATTCAACGATTATTTCAACCCACTCATGCATATTCGTTCAACCGTCATCTGTGAGCTTGAGGGTTAATTTTTCATCATGAATCAATTTATGCATTACCAAATTTGTTGATGTACTCAAACAAGGATTCTGGGATATCTTCTAGAAATATTTTGTGAATCTCCAAGAAAAATCGCGATCGTGCTTCTGCTAGTGTTAGGTTGTTTCTTCTTGCATAATTATTAATGTAATTTTCGATTTTTCACTCCCACCATTCGCGTATTTCTTGTAAAATTGTCATCTATGTGAACATCTACATGCCGAGGTTCAGAACTACCGACAACATAACCAATGTTGTAATCTAGGGAAAAGTAGGGGAGTGTTACCAGTGGTTTAGTACATAAGAAAGCATAGATTCACATATACCTACATATATATAGAGACATACACAAAGTAGTGGAATCCCAAAGAACATCCTTTATTAGATATATCAATCAATACAGCACAATGGATCTCTTCTTTGATACATACTTGTCTATTTATACCTACATATTTAGTTACCAAACAGCTGTAACTACTTAAATGCATGGGTCGTTCGGTTAACAAGCTCTCCACTAACTTATGCTTTTGACTTCAATAGTCGACCGACTAACTCTTAGTTGATTGTCGGGTCTAGTCGATAGAGTCGACTAGCCCCTACAACAATCCCTTATTAGTTGGAGAGACATGCATGTGTATTGCAGTCTACTAGTGAGGTTATGCAACATGCATGTGGATTGTTGTCTAGTAATTGATTTCAGAATATTCATGATTCGGGAGTTCGAGGAAGTGGAATCCGAGAACTCGGGAATTCAACTCAGCATCTACACCTTTACAAGGGTTATGAGGCATCTTGATGGAGCTCAAACTGGTCCATGAATTGTGTTCAAAGAAGAAGCTTCTAAGTGATGTTATTGATGTTTAATATTGATTTATGTTTTTTACATTCAGTATATGTATTTGATGTCAACATTGTATGTCTTATGGGGTATTAGAGATATAAGGCTTACTATGTAATAAAGTCACTTTATGACTTTAGAATATGTTAATGTCCATTTTTGTGTAAAGAAAATTATCCCACATTCATAAGTGGAAATGATTTTCATAATGAACAATGACATATAAGGAGGTAAACTCCTTTGTTATAGGTGCACTAGTTATTCATTCATAATATCATATGGTGTTAATGTGAGTATCTTTATTTGACCTTAGTTATGTGACTCAACCCTATCTAGGGTTTCCTCATTTAGTCATCTAGCTCATTTTGTAATAAAAACTTCATATATATAAGTTTAAGTACATACTCTCAACTTATCTCAAGCTAGTACAACCCTCCCTATCTCCACCAAAGATACTCCAACAAGCTAGAATCACCACTAGCAAGTCCCCCTTGGTCTCATGCAAGCCATCTCATTTTCTCTTCCTCTACAACAAATACAGCTTGGGTTTATTACCAAACATTAACTCCAATGCCTCCTTAGGGATCAAACCCTAGATCTATACTTCAAAAAATATCCAAGAAACCATATCCCCTTAACACATAAATATAAAGCACAAAGAAGATTGAACGAGAGAGAGAGAGAGATTAGTGCTCCTCTTAAATATCTATCCCAACTATAAAAAAGAATAAGCACAAGTGCATGATTTGTGATAATAATAACTCTCATTCCTCTATTTATACGAGAGGTGAGGTAGGTCTACAATGACAGGTGGACCTAGCCCACTACAAGCATCCTAGAAGACACAAGTAGGCCCACACATGTGAAGTTATCTACTCCAAGTGACACGTGTCAACCTCCAAACTAACGACAACCAAAAAGAAAGGCTCCAAGGCATGAGTGCTACTCCCTAATTTCCAACACTTCTTAAAGGCTCCAAATCTCCAATGCATCTCCAAGGTTGTGTGTTTCATTGGGGACTGCCACACCTACAAACCCACTCCCTCAACCCAGACATCCTCAAGTCAAGAGTAAGCCTCCATGCAAGCATCCAAGCAACCCCATTATGTCTAGCCCTCAATGCCCTCCCCCAAAATTTCCAATGCTCCTCCTCCAATGCAAGATGTAGTCCAAGTGACCTCCATTCATGTGTCGGCTACATGAAGAAGTCACAAACCTCCATAGTTCTCCAATTCTCCAAGGGAAAATGGCAAACAAGCATCCATACAAAGTCTATCAACTTGAGAGTAATCCACCTTCAATGTGAAAGTCCATCACAAAACATCAAGGCTCAACCATAGACCATGCACTCCACATCTCATGAAGCACCCATAAACATGG
Organism: Picea engelmannii; assembly: GCA_009831015.1. Lineage (NCBI taxonomy): Eukaryota > Viridiplantae > Streptophyta > Pinopsida > Pinales > Pinaceae > Picea > Picea engelmannii. Next base: position 70,984 of record ML799840.1, on the reverse strand, counting down.
TGAAAACACTTTTGAAATAACCCTGAAATCTCACTCTCCCTCTTTACGAGAAAAGTGTTTTAACCAACCCATGTCCTCTCCCTCTACAAATCAACTAAACCTAACATTTGTAAATTTAAACATGCTACAATATCATAATCAACCATTATGATCTAAAAGGGAACTATCACCCATCCATCACAATTCTCCAAGGCATCACATTGAACCTCCTCAAAACTATTGGCAGGATCACAAGTGGAAGAAACCAATGTAGCATGGATATAATATTTCCTAGGATATATACTCAACTTTGTTGAAAATATGGGTGCTCCTACCTATTGGCACCCTATAATTTTCGTGCCAATTTATGAGCCTATTCACTCATTTTGCAGCATTATGGTACTTTTGTAGCACCTGGGGTGTTGGTCATTTCAATAGGGCAAGTATAAAGTCATCATATTATTTTTTTAAAGATTCTTGAGGGCATGTTGTGACATGAACAAAGGGTTTCTTAGGCTTTCAAATCAATATTGTACCTTTGTGACCTGCAACCAATCAGTTTAAAGCTCGCTGTGAAATTTTATGTAGCAACAGTTTTGTTGTGGAAGTGTATTTTCATCATAAATTTTAAACTGTGCGCCCATTTTCCACAAACTATTTAGAGAAGATGCATCAGGGTAAGATGAACAATCCTACTTAATTTCAAGTAAAAACACTTCACGATTTTCAAGAAACGAGCCATCATCACCTACAGCCATTTTGGGTTTTTCTCGAAAAATGTGAACTGGATTTTGCCCAAATTTTTTGTGGAGAAGAATAATAATGATATTAACTTGCTGACAAAAAATCAACCCAACCTAGTTCACCATTTGGGAAAAAGGAGAAATTACCAGTTCATTGCGAAATTGTAGAAAACAGAGATTTTGCAGCAAATTTCTCAGTTCGTTGCGAAATGGTATAGTCAGCACAAATCAAGGTTATTCGACTGCCAACTAGAATGAAATGTGCCAAACCACAATGAAGACTTGAAGAATTATTTATTTTTCCCTCAGATAATGTAATTTGTTGATATTTGTATGTATAAATTAGTCAAGAAACAAAACCCTAAAATCTAGGAATTGGCTCTGATTAGTTATTAATATGTTGTAACTCCTTATAAAATTGGAAAACCTAAATATTTTGACCCTCTTGAGCTAGAATGTGATTTAATCCTATATATGATGAAAGAAAAGAGGGTGAAGGTGGTTCGAATTGGGTTGAAGAGAAAATATTTCTTGTGCATGTAATATTTTCTGAGTTTACTAAAATTATCAATGCAGAAGTACAAAATTTTCTTATCAGAGATTCATGTGGCAATGCTTCTTGGTATGTGTTCTTTCTTGTGAATGTTTACCTTTTTCTTCATACACCACTTTAAATGAAAATATTCAATATTTAATTGAAAGAGATGATTCAAAATTCACCTATGTGCTCTGAGTTGCAACTATTAAATATTCCACCCTTTTTCTTCTAAAATTGCATTGGAATTCATCCACGTTAGATGCTCTAATGTAATGGCTTGTTCTTTCTCTTATTTTATACCATACTAAAATGAAATCATTAACCAAGAAAGTGTTGTCTACCTTGCCTATGTTTCCTAGATTGTTCTAGCATCAATCAATGATAATCATTATTGAGAATCATCCTTTGACTCCATGCCCAATGGTCCATCTCTCAACCATATCAACCAGATATTTAGAATCTTGTCGTATTCACTTAAGATCTAGCCATTGTTCCTAAACAATAACCAGCCTTTTCTATGGCTGAGTTATAAGGGAGAGCCATCTCTGGGTTGGAAGGGCTGGCTTCCAATCTACAAGTTGGTTTGTGGTTACCTCTGGGTTTTCCCTCCACATCCAAGGAAAATTATAGAGTGATAACACTACCTACTCATGTGCCTCTGTTGTGCCTCTTATAATGTCTAGGTAATCCATGTCATCTTTCTAGACATTGGAGTAGAAGGTGAGGGCATATTCATCCCTAATGTCACCTCGTCCACCCCTAAATCTAACTCATCTTGAGTCTCTGAATCAGTGACTGGAAGAGGAACTTCCTATCTTCCTTCAATCTCTAAAGGAGAATCTTGTGCACTAGAATACCTTATGTCCTTATCAAACTTCACATCTCTACTCACCACAATATTCCCCTACATTCGAACATCGATCTTGTAAGCTGTAAAAATTTCATTGTATCCAATAACACAAGATGTCATTGTGGCATCTCGAATCTCCAAAAACGTTGACCACCTATGAATCTAAAGAACATCATAGCTTTGGATCATTGGAAACCTACCAAACTCCATCATCCCTCAAGTCAATATCATGGGCCAAAACTATCATAATTTTTGTATCATGAGTATCTTTCCCATGCACCTCAAAACCTCTGACAACTAATGCATCAAACTCAATCAGGTTAACTCCCTCTTTCTGAGAGAAACCTTAAGCAAGAGAATTATCAAGGTAAACTCCCTCTACCTAAGAAAATCTGACAACTCTACCCTTGTACTCTACAACACTGCCATCAGCGACAAGCCTAGAATCAATCACTAACTTCCCCTCTAGTCTTAGTACAATCTCCTAAACATCATTCTACTAGATAGAGTTATAATCTTTAGTAATGACATCTTTCCACTTTTTCTTCTCATAGGCCTCCCCAAAACTAAAAGGCTCTTCCAACTTCACTGGAATGCACAAGTGTCATAGGTTAGATAACAACATGTAAAGGTCATCCTCTCATACAACTTTAACAAAAGTCTTCATACTAACTAGACTACAATCAGTAATAGTGCAATTTCATCCTTCAAATGCAACTCTCCATTAGTGATTCACCATATAAGACATTAAAATAATATTTTACTTGAACCCAAGAACAAATAAAACATCACTCCATTCAAGAACATCCCCTGATGGCATCCAAAAGAAAATCGAACCCACTCCTCTCACAAGATAAATAGTTTCATCACCCAACTCCACACTCATGCCTCCCTCTTGTGCATAAAGCCTATTGAATAATGTCCTATCATAAGTCATATGTGTTGATGCCCCACCATCGACATACCATCCAACACTTGACACAATGTTAGAAAATAAAAAAGAGAACATGGAGAAGGCGATCTCAAACTAAGAACAAGAGAACGATACATCTTGCAGCTTGTTTTCCCTTCCCTTTCTTCTTCTTTGGACATCAGTTGGCATAATGTCCCATCTAGTGACATCAGAAACACATCACCTTACTCAAGTCATCCTTCCTTGTCCCTAATCTTTCCTTCTTCTTGTACCCTTTCTTGTTACCCTTCTTTGTCCTCATGAAAAAAGAAATCTCTTATGCTTCCTCTTGTTGTGTTGATCAGCATTGTAGCATGATCTCTTCCTACACAAGGTCACCCTAGAGCTTCATAAAAGATAGCAACGTTTCACGAGCATAAACACCCTAAACAAAGGCTTCCAAGATGGTAAAATTTCATTCAATGCAATGGACACCTAGTCTTTTTCTTCCACCTTCATCCCAATGGCACTCAATTGGTCTTTCAACTCTGTGATCTTGGCCATGTAACTCACCATATTATCTATCTTTCTTGTGCATATTGTTGAAAGCATGTTTCACAAGAGCATATGTCAACAAAAATAAGAACTTTGAAATAAAATAATCAAAGCTTCAAACATCTCCTTACCAATCATCTAGTCTACAATGTGAATGACGAAATGATCCTACACATAATCAAGAATGATTATATTTTCCTTAACCTCCTCCTTGTTATGATAGGCCAACTTCGGATTGGCGGGTTATGCAATCTCTTTCCCAACATGCTCCAAAATCTCGACTTCCTACACAATCTTATGTAGCCTAAGCTTCCAAGGGATGAAATTTGAAGCTCCATGTAACCTATCACACTATCTACGTCCAATAGTAGACATCTTTGCAAGATCTGAATCCACTTTTAAGCAAAGGTCAACAATAATGAAGTAGAACAAGCCCTTCTAAAGCTCAAATGTTTCTACCAAGCTTCATAAGGTTTATCACCAAAACAACCTATACAAGGTCAACATACAATTTTCAAGTACAATGCAATGGAAATACCAATTCCCTCTTCATAAAAATGGCAATTTCAGTAAGAAATCTCCAATACCATGTAAAAATTTCATGAATTGAGATTTCTTTTGCAAATTCAGAAATTTCACCTCTTAGAGGTTCCACAGATCTAATCCATGTGAATTATTAGTATTTTATCGTTGAACTGAAATATAAAATACACTAGCACACAACAGCCAATATTTCACTTTACATCAATCCAAATACACTAAGCAATTGAAGAGATAAGATACCAACTATAAGCCAACAAGTTTTAATGCTTTAAGGCAATATTTTCATGCATAACCCAAATCTGAAATCACTGTAATTAATGCATAGTTACATCAATAAATCTGGCATATTATCTTGAATATAAATATTGAATCCATTAACATTTTTTGTTAACTTTTATAGCTCGGGACGTACTCCGCATGTTTTGTCTTGAATGTGGAAGTGACCTTGTATTTACACTACTAGGCACTTGACTTTGTAATGGGTTTTTATAAATTTGTAATAAAGTGGTTCTTTTATTAAAGTGACTTTTTATTAAGTGCACCTTCTAATATTAAAGTGACTTTATTTCATAAAGTGCACTTATGTTATAAAGTGAATTTGTGTTTTAATATATTAAGTGATTTATTTTGGAGGGAATGAATCATGTCCCTTGATCATGTAAAGGCAAGATTAGATCTTGGCCATTGGATTTAGGGATGGGGAAGGTGAAAATACACTTGGAAGGTGAAAGGTCACTTTCAAATTATAAGAGAATGCCTAGGGTAGAGTGCAAGACAAATGAAGAAGAGATTGAGAGATTTCCGAGAGAACTTTGAGAAGGAGAGGAAAGGGAAGCAAGTTGGGCGCATTTCCCAAGAGACCTTGGGCACCTTTCCCAAGGAAAATTTATGCGTGACTGTGTTGTAATTTATTGTTGTCATAGGAGGTCATATTGTAGGGATCTGTACAGTCCGTACAGCAAGAAGAGGGCACGAAAATTGAGACAGATTGTGCGCATGAATTTCGAGGTTGTTTTGAGTGTCTCTTGCTACAACAGGGTTGTACTGGAGAAAAACGTACAATTGCTATTTGGCACAGTTTTTGAGGTGTTGGAAACTGCAGGGCCATACAACAGTACGGATTTGGCATGGATCTCTAGACAGAAATTTGGAGGGATTGTTGGGTGTTGTAAGAGGTATTCTCTTGCTGGAAAATGTAATCTTGATGTTGACATAACTTTCCTGAAGCTAATAAAATCTCTCTCTCTTTGGGTTTCCCCACATTAGAGTTTTCCCTGGCCAGTTGCCTAAATTTATGAGTTTTACATGGATTTGTGATTGTTCTTCACTATTATTTTTCCACTGCAAAAGTGCTTAGCAATGTGTATTTTTTCTTATGGTATTTTATGAATGTGGGTTTATACATTTCAGATTTCATTTAAGACAGCTATCTCTAGGTTGTTAAGTGTATGACAGAATTTTTATACATTGATTTTGTCATTAATTTTCTACATGGTATCAGAGCTTGGGCTCTGAGTTACAGTGAGTAGTGTTATTTTGAAAATATTTGAAGGGGGGAATCTATTGGTTGTTTTTCTTTGAACAGTTGACAAGGAAATGGTTGTATGCATTAGATATGAAGACCAGTTGGATGGGATTTCCAACTATTTGCAATGGAAAGTCAATATGACAGTTATTCTTAGAGAGAACAAAATTTGGAGCTTTGTCTGCATCGTAGTTGTTGTTCCCACAACAAACCCCATAGCTTTGTATTTACATGAGGTAAAGGAGGCCAAATATCAAAGGCTTATTCTTGATGGGGTGAAGGACCACCTTATCCCACACTTGAGAAGAAGATAGCCAAAAAGATGTGGGATGAACTGAAAAACTTGTACGAGGCGAAGAATGAAAACTAGAAGATGGCCTTGAAGGTTAAACTGCATGATACTAATATCAGTAAGGGTGAGAGTGTGGCTTCTCATATCACCCAGGTATCTCAAGTGAAATATGAGTTGGTTGCAATTAGGGAGGTCATTTCGGATTCAGAGTTGGTGAGGATAGCCTTGAAAGGTTTCACCAAGGAATGGGAAGTCTTCATGAAGTGTGTGGTGGGTCGTGAGCATCTTCCAGATTGAAGCAGACTATGGGACAATTTCACTCAGGAGGAGATCTGGGAAGGATCTAAAAGCAGTGGACAAAAGGGACATGGAGTTGATGGAGAGAATGTTGCCCTTGTAACAAAGGACAAGGGGAAGAAGAAAGGAAATTTTGGGAGGGACTTGAGTAAAGTCAGATGTTATTGTTGTAACCAGTTGGGGCACCTTTCTTCTCAGTGTCTTGAGAAGAAGAAGAAGAGGAAGGAACAGGAGGGCTTAATATAGTTGTTACAACATCTATGGAGGACTTTTGATATGGACCTTTATTTGGTCACTCTAGTATCCAGTGTCAGTAGTGTTGGATTTGTAGGTGATAGCAGGTGGATTGTTGACAGTGTAGCCTCTTTTCACATGACATGAATATGGCGTGTATTCCTTATTATCACAGAGACGGGTCCTGGCCGAATGGTGGTAAGTGAAGGAGGTATGGCATGAGTTGTGCGTGGATTTGGAAGGGTTATATTCCAACACGAGGATGGAGGAATCCTGGAGGTTGATGGAGTTTTGTGTGTTCTGAGGTTGAGGTTTAACTTGTTCTCAGTCTCGGCCTTGGAAGATGTGGAATATTGTACATTATTCAAGAGGGGACATGTATTTATGTATAGGGAGGGAGTGGATCTGTTTGAACCACAGTTGATTGGTTGTAACGCTTCCTCGGCCGTCATCCATCCCAATGGTCGGGCAGACGCTACTGTGCGGAATAAAAATCTCATACTTATTTAATAACCTGCATTTTAATCAAATTAAAACACATACAAACTAAGAGTAGGCACAAGAATTATTGCTAACATAAATATTCCCTTGCATTAACAATAATTCATCTGCACAACAGAATACATGATAATATATAAGCATCATAGGCATGCAACACATAACATTTAACATAAGTTGATGCTTATCTTTGAAATTGTGGTAATTCCACCAACCACATGCAGGCCTTCAACGAACCTCCCATCCTTATACCACACTGCTCATCAAGCTCAACAATGGGTCACCCCCGAGCTGGGACTAAGTTCCACCCCAAGGCAAGGAATCCTAGGCTAGGCTGAGGTTATAGGGAAAACTGTACAGAATGACTGGAAGGATTCTTCCCAGGATGCCTTCTTACGCCCACTACTCATGGACTCTCATTCCCCACATGTTTTTTCTACCCAGGAGTATACACCTTCACAAGCATAGTCCATTGGTGCTACACCTCCCTCTCTGGGTCTCGGCAACAGGCTAGATCAGGAAGTCTCAAAGCCCGAAGTTGGTGCTGGACACTCTCTGGAAGAAACCACTTCCCAACAAACTCTCTCACCTAGAGAGAGTTGCTCATAGGCCTGACAACCTACCTCTTCCAACAGCAATCACCTCCCTCACCTGGAGAGAGGTTACACACAGGCTCAACATGGACTTACACTGGCCAGTAATCTATGTTCAGTCCAGCACTGCGTGGCCACAACAGCCAACTGGGAAAACAGACACGAGCTTCCCAAACAGGCTCCGCAATCACGAGATAGACTCACGGTTTTGGTTTTGGGATTGCACCAAGTGTACAGAGATCCCACGCACAGGCTCAAACTGTTCAGACAGAGGATGTACCGGCTATCTCAGAAATCAGCACAGGATTTTCAGCTTTCAGGGATGCCCCAGGGTATTCTTTCAGAGGTCAGGAAGTTCACATTCAGATGGTCAGGTATAATGGAGGAGGAACCTACGCAACAGTCGACAGGAATGGAAGCGGAACCCCAAACATGGCTCATTTCCACAGTTTTAACTGCATGCGCTTGGGTTGACACTTGTCACCCATGAAACTGCATGCGTTCCATCAGCATGCATTCCTCCCTACTGGGAAGTCACTTGTCATTCCAAAAGAACTTAGGATAAAACATATATTTCACATGGTATTTTTGGAATAATATTAAAATATTATTTCCAAGGACTTAAGCCCCTAGGATCAACACTTAGCCCCTCTTCCCACCTTCCAGCCCCTAATCCCTTACCCACTTTGTGGAAGCTTAGTCCCCCATCACTCATTCATCATAGTCGGTCTGCACATGGCGGTGTTTATATTTTTATTAATAATGTGCATAGATACATGTACAAAATCAGGCTCTTGGCCTTCAACACTTAGGCTCTCTAGCCTAATAATCACATAAGCCCACCAACTTATATTAACTTGGCTCACCAGCCTATAAAAACATAATTACAATTCATTTCATAAACATGATTTACAATAGGCCTCGGCCTTGGGGACATTACAATCCCCCTCCCCTTATTTCTGCACTGTCCTTGGTGCAACTTTACACTGCATCTGCAAGATTTTTCAAAAAAATTCAAAAGGATGTGGGTACTCTACCCGCATAATATATTCATGCTCCCATGTCGTGTCCTCAGGACCATACCAGGGCCACTGGACCTTTACAAGCTCTATGGCTCGATTCTGGAGTTGTTTGTTTTTCCTGTCCAATATGCGCATAGGATGCACTTGCAGGACACCTTCTAGTTCCACCCGAATCACATTCCAATCGATAACATGATTAGCATCAGGTATATATTTCTTAAGCAATGAAACATGAAACACATTATGTACAGTCATAGATGCAGGTAATGCAACCATGTATGCAACTGGCCCAATCCTTTCCAAGATTTCAAATGGCCCACAAAATCTAGCTGCCAACTTGGCGCAACTTCCCAGCTTCATGGAACTCCTGTTATTTTTCACTTTCAGGAAAACATGATCACCCACTTTGAATTCTCTGTGGTTTCTATTCTTATCATCATAACTTTTCTGCCTATCCTAGGCAACTTTCAAATTATGCTTAATTTTTATCATTTGGTCCTCCATCTCCTTGAGCAAATCTGGCCCAACTACTACTCTATCAGCTGGATTATCCCAACTCACTGGAGTGTTTCACTTTCTTCCATAAAGTGTTTCAAATGGGCTCATCTTCAACAATGCATGATACCCATTATTGTAGGCGAATTCTACCAAGTGCAAGTAGTCTTCCCATCTTGATGGTTTGTCCATCACATACATTCTCAGCGTGTCTTCTATTACTCTGTTCACCCTCTCTGTCTGTCCATCAGACTCAAGATGATACGTTGTACTAAAGTTCAGATTCATTCTGAATCCTTTAAACAGTCCTTTCCAAAAATTTGAGGTGAATTTTGGGTCCCTATCAGACACAATTGTTTTAGGAATTCCATGCAAGCGTGCCACTTCTCTTAGGAAAATATCAGCAACATCTACTACCTTGTGAGTAGTTTTCAGTGGAATAAAATGGGCAACTTTTGTAAGCTTGTCCACCACCACCATGATCGAATCATGCAGCTTGCTCGTTCTGGGAAATCTTGTAATAAAATCCATTGTCACCACTTCTCACTTCCATTCAGGAATGGGAAAAGGTTGTAGCAACCCTGCTGGGTGCCTATGCTCAGCCTTAACTTTCTGGCATTCCATACATCTGGCGATGTATTCAGCGATCTCTCTCTTCATACCCGGCCAAAAGTAATGGCTTTTGACTGCTTCCACGGTCTTCTGATATCCAGGGTGTCCAGCATAAGTCACGTTATGCATTTCTTTTAGAATCGTCAATTTCAATTCCTAGACATTGGGTATATACACTTTGTTTTTATGCAAAAGTATTCCATCAGCTACCAAGATGTAATTTCCCTCTTTCTGTGGTCTCTCACTCTGTTGTAGATTTTCTACCAAGTCTCTGTACTGCAAATCTACATTTGCAGATTCCAAAATTCTATCTTTAATGTCAATCCTGTACATGCTAATGGTTGTAGCATGTAATTCATGCACCTTTCTGTTGAGTGCATCAGCCACCTTTTTTTCCTTCCCTTTGATATGCTTGATATCAAAGTCGTATTCACACAGAAATTCTAGCCACCTACTTTGTCTAGTGTTTAAGGTTGGTTGATCAAACAAATATTTCAAACCATTATGGTATGTTCTGAGTTCAAACCATTATGGTCTGTTCTAAGTTCAAACCTCCTTCCCATGAGGTAATGTCTCTATTTCCTCAGAGCATGAACGATTGTTGCCAACTCCAAATCGTGAGTGGCATAATTCTTTTCATGTTTCAGCTTCCTGGACTCATAACAGATTACAAATCCATTATGACTGAGAACTCCTCCCAACCCTCCCTTACATGAATTTGTGCACACCACGAAATCCATATTTGGATCTGCAATCCTCAAGATTGGAGCATTGGTTAACAGTTGCTTCAATAGCTAGAAACTCTCCTCACCCTCTTCAGTCCACTGAAACTTTTTCTCCTTCCTTTCCAAGGAAGTGATAGGGTGAGCTATCTTTGATAACCTTGCGATAAACCTTTTGTAATAGCCAGCTAGACCCATAAAGGATCTAACTTCCACCACATTCCTTGGCATTGACCATTCTCGGATGGCCTCAACCTTCTCAAGATCCACGGCGATCCCTTCTTTTGAAATAATGTGCCCCAAGTAATGGATCTACCTTTGATAAAATGAGCATTTGCTCAACTTGGCATATAGTTGGTGTTCTCTCAACACTTGCAGCACCATTCTCAGGTGTTGTTCATGCTCTTCCTCTGACTAGGAATACACCAAAATGTCATCCAGGAAGACTATGACAAACTTGTCCATATAGTTCCTGAATACACCATTCATCAAGCACATAAAAACAGCAAGTGAGTTCGACAGTCCAAATGGCACCACTATGAACTTGTAATGACCATACCTTGTTCTAAAGGCGGTCTTGCTGATATCTTCATCCTTTATTCTTACCTGGTGATATCCCGATCTGAGATCTATCTTCGAAAATATTTGCGCACCCTTCAACTAATCGAAAAGATCATCGATCATTGGCAGAGGATACTTGTTCTTGACAGTTACCTTGTTCAACTGTCTGAAGTCAATGCACAGCCTCAATGTCCCATCCTCCTTCTTCACGAACAGGATCGGGGCACCCCAAGGTGACACGCTTGGGAAAATGTACCCCTTCTTTAGAAGCTCTTCAAGCTGCAATTGCAACTCTTTCAGCTCTGGCATACTCATTCTATAAGGATCCTTTGACACCGAAGTTTCTTCAGGTATCAAGTTCACAGAGAAATCGATGTCTCGCTTCGGAGGTAGTCCAAGTACTTCTTGGAATACATCCTCGAACTTTGTGAGTACCTTATGGTCTCCAATATTTGAGACTTCATCTCTGGATGCTTCCTCCACACGGACTGCAAATAATTGACAGCCTTTTCTGTAGCACTTCTTCAGCTGCATTGCTGAGATTTCTCTAACATCCACAGCTCTAGGAATTCCTTGGACTATTTTTCGGTTCCCCTCCTCATCCAGGCATGTAAACCTCTTGTTACGACATTCCAGGAGGACATGGTGTTGGTCCAACCAGTCCATCCCAATTAAACATTCATAAGAGCCTAAAGGCAGAATATTCAATTCAGCCTTCGTGAGCAATCCCTTCATGTCCACAGGACAGGACTTAACCAACTTGGTGAATTTCCTCTTGGTTCCTGTAGCCAACTGTACTAACCTAGACTTTTCATGTTTGCTTCTTGATAAATGCAAACTTTCCACCACTGTAGGATCTATATAACTATGGCTAGCCCTTGAATCAATTAAAATAATAAATGGTCGGTTGTTAATCATACCTTCCACTTCAATCATGTGCGATTGAAATTCAGCTTGTTTGTTGTCCAGGGCTGCATAGATCCTTGGCATTCTACTGCCCATGTCCTCCACTGTTTCAGTTTGTTGAACAATATGGAGAGCTCTTGCTTTTCCATTTTTATGGGGACAATCCCTATACTTGTGGTTCCCTTTACATCCCCAACACTGAATGGGCGTCTATATCTGCCTTTGTTCCCCCACTTCATCCATTCTCAGCTCTCTAAACGATGGATGTCCTTGAGGATTATTTCTGAAAAAGGGAGGTTTGTTTCCCTTCTGCCTCTGTTCCTTCTTAAACTTCCTTTGGTCATCCCAAGCCTTCCGAAAGGTAGGATTTTCTCTTTGTTTTTCATATAACCATTTATCCCTTCTTATTGTTTCTTCCATAGTCTTAGGATCATCATACTGAATCTTGTCACCAATGGCAGGTGGCAGTCCACTCAGATACCTCTGAATCTTGATAGCTTCATCTTTGATGAATGGAACATACTTCAGTAGTTCCAAGAAACTTCGTTCGTATTCATCAATGGTCATGTTGCCTAGCTTGAGTTCAAAGAACTCCTTCATCTTTCTTTCATAGTATCTTTTAGTCAGGTATTTCTTCTCGAAATACCTCTTGAACTCCTTCCAAGTGATATCTTTCTCTCTAATTTGTTGCACCTGCACAAACTAATCCCACCACATGGATGTTTTTCCTTTTAGTTGATACATCACAATTCTTCCTTCTGCATGAGAGGAATAATTCTACAGTTGGAAATATTTTCTCATGCCAAGCAACCATGTTTCGGCATCTTCCTCCTTCTTATGTTCTCCATCAAATGTAGGAGGCTTAATCTTATTCATCTCCCCTTTCAATTCATCCAACCCAAATCTCATGTGCTTTCTGGTAGGAGATGGGCTTGAACTATTGTGTGCTTCCTTACCGTAATGCTTTGGGGAGTGACGATGATGTCTGCTACCACTCATCGATCTTCTTTTCCTCTCAGGGGTCCTGCGACTCCCTATTTTGCTTGTGTCACTCTCATTTTCCAATTTCCTTTCTATTCTTTCCAGGCTCTTCAACATCTTTAAGTTGAATTCACCTTGTTGATCCCTGACCCTCATGAGATTTCAGTGATTGGCTCGACGAGCCTAGGCATCCTTCTGCAATCCTTCAATGATTTTCATTATATTCCCTTCCTTGTCCAATTCTCTTATGTGCCCATTGGAGTTCGATCTTTTGACTCCCAGGTTGACATTCCTTCCTTCTCTTTCATTCCCTGAATCGGAGGCACTCTGCACCTCCTCCATTTCTATACTCGACGTCGATTCTCGGTTGTCCTGACACTCATTGAACTCTGCACACACAACGTGCAGTCAACCGAAGTTTGTCAGGCCTTAAACCTTTAATATAACCACAACATCCATTAATCAACGCGAATTAGAAAAAAGTTTCGAATCCACTAAGTTTTCTGATCTCTGTTCGACTCTGCAAATTTCAGGACTTCAGGATTCAGGTTTCGATCCACGAGGCTATCATACTCGCTTTTGGGTTTTGGGGTTTTGGTCCATGAGGGTCCAACAGTTAAATCATCGACGGTTCTTTTGTCTTCAAAAATTTCGGGACTTCGAGTTTCGGGATTTTGGTCCCGGAAGGTTCTCACACTCGCTTCCCTCTCCGACTCCCGACTCCCAAACTTCTGACCTCTCTCCCCATGGGCCCACAGCATAGTTGTCACCAACCAAGGTAGGGATTTTGGGATTTCGACACTTCGGTTTTCAAGTCTTCGGTACCCGGGATTTCACGATGCAGTGAATCCCAACTTCTTATTGCTACAATCCTTGAATTCTGAAAATTTGTTTTCCTTTCCCTCCGAGCCCACAGCACAGCTATCGCCCACATCCACAGTGGCAAGTGGCACACTCAAGAGGGTCTACGTCACCTTCAACGACGCCATAGGGTCCCACCACTTTCACTTTTCTTTTTGTCCCACTGGCATGTGGTACATGCCCATATGTCCACATCCATTCCAAATAAAATCCAACGGTTATACCTCTCTCAGATCTACAGCGCAGATCCTTTCGGCATTTTTGGGGGACCCACACAAAGTCACCCATTCTAGACCCCCCCCCCCC
>ML799840.1:31394-47393 GCA_009831015.1 Picea engelmannii | reverse complement strand
GATTGAATCTCACCCATTGATTAGACTTGGCTAGATTGGATCTAGGCCATTGATCTTTTAGGGTTTGGCCAAAGGAGGCTAAAGGAGGGTATAGTGCATTTATGAGACTCATTCTTCACTTGTGAGAAGAGGAGAAGAGGAGGGCAGCTTGGGCACGTTTCTTGAGGAGAGGAGGGCAGCTTGGGCACGTTTCTTAAGGAGAGGAGGGTGCACTTGTTTGAGAAGTCATTTCTTGGGTTCTATCTTGCATGGAGAGTCTATCATGGAGGCTTGGACATCATCTTGTGTAGGGGCGCATTGTATAAAGGAAGGGTGCATATACTAGAGAAGGTGCCCATCTCATTTGGAGGGCGCATATCTAGTGGAGGAGTGTTCTTCTATCTTGTGGGAGACTCACTTACCTTGGAGAGGATTACTCTAGAGTTGTAGAGGGAGATAAAGGACTGAGGGTGCATGCACTTTGGATGAGGGTGCATATTGCTTGAGTAGGGGCACATTTGCTAGGAGGAGAGGTGCATCCTTGAGAGAGGGAGCATCCTTCTAACTTATGGGAGGTTCTTACTTCATGGAGAGGCCCAATTCACTTGCTTAGGCACACTCTAGGGAGTAGAGGGTGCAAGGGTGAAGGAGAGGGAGCTACTTATGGTTTTTTTCTTGAGGAGGGAGCGCATTTGAGGAGGGGGCGCACTATCTCTTTGTGGGAGGATTTCTTGAGAGGAGGAGGTTACTACAAGGGCAAGGCAAAGGCAAGCAAGAGGTCAAAGGTCAAGCAAGAGAAAAGTCAAAGAAAAAGAATCAAGATAAAGACAAAGGCAAGCAAAGGAAGAAAGGCACACCAAGGCAAGGGATGCCTTACTTCACAAGGCTTGTGGGGAGGTCTTCAAGGAACTCCAAGGCATCCGAGAGTGGTTGCTATTGTACCAAGTTCACTTGTATGTGTTTCCTATGTTGTACATTTTACTTTGAGGCCTTCTATATATATCTGCTCCAAACTTGTTTTCCCGATGGGGGGTTTTTCCAGCGTCATGTTGACCAAAAGCATGTGTCAATTTCATGCATGCTTAGAAGTGTATATCAGTATTTTAAAGTTAAAATGTATAGAGGTAGTGTTATTTTTTTTTATGTATATTGCATGTGCTAACATTAAGTAAAGAAAACACTTGCAAGGGCACTTCAAAAGGACACTTAACCATAAAAATATTGAGTTGAAAGTTAGTGATTGTTTGTTGTCCTAAAACAGCAGCAAGGGACAACCCAGAGTTGAAACTTAGATCCAAACTAAGGTCAAAGACATGTTGATTTTTAAATAATCTAGGCTTAAGCATGAATTTCATTCCATTTTTATCAATTTACTTAAACCATAGAAAATTTGTTACAGCAACCAAGATCACAAGAAGAAACATCATGCACAAGTACACAAGAAGTATCTTGGGAAACCCTTCTAAACAAGAGAAGAAAACTCATCCAATCCTTTGCTATATTCTTCAACAGAAAGACACCCACCACCATAAAAGACTAGCACACAAAAGGGTGCTCATAAATGCTAGAAGATTAGCACCCAAGAGAGGTGCGCACTTTTCCCAAGAAGTAAGTACTTGTTGAAATTTCCAAACTCACACTTGTGTTATGATTCCTCAATGGGGAATTTACCTTTACTTATATTAGACTGAACCTATCAACAATGGTGCATATTGGCACAACAGGGCCGACCTCAATAACTCACAATATAATTAATAATTACCATATTAATTATCGTTTACATTAATTATCTTTCACTTTGTGGTGGGGCCGACATGTACCCTTTACATCACAAATAGGGTTATAGGTAAGTCTGACTCTTAAAAAATATAGCAAGGGATCTCATACACCCACTAGTGCTCAGCCACTAGGGGCACATCCATTTTTGCTCAGCCACAGGGATGTCCACATCTCTATCTCATTGCGTCTCACGGGAGAACCATACTCACCAATGCTCAGCCAATAAGATCACGTTCACCTATGCTCAGCCACATGCACGTCCAACTCAGCGGATCTTCTTTCTCATTGTGTTACATAGGAGAATCATCTGGAGTATCACATCATCTCAACTCTCTGCACAAAGGAGGCTAATACATCATTGTATCTCTGTCTCAGAACGATATACCCAATTCATGGGCTTCTCCACACGTTCACCTGTGCTCAACCACAGGCACGTCCAACTCAGCAAATCTTCTTTCTCACTGCATTACACAAGAGAATCATATGGAGTATCATCTCAACTCTCTGCACAGAGGAGAACAGTAAACCCATCATATGGGCTCCTTCCCTTCTCAAGGGCACACAACATTCCATCTCTATCTCAGAGAGGAACCACACACCCAGTTCATGGGCACACCCAACTCATGGGCTTCCTCACCCCACACAGGGGCACACAACATCCTTCTTCATCTCAGAGAGGAACCACACACCCAACTCATGGTCACGCCCATTTCATGAGATTTCTCTCAAGTCGACTCACTCATTCTATGTCCTGGAGGATGTCTCATGCAGTTATAATCATCAACACTCTCTCTTAGCTAGAGAGGAATTCTCCACCTGGTCAAGTCTCTCATGGAAATTCGAACTTCGTCTTGGTTGTAATCATCAACACACCCTTTCATCTAAGGAGGTAATCTTCACCAAGTTAGTTTCTCACAAAAGTACTCGAACTTTGTATTGGCAAGCGGTTTGGTGAAGATATCTGCAATTTGCTCATGTGTAGGAAGTTATTGCACGTGTACTGCTTTCCTCTGCAACATGTATTTGATATAATGATATTTTATCTCAATGTGTTTCGATCTATCATGAAACACAGGGTTCTCAGATAGATTCACACAGCTTCGGTTATCACAAATAATAATAGGATCCATCTCATGATCAAATAAATCTGTCAGAAGCTTTTGAAGCCACACTATTTCACGAACTGCCACACTCAATGCTACATACTCTGTTTCTGTGGTACTCAAGGCCACAGAGCTTTGTTTCATGCTGCACCAGGGAACCATGGCAAACTCCAAGATAAAACAACAACCAAATGTGTTCTTCCAGTCCATTGTACTATTTGCTCAATCTATATAGGCATATCCCTACAAACTCAAGTTCACACTGGAGGCATATCTCAGGTCATATTCAACTATGTCTCATATATATCTCAATACATCATTTATTGTTATCAAGTGAGTCTGTCTCGGTTGACTCATGGATTGGCTAAGAACATTCATTCCATAGCATATATCAGGTCTGGTGTTAACCAGATACATCAATGATCCAATCAGTTGTCGGTACATATGTGGATCAATCTCGTCTGAATCATCATTATTTATTTTTCGTCAAATCCATCACCATCAGTGTAGTCATGGATTTGCATTATGTCATACTGAACTTCTTTAATATCCCCATTGTATATTCTCCTTGACTTAGGAAAAGTTTCATTGGTCCTCTATCATACTTCGTGTCCCAAGAAGTAGTGCATCATACCTAGTGTTCATATTATGGTAGATGCGGGAGGTATTTACCTCCACATGTAAACCTGACGAGGATAGAATACTCTGGGAAGCAAGAATAAACCCTAGTGAGTTGGCTAATAACCCTAGAAGACTTTTCGGCTCAAGAAGATAATTTATATTAGGTTATTAGCCTCCAAGAGAAGAAGTTGGCCAGAAATAATAATATATACTGAACAGATAGATACCCAGAATGAGAAGTCGGCCCAGGCAGTTGGCCAAAATTAGTATAAATACAGGAGGCCAGTTCGCATTCTGGCAGACAATCTCAGAATTGTAGAGCAGCAATTTGTGCGCACTGCAGTGCCCAGTCTTGTGCGCGGGTTTGAGGAGAGCTTCCATTGCAGCTGCTACAGCTAGCAGATCACGTTTGTCTTGGACTATCTCTTGGCTAGGGTTTGGAACATCTGATCAGCTCTTGTTGGTGTGTTATCCTTGGGGAAAGGTGCACTACCCTTTGTTTGGCTATCTAGCCTAGGGTTTGCTTCCGAAGTGATTCTCTGTCAAGGTTAATGTGCTCGGAGGGTGGCTTCGGCCTATGGTTGGGTGACAATAGAGATATTGTCAATGGTAAAACGAGCATATCCATTATATTCTAACAGGTTATGGGCCCACATGTTAAGGTCCTAACCCGCACATAGGTAGAGCGATATATTTGGATGTAATAAAGGTCAATATTAATAAGGCCTTTCAATAAAATAGAATAAGGTGGATGTAAGAAGACCTAATAGAAGTTTTTGCTTCTAGAAGGATCTTCCTCTAGATGCTTCTCTTGATAGACATATTTAGTATAAATAAGGGTCGAGGGTATGAAAACCCTAGCTTGGAGATTATTGTAACAGAGCATTGCTCGACTGGAGTTTTCCCCCTCAAAGAGGCCCGTGAACATTGTTTTCTGAATCACAGTGTTATTTCTGTTGTTGTTCTTATATCATTTATGTGTTATTGTGGAGATTATGCTAGTTATATTACTATTGTTCTGTCATTTCTAGCATTTTATTTATGTTCTGCATACTTTTTATATCTGATATATTACAAGTGGTATCAAAGCACTTTCCTTGGCAGAAATTGTGGGAAATTTTTTTCAGGGTAGAGACGTATTCCGGCATCTTTAAGCCACAAAGATCTGTCGTTACGTGCATAAACCCGCAGTTGAGGGATTCATACATGCAGGAAATACAAGTGGTTCTTAAGTGCACCTCTGTTGGCCACCCTTGTAACCCATGTTGGTACCCCTTCGAGTGGTAGCGCATCAGACAGCACCTGTGTACGGATCGGCCTAAATTTTCTAAAGCCCTCTTTAGATAAATCGATCAGCCACCTGACTGCTATAGTGTCACCGAGAACAGCACTCGGGAAGATACTCTCTAGTACATGGGTAGTCGGGTAGTACGGCTAAGAGTACGATCTATCCTCCTTAGTTAGTGCCCTGAGATATTGGGCCGAGTACTACTGTTGGACCCTGCACGTATATCAAAGAGCTATAGCACAGGGAAAACCCTTGTCTGTAGAACCCTTGAATACCTAACCCTTGGGGGACAGAAACATAAACAAATTAAAACAGACAAGATCTGTTGTCGTGCAACTATGTTCGGGTTGTCAAATCACTACACTTTTCTTACTGGTTAAGAATTTGAGGATTTCATCACTGCAGTATTCTTCAAACCAGAGTATAACTCCGCAGGTGTAAATTTTAATTAAAAAAAAAAAATCGAGAAATTTTTTCACCATTATTTGAGACCTATTCCATTGGATTCATCTCTTCGCCCTTATCACATTCATCCATATCATTTTTCAGAAAAAAAAAAAAATTGACCCCGCCCGCCCCTTTTCAGTTCACCCATCCTCATGGCCCATACCCGGAGTCAAGACCTGGAAGCTCACTTCAACACCTTGCAATCTAGTCTCCTCGAGACCCAAAAATAAGTAAAACAACTCAGTGCCAATGTTGTCTCCATCGATACAACCATCAATACAACCATGCAATCCTCAATGGAGGAAGTCAAACAAGAACCGACCACCCAGCTTGAATCTGTCTTTGTATCACTCTGCACCAAACTGAAGATCCCTACAGATGACCCTTTCTCTGACGCACCCCCAAAGACTAAAGGTGAACATTCCTCCCATTCCCATACCTTTCAGCACCATCACTTTCAACGTGACCTACGCCTTTCGCGGGTGGATGTGACCAAATTTGATGGCTCGGACCCCATTGGTTGGGTAACCCAAATGGAACATTATTTCTCTTTATACGGCATTACAGATGACTTGGCCAAACTTCGGTATGGTGTTCTCCATCTAGATCAAGAACGTTGGCAATGGTGGCAATGGAGAAAAATTTCCCTTCAAGGGTATATTGCTTGGACCCAATTTGTGACTGAGCTTTATGAACGCTTTGACACTGACACCAACCATTTGGACCATTTGACAAAGTTGAAACAATCAAAAACAGTAGAAGACTTCATAGCTTCCTTTGATCCCCTGAATTTTCGAACAGAGGGCATGACTAATGCTTTCTTTCGAGAGTGTTTTATCAGTAGCCTCAAAGAGGATATTTGGGCCCATGTCCTCATGGCTCGACCCTCGAGTGGTGGAGGCTACTAAAAGAGATAAAGAAGCACAATATGTTGTATCCTCTCAAAACCGAAAACCCTCATTTATCCCTCTCCCTAAACCCGTAAATCCCACTACTCCCTCCGCCCCATTAAAGATCCAAAAATTGACCAGGACTGAAATGGTTGAACACCAACTCAAAGGCCTTTGTTATAATTGTGATGACAAATATTTCCCGAGCCACAAGTGTAAAGAACAAAATATTTTTATGGCCATCTCTGAGGATATTTCAGAAGAGGATGTAGAAACTCCCCTTGTGTCTGCATCACCTGAAATCACTGACATAACCCCTCCCTCAGACCCTCCCGAAGTGGAAACGGTCATTTCCCTCAATGCTCTCACTGGCTTCTCTGCTCCCCAAACCCTCAAGTTAATCGGTTACATCAAGCATCGGAAGGTCATCATTATGGTTGATAGTGGTAGCACCCATAATTTTATTCATTGTTGCATTGCCTAAGAAACTCATTGCTACATCCATGTCGTCAACAATTTTCAAATAATCATTGTCAATGGTGGTTCAATGAAATGTGGAGGGCGTTGTGAAAATGTTTGTCTCCAAATCGGTGACTACCACCTAAAATCCCATATGTTTGCTATCGACATGGGCGGTT
This sequence comes from Picea engelmannii, assembly GCA_009831015.1. Taxonomy (NCBI): domain Eukaryota; kingdom Viridiplantae; phylum Streptophyta; class Pinopsida; order Pinales; family Pinaceae; genus Picea; species Picea engelmannii. Next base: position 40,648 of record ML799840.1, on the reverse strand, counting down.
GTGACATTGTGTTGGGTGCAGACTGGCTAAGGACTTTGGGTCCCATTCTCATGGATTTTAAGGAATTAACCATGCAATTCGACCAGGAAGGCCACCAATATATATTCCAAGGCATCACTGCTAGTTCACCTGAGCTCACTAGTTCCCATCGCATGGAAAAGCTGCTCAAAAAAGGTCATTCTGGTGTCATTGCCCAATTCCATGCCATACAAGCAACAGAGACACCCCTGGTGCCGCAAGACCTCCAAGCCCTCCTTTCTAAACATCAAATGGTATTTTCCACTCCCCAAGGACTCCCTCCTTCCCGCGGTTTTCATGATCATTCCATTCCCCTTGTACCAAGAATCATTTTTCCCAATATCCATCTGTATCACCACCCCTTTTCACAAAAAAAAGAAATTGAGAAAATGGTCTAGGAACTCTTTAATGTAGGCGTTATCCGCCCTAGTACGAGCCCTTACTCTTCTCATGTAGTCATGGTCCTGAAGAAAGAAGATTCTTGGAGAATGTGTCCTGACCTGTGTGCCCTCAAAAAACTGACTATTAAAGACAAATTTCTCATTCATGTCATTGATGACCTCCTGGATGAATTGAGTGGCGCCCAATTCTTTACTAAACTTGATCTTCGCTCGAGCTATTACCAGATACGTATGAAAGAGGCAGACATTCCCAAGACGGCCTTTCGAACTCATGAGGACCACTATGAGTTTTTGGTCATGCCCTTTGGCTTGTGTAATGCCCCCTCCACCTTCCAAAGCCTCATGAACATGTCTTCCGTCCCTTTCTCCATCATTTTGTCTTAGTTTTCTTTGATGATATCCTCATCTATAGAAAAACCTGGACAGACCATCTTACTCATGTGGATCGAGTTCTCCATCTACTCTCTCAACACCAACTTTTCCTAAAACAATCTAAATGTGCTTTTGGTGCCTCGGAAGTAGAATACTTGGATCATCTGGTTGGCAAGGATGGCGTCAGAGTGAATCCGAAAAAGATTGAAGCTATGCAAGACTGGCCGCACCCAAAGACTCTCAAAAGCTTGCAGGGATTTATTGGCTTAACAGGGTATTATCGCAAGTTTGTTAAGAATTATGGAAAGATTGCAGCACCTCTCACTGCTCTCCTCAAAAAGAACTCTTTCACTTGGACTCCAGCCATTGCTCAAGCTTTTCAAACCTTGAAGATGGCCATGTGCACCACTCTGGTTCTGGCCCTTCCTGATTTCATAAAGACCTTTGTGTTGGAATGTGATGCCTCTGGGAAAGGAATCGGTGTTGTCCTTATGCAAGAGAGTCGACCTTTGGCCTTCACCAGCAAGCAACTATCTTAAAGGAATCTGGGCAAACCCATCTATGAAAAGGAAATGTTGGTTATTTTGCATGTCGTTTGTTAATATTATGGTAGTTGTGAGAGGTATTTACCTCCACGTGTGAACCTGACAAGAATAGAAGACTCTGGAAAGCAAGAGAAAACCCTAATGAGTTGGCTAATAAACCTAGAAGTCTTGTCGGCTCAAGAATACAATTTATATTAGGTTATTAGCCTCCAAGAGAAGAAGTCGACCAGAAATAATAATAATATACTGAACAGACACATATCCAGTAGGAGAAGTAGGCCCCAGAAAATCTGGCAAAACTAGTATAAATACAGAGCGTCATTTCTCATTTGACACATCTCAGAATTGCAGACAACAACTGGTGCGTAATGCAGTTCACAGTTTGGTGTGCACGTGTGGAGGAGAGCTGCAGGTGCAGCTGCTGCAGCGAGCAGTTTCATTGTTGGCTTGGACTATCTCTTGGCTAGGGTTTGGACTATCTAATCAGCTATTGTTGGTGTGTTATCCTTGGAGGAAGATGCACTACACCTTGTTTGGCTATCTAGCCTAGGGTTTACTTCCGGAGTAATTCTCAGTCAAGGTTACGGTGCTCAGAGGGTGGCTTAGGCCTATGGTTGGGTGATGAGGGTATCGTCAATGGTAAAACGAGCACACAATATTCTATATTCTAACAGGTTATGATCCAACCCCTCCTTCATTCAGTCTAAACGCTGGAAGGAAACATAGCCGCTAGGATATTTAGCTCGTTGAGGAACTGTCACTAGGGTTACTAGCAGAAGCAGCGTCCAAGACACTGTCGCTAGGGTTACTAGCAGGAGCAGTTACAAAAACCCTAAACCTCTTGTTGAGGCACCTTAAGTGAATGGATAGACCTGTTCTCTGGATAGATCAGTGCGCTCTAGCCTGGCGCATCTCCTGATACCCTCAGCAAGCCAAGACGTGAAGTTTGAATTTCTAGTCAAATCTAGGGTTTGACCAAGTCAAGCAAGCCATGACTAACACTATGAACTCTGAGAACAAGTTAGATGGAGCCTCTAACTTCAGAGAGTGGAAGACAAGGATTGACCTCATCCTTTCCAAGAATAAAGTATTGGATATCGTGAAAGGAAAGATCATGAAACCAGAGTTTGAAGAAGGAAAAGAGAAGGAACCGCAGAACGTTGCAGCTATGGAGAAGTTCAAAAATGTTGACATCAATGCCATGAGTATCATAGTGGATTCTATAAAAGACCACCTGATACCCTACATCTCCCATCTTGACTCATCAAAGAAGATGTACGATGCCCTAATAAATCTCTTCTAAGTCAAAAACATTGGACAAGTTATGAGTCTGAAGAATGAGCTCCGTGACATGAAGAGGAATGATGATGACAGCATAACATCATACTTTGTAAGGATCTCCCAGTTAAGAGATCAACTACAAGCTATTGAAGAGATCACTTCAGAGAAGGAATTAGTGAACATAGTACTCGATGGTCTTCCCAAGACATGGGATGCATTTTCCGCAAGCATGAACACAAGGAAGGAGTATCCAACATTTGAAGAACTTTGAACTTCTTGTGCTCAAGAAGAATCAAGGATCAATGAAAAAAGAGAAACCCCAAAAGAAGTACGACGATCAAGCTTTCACAGCAAGATTCAAGAACTTCAAGAACAAAAGGAAGTTTGGTTCAAGGAGGAAGCCAAATCAAGAGAAAGACATTTTCAGAAGTGCAATGCTTCAACTATCAAAAGTATGGTCACTACAAGAATCATTGTCCCGAGCTAAAGAAAAGGAAGGAGAAACACGAAGCATCAATTGCTGAAGAAAAGGAACCTACAAAGAAGATTAAGCAAAATGGAAGAGACTTCTTCTTCTAAAAGGTAACAACACTCTTCTTATTTCTTGTACATATCTTGTTTTCATCGTCTCTATACATATCTTGTATATCTATCTCTTGGAAGATAATGTGTTCCAAGAAGAACTATACCTATGAAAGAACAAACAAGACGATTAGATAATACACATGAAAGAATGAAATAAAAATCATGTGGAAGCTATTACAAAATAGGTTGAATCAATCATAAAGAGACTTAGAAGAAGCAAAGACAGAAAGAAGTCAGCAATCGAGAGAAAATTGGAAAAAGACTTATGACGTTTTGTAGAAGACAACAAGACGAAAGCGTGGATTCTGTTAGACAAGAAAGCCAATTATATATTGCAGAAGAAAATAAGGATGTAGATGAAAGCGTGGACTCTGTTAGACGGAGGGAGACGATTATATTCACTCTTACATGAAGCAAGGGTTAGGAGAGAGCTAATCCTATGATCCATTGAAGATGATGAAATATGTATATATCCATGGTAGCAGACATGAAAAATAGTACGTGTTTAGTTCAACCGCAGAAGAAGACTTCTTCGAAAAGAAGCCTTAAAGTATTCTTGGTTGTCCATCCAGATCTGTGATCCTATGATGAAAAGAAGAAGTGGAATCTCTAGGGCATGGAATCTATAAGAAACTCCATGGACCCAAGAGCTAAAGAAAAACATGAAGAAGAACATGAGGATTCCAAGAAAGAAAGAGGAACCAGAACAACTAGTCATTGTATCAAGAATCACAAGATTACCAGTCTGATATGAACTCACTAAAAGCAATCAAGCAGAAGAACTGAAAGTCATGATGAAGAACAGTGTATGGAAGACTTATGAATGAAAGCATTGTGAGATCTAAAACCAGAGGTTCTCCCAGATGGAGGGAGAAGACTATGATGATTACTTGTTCCAGTAAACCAAACTTATCTCTACATAAGTCATTATACCATCTGCAACATCCATGAGTTGGAGTTCTACATTAGATGAATGCAAAGAATGTTCTCCAGAGAAATTGAATAAAGAGCGTATGAAAAGCAATCTCAAGACTTTGAGACATACCAGAAAGAGACTCATGTATGCAGATAGAAGAAGATAACTTGGTGGATAACCTCCAGTGCACAGCAGAAGCATGGTGAAGATTTCCTATAACATCAAGATGACTACTCAGTAGATCATATCTCATGATGACAGAAGAAGTGTCACATGGATATGTTCTGATTTTCCAACTATGATATATTCTATTGTTCATATATACATGAAGCCTTCACAGTGTTCCAGACTAAAGTACAATTGAAATCAAGCATTACATTATCCATGATGAAGTCCAAAAAGGAGAAAATGATCTCTCCAATACATATCTCCACAAATGAGCAGATAAGAAGACATTTTGGTAAAGCTTCTATCCAAGATGAAAGAGTTTGTGTACTCAAGCTGGAGCTCATGGAAACAACTTCCTTCTTATTGAAAAAGGAAGAAATGACTCTCCAAGTTAGGAGGAAGCATTGAAAACATTCATTCTTTAAAATTGAAAAGTAGTCCATTTTGGACAAATGTTTTCATGTTCAGAAAGTGGATTGAGACTTCTGACGGACAGTCACTTTCCATTGTGGTTAACATGGGAAGTAGTCTAATTTCCATTGTATCATAGACAGTGACTTTCCATTGTGGTTAACATGGGGAGTGGTCTAGGGCACTCTCTCTTCTTGAGGGTTACTCAAGAATACTAGCATGCCTCGTCGGACATTGATTTCTCATTGTGGTTAACATGAGGAATGCTCTGTTTTGGAGGTTGATGCAGGACAGTCTTTTCCTCTTGTGGTTAACAGAGGAAATGGTCCAGACAGTCATTCCTTAGGGTTTATACATTCTCTCCAGGGCACACTTTGATTAGTGTAGGAGGAATGGCCCAGGGTGGGGAATGGTCCAGGCTCAGCAATCAGGGACAGACATTCCTTAGGGTTTATACATTCTCTCCAGGGCACACTTTGATTAGTGTATGAGGAATGGTCCAGACTCAGCATTCCTTAGGGTTATACATTCTCTCCAGGGTGCACTTTGATTAGTGTAGGAAGAATGGCCCAGGGTGGGGAATGGTCCATGTTCAAAAGACAAGACAGTTATTCTTCCTTGCTTGAGAAGAATAGTCCAGATATATCATTATTCTACTCTGAGGTAGATATTCTTTCAGAGCTCACAGATGTGAGTGAAAGATTGGCCCAGATAATTCAATTTATATCATAACATTATTTATGTGCAGGTTGCTATCAGATGTTTGTTATGAAGAATATATGACAGTAGATGTAGACTACTGTGGTGGATATGTTCCATTGTTCCTAAGGAAAATACTCTTTTAGAGCTCACAGATGTGAGTGAAAGATTGGCCCAGATGATTCAGTTTATATCATAACATTGTTTCTATGCAGGTTGTTATCAAATGTTTGTTATGAAGACTGTATGGCAGTAGATGAAGACTATTGTGGTGGATATGTTCCACTGTTCGTGACTATACATTGCTAATCAAGTACTTGTGTGTTACTTGGTGTGGTAGTGAACCACTGGATTGTAGTTATGTACTACTATGGATAGACACATTTGTGTTCTACTTTTGTTCTAACCACCTTGAAGACTATCAGCAGTTTATTGAAAATAATCACCATCCAGACAAATGATGAAAGAGATTTTCCAGATGGAAATTGGTTCAGAGCATTTACTTCTCTAGATTATAAGAGTGGCTCTTGTATCACTCTATGTTCTGAGTGACTTATCCAGCATCATGTCTAATTACTCAGATGAAGTATGGTTTCGAGAGATAATGAAGCTGATGGTGATGGTGATACTCATGATCTAGTCATGAGATAGTCTAGACGACTATATTGATGTTACCGGGTAAATGGTATGTTTTTGTGCTCAAGACCATTACTTATAATACATCCCTAGCTAGGAGGGAGTGTTAATATTATGGTAGCTATGGGAGGTATTTACCTCCACGTGTGAACCTGACGAGAATAGAAGACGTTGGAAAGCAAGAGAAAACCCTAATGAGTTCGCTAATAAGCCTAGAAGTCTTGTCGGCTCAAGAAGATAATTTATATTAGGTTATTAGCCTCCAAGAGAAGAAGTCGGCCAGAAATAATAATAATATATTGAACAGACACATATCCAGAAGGAGAAGTCGGCCCCAGCAAATCTGGTAGAACCAGTGTAAATACAGGGCGTCAGTTCTCATTTGACACATCTCAGAATTGCAAATAGCAACTGGTGCGCACTGCAGTTCCCAGTTTGGTGCGCACGTGTGGAGGAGAGCTATAGGTGCATCTGCTGCAGCTAGCAGTTTCAGTGTTGGCTTGGAATATCTCTTGGCTAGGGTTTGGACTATCTGATCAGCTATTGTTGGTGCGTTATCCTTGGAAGAAGATGTGCTACACCTTGTTTGGCTATCTAGCCTAGGGTTTACTTCCAGAGTAATTCTCAGTCAAGGTTAAGGTGCTCGGAGGGTGGCTTAGGCCTATGGTTGGGTGACGAGGGTATCATCAATGGTAAAACAAGCACACAATATTCTATATTATAGCACCGTTGATCTGTGGCGCCCTTACCTATTAGGGCAACGTTTCCAAATTAAGACAGACCATCAAAGTCTCAAGTACTTTCTGGAACAACGCATTTCCTCCCCGGAGCAACAAAAATGGGTGACTAAGCTCTTTGGATATGATTATGAGATCATTTACAAGAAAGGAAAAGACAATGTGGTGGTGGATTCACTGTCCCGAAAATATGAAGAAGAAGGATCCATTTTTTCTCTTTCCTTCATTATACCAGATTGGCTCCAAGTTGTTCGCCAGGAATGGCTACAAGATCCCAAAAGTTTGCATCTGATCCAACAATTGAAAAATAATGCTCCAGCTCCCCCAGGGTACTCTTGGCTCCAAGATGAGCTTCGATACAAAGGTCGTTTGTATTTAAGTAAACAATCAAAGCTTAAATCCATGGTACTTTCTGAGCTTCATGCTACACCCACAGCGGGGCACTTCGGGTTCACAAAAACCTATGACAGGGTCAAACGTTATTTTTTCTGGGATGGTATGAAAAAGGACATCTGTAATTTTATCGTTGAATGTGATGTGTGTCAACGCAACAAGGGAGAAACAGTCAAATCTTCGGGCACACTACAACCGCTTCCGATTCCACCTGCTATTTGGAAGGATATCTCTATGGAATTTATTACCGGCTTACCCAAATCAAGAAATAAATCAGTCATAATGGTGGTTGTGGATTGCCTTTCCAAGTATGCTCATTTATGCGCTCTTCAACACCCATTTACTGCATCCACGGTGGCTCAAATTTTCATGGACCAAGTCTTCAAGCTTCATGGCATGCCGCACTCTATTGTTTCTAATCGTGACCCAACTTTCACAAGCAATTTTTGGCAAGAACTGTTCAAGCTACAGGGCACCCAATTGCATCTCAGCATAGCTTATCATCCCCAGACTGATGGTCAAACGGAAGTTGTCAACAAATGTTTGGAAACATATCTGAGGTGTTTTGCCACTGAAAAGAAAAATCAGTGGGCTCAATGGTTACCCCTAGCTGAATGGTGGTACAACACTTCCTACCATACAGCTACACGCATGACTCCTTTTGAAGCGGTATATGGACAGAAACCACCTTCAGTTCTCTCATACTTACCGAGTACCTCGAAGGTCCAGGCGGTTGACCAAACACTTGCAGTTCGAGAGGATATTCTCCATACCCTCAAAGATAACTTGGTCATGAATCGCATGAAGCAACAAGCAAATCAAGGTCGCTCTGAACGTCAATTTGCAGAAGGGGATCAGATGTTTCTGCAACTGCAACCATACAAGCAAACTTCCCTCAAGGCCGAGCATTGTCAGAAGCTAGCACCCAAATTTTATGGTCCTTATACAGTTCTCAAGCGTGTGGGACAAGTCGCCTATCAGTTAGCTCTACCCAGTCATTCGAAGCTACATCTTGTTTTTCATGTTTCATGCTTAAAGAAGGTGATTGGAACTAGGCACCAAATTCAAACCAACCTTCCCGAGTTAGTTGAAGAAGGATCCATTTGGCTACAGCCAGAAGCCGTTTTGGACCAGTGTGAGCGTCGTCTGCGTCAGAGAACCATCAAGGAAGTGCTAGTCCAATGGAAAGATACAACTCCAACAGATGCCACTTGGGAACCAGCTACCATTCTGCAACAGTTTTCACATCTCAAGCCTTGAGGACAAGGTTGTTTTTAAGGGGGCGGACATGTTAGGTTCCTAACCTACACATAGGTAGAGAAATATATTCGGATGTAATAAAGGTCAATATTAATAAGGCCTTTCAATAAAATAGAATAAGGCGGATGTAAGAAGACCTAATAGAAGCTTCCGCTTCTAGAAGGATCTTCCTCTAGATGCTTCTCTTGATAAACATATTTAGTATAAATAAGGATCGAGGGTATGAAAACCCTAGCTTGGAGATTATTGTAACAGAGCACTGCTCGACTGGAGGTTTCCCCCTCAAAGAGGCTCGTGAACATTTCTTTTTGAATCACATTGTTATTTTTGTTGTTGTTCTTATATCATTTCTGAGTTATTGTGGAGATTATGTTGGTTATTTTACTGTTATTCTGCCATTTCTAGCATTTTATTTATGTTCTGCATACTTTTTATATCTGGTATATTACACCACACCTCCTTCATTCAGTCTAACCGCTAGAAGGAAACATAGCCAGAAGGATATTAAACTCGTTGAAGAACTGTCGCTAGGGTTTCTAGCAGGAGCAGTCACCAAAGCACTGCCGCTAGGGTTACTAGCAGGTGTAGTTGTAGAAACCCTAATCATCTCGTTGAGACACCTTAAGTGAAGATATTGACCTAATCTCCAGATATATTAGTGCACCCTAGCCTAGCGCATCCCCTGGTACTCTCAGCAAGCCAAGACGTCAAGTTTGAGTTTGTGGTCAAATCTAGGGTTTGACCAAGTCAAAGCAGCCATGACTTATTCTATGAAGTCAGAGAACAAGTTAGATGGAGCCTCTAACTTCAAAGCATGGAAGACAAGGATTGA
>ML799840.1:0-31110 GCA_009831015.1 Picea engelmannii | reverse complement strand
CCCAGTTAAGAGATCAACTACAAGCTATTGAAGAGATCATTTCAGAGAAGGAATTGGTAAACATAGTACTCAATGGTCTTCCCAAGACGTGGGATGCATTTGTCGCAAGCATGAACACAAGAAAGGAGTATCCTACATTTGAATAAATTTGGACTTGTTGTGCTCAAGAAAAATCCAGGATCAGTGCAAAAGAGAAACCCCAAAAGAAGTACGATGATCAGGGCTTCATGGCAAGATTCAAGAATTTCAGGAACAAAATGAAGTTTGGCTCAAGGAGGAAGCCAAATCAAGAGAAAGACTTTTCATAAATACAATGCTTCAACTGTCGAAAGTATGGTCACTACAAGGATCATTGTCCCGAGCTAAATAAAAGGAAGGAGAAACATGAAGCATCAGTTGTCGAAGAAAAGGAACCTACAAAGAAGACTAAGCAGGATGAAAGAGACTTCTTCTTCTAGAGGTAACAATAATCTTCTAATTTCTTGTACATATCTTGTTTGCATCGTCTCTATACATATCTTGTATATCTATCTCCTGGAAGATAATGTATTCCAAGAAGAACTATACCTATGGAAGAACAATAAGATAAGGATTGATATCATTAGATAATTAATACACGTGAAAGGATTAAATACGTCGAATCAATCATGAAGAGACTTAGAAGAAGCAAACACAGAAATAAGTCGGAGAAAGACTTATAACGTTTTGTAGAAGACAACAAGACAGAAGCATGGACTATGTTAGACAGAGAGAACCAATTATATATTGCAGAAGACAATAAGGATGCAGACGGAAGCATGGACTCTGTTAGACGGAGGGAGCCGATTATATGCACTCATACATGAAGCAAGGATTAGGAGGGAGCTAATCCTATGATCCATTAAAAATGATGAAGTATGGTAGCAGCCATGAAAGATAGTATGTGTTAAGTTCAACCGCAGAAGAAGACCTCTTCGAAGAAAAGCCTTAAAGTATTGTTGGTTGTCTATCCAGATCTGTGATCCTATGATAAAAGAAAGAAGTGAAATCTTTAGAATCTATAAGAAACTCCATGGACCCAAGAGCTAAAGGAAAAACATGAGGAAGAACATGAAGATTCCAAGAAACAAGAGAACCCAGAACAACCAGTCATTATATCACAAGTTTACCAACCTGACATGAACTCACTAAAAGGAATAAGAGGAACTGAAAATTGTGATGAAGAACAATGTATGGAAGACTTATGAATGAAAGCATTGCAAGATCTAGAGCTAGAGGTTCTCCCAGATGGAGGGAGAAGACTATGACAATTACTCGTTCCAGTAAACCAGACATACCTCTACATGAATCATTATATCATCCGCAACATTCATGAGTTGGAGTTCTACATCAGAAAAATGCAAAGAATGTTCTCCAAAGAAATTGAGCAAAGAGCATATGAAGAGAAATCTCAAGACTTTGAGGCATACCATAAAGAGACCCTTGTATGAAGATGGTGGAGAACCTCCAATGCACAACAGAAGCGTGGTGAATATTTCCTATAACAAGATATTGTATCAAGATGATTACTCAGAAGATCAAATCTCATAATGACAAAATAAGTGCCACATGGATATGTTCCAGTTTTCCAACAATAATATATTTTATTGATCAGAGCTACATGAAGCCTTCAAAGAAGACCAATGCTTCAGAACAAAGTACATTTGAAATCAAGCATTACATTATCCGTGATGAAGTTCAGAAAGGAGAAAGAGATTCTCCAATACATATCTCCACGGATGAGCAGATAAACAAACATCGTGGTAAATCTTTTGTCCAAGATAAAAGAGTTTGTGTACTCAAGCTGGAGCTCGTGGAGACAACTTCATTATTGAAAAAGGAAGAGATGAATCCCGGGTTGGGAGGGAGCACTGATATGTATTGATTTAAGGAAAGTCATTTTTCAGTTCGAAAAATGGCCAAGGATGAGCAGTTTCCTTTCCAGTTCGGAAAGTGGATTGAGATTTCTGACGGACAGCGATCTCTCATTGTGGTTAACATGGGAAATGGTCCAGATTGTTGATGTATCATAGACAGCAACTTCCCATTGTGGTTAACATGGGGAGTGGTCTAGGGCAGTCTCTCTTCTTGAGGGTTACTCAAGAAGACTGGCCCGCCTCGCCAAACAACAATTTCTCATTGTGATTAACATGAGGAATGGTCTGTTTTGGAGGTTGGTACAGGACAGTCTTTTCCTCTTGTGGTTAACAGAGGAAATGGTTCGGACAATCATTCCTTAGGGTTTATATATTCTCTCCAGGGTGCACTTTGATTAGTGTAGGAAGAATGGCCCAGGGTGGGGAATGGTCCAGGTTCAGCAATCAGGGACAGGAATTCCTTAGGGTTTATACATTCTCTCAAGGGTGCACTTTGATTAGTGTAGGAAGAATGGCCCAGGGTGGGGAATGGTCCAGGTTCAAAAAAACATGACAGTTATTCTTCCTTGCTTGAGAAGAATAGTCCAGATATCTCATTGTTCTACTCTGAGGGAAGATACTCTTTCAGATCTCACAGATGTGAGTAAAAAATTGGCCTAGATGATTCAGTGTATATCATAGCATTGTTTCTGTGCAGGTTAATATCAAATGATTGTTATGAAGACTGTATGACAGTAGATGTATACTACTGTGGTGGATGTGTTCCATTGTTCATGACTATACGTTGTTGATCAAGTACTTGTGTGTTACTTGGTGTGGTAGTGTACCACTGGATTGTAGTTATGTACTACTATGGATAGACACAGTTGTGTTCTATTTTTTTTCGATTGCCTTGAAGACTATCAGCAGTATTGGAAATGATTATCAGTTAGATGGATAATCAAAGGACAGAGATTTCCCAGACAGAAAATGGTTCAGAGCATTTACTCTTCTAGATTAGAAGAATGGCTCTTGTATCACTCTGTGGAGTGAGCATCATGTCTAATTACTCAGATAGAGTATGGTTTTGAGAGATGATGCAGCTGATGACACTGGTGATGATGATGGTGCTTATGATCTAGTCATGATCTAGTCTATACAACTATGTTGATGCTACCGGGTGAATGGTATGTTTTTGTGCTTCAAGACCATTACATGTAATACCTCCCTAGATAGGAGAAAGTGTTGATATTATGGTAGCTGCGGGAGGAATTTACCTCCATGTGTAAACCTGAAGAGGATAGAATACTCCGGGAAGCAAGAATAAACCCTAATGAGTTGGCTAATAACCCTAGAACACTTGTCGGCTCGAGAAGATAATTTATATTAGGTTATTAGCCTCCAAGAGAAGAAGTCAACCAAAAATAATAATATATATTGAACAAACAGATACCCAGAATGAGAAATCGGCCTAGGTTGTTAGCTTGAATTAGTATAAATACAGGAGGCCAGTTCTCATTCTGGCAGGCAGTCTCAGAATTGCAGAGCATCAACTTGTGCGCACTGCAATGCCCAGTCTTGTGCGCAGGTTTGAGGAGAGTTGTCATTGTTGTTGTTGTAGCTAGCAGATCACGTTTGGCTTGGGCTATCTCTTGGCTAGGGTTTGGAACATCTGATTAGCTCTTGTTGGTACGCTATCCTTGGGGAAAGGTGTGCTACCCTTTGTTTGGCTATCTAGCCTACGGTTTTCTTTCGGAGTGATTCTATGTCAAGGTTAAGGTGCTCGGAGGGTGGATTTGGCCTATGGCTGGGTGACAATAGAGATATTGTCAATGGTAAAATGAGCACATCCATTATATTATAACACCTAGATCCTTCATCTCGAAATCAGAAGCCAAGGCTTGCTTGTATCCAAGAACACGGCTTCCGGAATAAGTCATCAAAATCAGGCTCTCGTCACCAACAATGTAATAATATAGGTTTGGATAAGCAACACCCTTGTTGAAACCCAAACTCATCAATAATCCATCCATCTGATGTAGTTTCCAACTCATGAATGGTAATACGGATGGAAGTATAACGAGTTTACTGGATCAGATGTCTCATCATAGACAACTAACTCTGTTTGTGGGAATCCTCTGGCTACAGATCTCATTTTGTATTTCTCGACACTTCCATCAACTGTATGTTTGATCTTATAGATCCACTTGGAAGTCACCATAGACTTCATTTATGGTCTTGGAACAATATCTCATACATCATTCTTTTAAGATATACTGGTATTCTTTTGTCATGGCATCTTTCCATACCTGATCACATGTCGCTTCTCCATGACAAGGAGGCTCAGAATCAATGAAATGGATCATGGCTTAAGGGTAGCTCGAAAATCTCTTTTTCTTTCTTGGGATGTGCCTTGAGGGGATTGTATGTTCCTCTGCCTCCTGCAGAGTTTGTCGGGCCTAGGCAGGCCTTTTATACCTTACTGCAATATCTTTGGGCATATCAACTGGAGAAATTGAATCGGCTGGAATAATGTATGTCTCCCTCTGAATTGTTGAAGGTATTGTCTCTTCCTTCTTCTCATTTTGGTTGACTCCCTCTGAGTCAAATAACTCTCTCTGAAGTCTGAAGGATGGATGTCTTACTTTACTTACTTGTGGCATCTTTTATGTCTTCAGGTGCTCTACTTGAATAGCATAATAATCAATCAATAAGGTTTGGACTCTCGTATCAAGGATAATGGTCCAAGTCATGAGGGCTTCCACACTAGAGATAATACCCTTCACTTATTAAGAATGCAATCAACTATAAAATTAATGATCAAACAATTTTCCTAGTTCTACAGTCTTGCTCAATTTTGTATTTGGTTTTAGAGGAAGTACTTCTCATCTCTCTTATCTTCATCCTTTTAAGGTGGGTCTGGATCAATGTCACCGATGGAAGCATATTGTCTTCCTTTCTTCCTAGTTGGACAATTTCTTGCATAGTGTCCATATTTGTCACATCTGAAGCACTAAATCTCTGAAACATATCTTCTTTGATTATGACCTGAAGTTGATGGAGTCTTCTCATCTCTGGATGTTTTTCTTGAGTTTCTTTTGAATCTTCCTCCTTTCTTTGTATGAAGTGCAAGAGCATGGTTGTCATCAGGGGAGTCTTCCACTCCTCTATTTCTAAGTCTAAGTTCTTCTTGAGTACAGTCTGTCCACAGACGATCAAAGGTTGGTAATTTTTTTCTTCCACCGATGCTTTGAAGAAAAGGTTCCCAGTGTTTTTGAAGATTGTTGAGAGTAGATAAGACAAGTTCTTTGTCAAACATGATTTCTCCAATGGCACCTAGCTGATCTTTGATCTCTGATATCTTCATAAAGAAGGTAGCAACTATATCACCTTTTGTCATTTTGGTACTTTGAAGTTGTCCCTTTAAGGTAAGGGCTCTGAGGGTGTTGACACTTTCAAACATATATTTCAGTGCTTCATACATTTCATAAGTTGTCTTTAGGTTGGCAATACGAGGTAGGAGATGATCTCTTACTGAGTAGATGATTAATTTCCTTTCCTTAACATCTTCTTCCCTTCTTATTTCCTTCTCTTCATCGGTAGCTATTTTTGGTAAAGTATTTTGTATCACACTCAAAAGATCATCTTCTTCAAGGGTGACATGAAGCCTTGACTTCCAAGAGCTTAAGTTCCTTGATCCATCAAGCCTATCTTCCATTAAGGTTTTGTTCTTCATATTTTCAGATTTCTTCACAAACTCTCGCCAACTGGACTTAGAAAACCTAATGGCTAGGTTAGACTAGCAACCTTAGGTTTTGTTGGGCTTATGACTGCCAACAACAAGCCTTAAGAATGTCACAAGAATACTGGTGAGTTGAAAAGGCTCCTTCAATGAGCTGCAGAAACCCTAAACCCAAAATTCTGCAGAAAATTGTGAAACCCTAGAAACCCTAGGGCCAAAATTTCAAAATGCACAGAATTTCACTCTGAGAGTCTTTGGAGGTGCGTTGGAGAAGGTCATACTCTCCTATGCCAAAATTTTCCTTGACATCCAAGTTTTAAGGGCTGAAACACTCCATAAAAGGAGGGTCGTACGAAATTGTTGCAAACCCTAGAGATCGTACGGAATTGCATAATAGAAGAACAGCTTGGATTCAAATGCTTGTGCAGGGGTTCTTCAAGACCTATGCTCTGAAACCATGTTGATTTTTCAATAATCTAGGCTTAAGCATGAATTTCATTCCATTTTTATCATTTTACTTAAACCATAGACAATTTGTTGCAACAACCAAGATCACAAGAAGAAACAGCATGCACAAGTACACAAGAAGTATCTTGGGAAACCCTTCTCAACAAGGGAAGAAAACCCATCCAATCCTTTGCTATATTCTTCAAGAGAAATACCTCCACCACCATAAAAGACTAGCACACAAAAGGGTGCTCACAAACCCTAGAAGACTAGCGCCCAAGAGAGGTGCGCACTTTTCCCAAGAAGTAAGTACTTGCTGAAATTTCCAAACTCGCACTTGTGTTATGATTCTTCAATGGGGAATTTACCTTTACTTATATTAGACTGAACCTATCAACAGTAGTGTCTATTGGCACAACAGGGCCGACCTCAATAACTTGCAATATAATTAATAATTACCATATTAATTACCTTTTACATTAATTATCTTTCATTTTATGGTGGGGTCAATCTATACCCTTTACATCACAAATAGGGTTACAGGTAAGTATGACTCTTGAAAAATATAGCAAGGGATCCCATACACCCACTAGTTGTCAGCCACTAGGGGCACATCCATATGTGCTCAGCCACAGGGATGTCCACATCTCTATCTCACTGTGTCTCACAGGAGAACCACACTCACTAGTGCTCAACCACTGGGATCATGTTCACCTGTGCTCAGCGACAGGCACGTCCAACTCACCAGATCTTCTTTCTCATTGCGTTACACAGGAGAATCATCTTGAGTATCACATTATCTCAACTCTCTGCACAGAGTAAGTTAATACATCATTTTATCGCGGTCTCATAACGATATACCCAACTCATGGGCTTCTCCACACGTTCACATGTGCTCATCCATAGGCACGTCCAACTCAGCAGATCTTTTTTCTCACTTCATTACACAGGAGAATCATCTGGAGTATCATCTCAACTCTCTGCACAGAGGAGAACAGTAAACCCATCATATGGGTTCCTTCCCTTTTCAGGGGCACACAACATTCCATCTTTGTCTCAGAGAGGAACAACACACCTAGTTCATGGGCACACCCAACTCATGGGCTTCCTCACCCCACACAGTGGCATACAACGTTCCTTCTTCGTCTCAGAGAGGAACCCCACACCCAACTCATGGGCACACCCAATTCATGGGATTTTTCTCATGTTGACTCACTCAGTCTGTGTCCTGGAGGACGTCTCACGCAGTTGTAATCATCAACAAGATAGACCTTAGTTGGCAACCTCATAGGACCTCAGAATATCTACAAAAATCACCAAGAGAGAGACCAAGACCAATAAAATGACCATGCACCCTTATTCCTCCTTCCAACTGCAAATGCGGCTCTCCACTAGTTGGTTGTCCAAATGAGCTAGAATGTCCTCTATTTATATTAAATTGTCCGGTGACTTTTATGACTGGGCTAACCTGGCCTTTTGGTAATTATATTTTATGTTTATCTTTTTCCTGTGGAGTCAACTTGTATTTCAGGAAGATAATATTCTAATATTATTTATTCTGCTAGCTGACTTGTCTTCTAGGGTTTCCACACATATGTTTAACGGTTCACTTGCTTCCAGAATATTCTATTATAAGTCAAAGGTTACACATGGAGGTTAATACCTCCCGTAGCTACCAAAACATCAACACTCTCTCTTAGCTAGGGAGGTATTAACTAAGATGTTCTTCATGTAGTGGTCTCAAACACATCCATCCATCTCACATGGCATGGGAAAGACTCGCATGGTCTTGCAGACCAGTCTATAGGTAGCATCACCATATCCACACAGGATATCCATAGTGCAACATTACTTCACCCCATGCATTCAAGGTATGTGGGTATCTCTCAATAGCTACAACATGTCCCGGGGACATCCACTACCATGCAATGCATCAGTACCTGATCATGTGCACCCTAGGTCTCAATGCCAACCCTTTTTCATGTTGGATGAGATCCACAAGACTCAATGGCAGCCCTTTTTCATGTTGGATGAGATTTTTCCATTTGTTCTCAGTGCCAACCCTTTTTCATGCTGGATGAGACCCACCAGACTCAGTGCCAGCCCTTTTTCGTGTCAGATGAGATTTTTACATACTCAGTGCCAGCCCTTTTTCACGTTGGATGAGTTCCACCTGTCTCAGTGCCAACCCTTTTTCATGTTGGATGAGAACACTCAGTGCCAAACCTTTTTCATGTTGGATGAGTTCCACCTGTCTTAGTGCCAACCCTTTTTCATGCTAGATGAGAACACTCCCTCTAAAGAGGGACCATGCCAAGCTTTTCCCTGAAGTACTCAAACTTACTCCTCGACAGCAGCTTGGTAAACGCGTTCGCAACCTGATCCTCTGTAGTCATGAAACTGGAGCCTCACTGCTCCCTTTTGCACCATATCCCTGATATAGTAATATTTGATCTCGATATGCTTCGACCTGTCATAAACCACAGGGTTCTCTGACGACTTCATACAACTCTGGTTGTCACAAAAGATACAGGTCGCCTCCAACTCAAGATCAAATAATCATGTAATCAGCTTCTGAAGCCACATTGCTTCGCCATAAGTTGAACATGTTGCTACATGTTCTTGGTAAAGTCCAAGCTCATCAGGAAACTGTCTGATTTGGCATATCACGCCTTGGGTTCCTTCTTAGGCCTATACAAAGTCTTCTTCAATCTGTGGGCATGAAACTCTGTCTTATGTATCTTATGGTTGCTTTATGTATACTTCTTTTGACTTCTGGAGCAAGTGTCTCGTCATAGTCTTCTCCCTCTTGCTGGGAGAATACTCTAGACACAAATCAGGCTTTGTACATCTCTATCTTGTTATTAGCAGCATGTTTGATCTTGTAGATCAATTTGGAAGTCACCAATGACTTCCCTTCTGGTCTCAAGGTAAAAGATCTATATTCCAGTCATTCTGGTTGGCTTCCTCCTCTGTCACTGAAACTAGGGAATCTTCCCAGGAAGTCTCATATATCCTCGAAGCCTCTGAAGCTTCGATCTAGCCTCCTCAACTCATGGCACCTATCTATCAGTCTTGGAAAACATTTCTCTCTCCCATCTGAATCTAAGGAGGAATACTTTCTGAATGAAATTATTTAAGCCATTGACTCTTGTTGAGATCAGGCTTACTCTCTCTATAAACTCCGGAGCCATCTACTCCCTCTGTATGTGATGATTTCTTTTGAAGTCTCTTATGAATGGTCATGGGGAGGTTGCTCCTCCATTCTAGATCATGCAGGTTGACTCCCTCTGAACTCTAGCTCCTTCTAAGTTGGTACTTGGTGGGGCTACCTACCTCACCACTGGTGGAGCCATCTGCTCCTCATGATATGGCTCATCAATGTTATATGGCTTTGCATCCTACAAAGTGTCACGGGACCATGCTGGTCTCTTCCTGGTTACTGCAATGATTTTGGGTACGCCCTTCTGGCTCTACTAACTCTTCTTGATGATCTAAAGAGTGATCAACTGCACTAGAGGGATTTGTTCAGTCATATTTGGAGCCTTCTTCTCCTTACAATCAATCTCAATATGAGATACTCTATATCTCACAAAAGTACCCTTGTTCATATTTTTTTTCTTTGATACATGTATGTATACGGTCGTGTATACAACTTCTTATCTGGATAGTCTGCTCAATGTCTCAAACTAAAGACCATCTAATATGTTGTATCCTACAACCGTCATTATAGCTTCCCTCATAGGTATCACCTATGACCTGCCCAGAACAAGGACAACAAAGGGGAAAACAGTGGACAAGAATAATACTCTTATAATAATAAAAACAAGAACAATAATCACAGTAGCTCCTTTGGAGAGATGATGCTTGTGACCTGCTTGAACAAGAGCCAAAATAAAAATACAATAATATGAACAACACTCTTCTATTGTTGTGATCAATCATTTTTCCATGGTAACCTCCATGGAATTTATAAAATAACTTGCCCGAGACAAGAGCAACAAGAGAAAAAAGTATAATATCATTTTCATAAGAACATATCTATGTCAATAAGAATAAAAGACAATCTCATGGTAATCATCATATTATTACCAAGATGACATGCCTGGAAGCAAAACAAGAAGTATCTCCTAGAGGAGATGTTAGTTCATCTTGCAAACAAGTACAATAAGCATTTATATCAATAGTACTCACATGTTGTCAAGTATTCATTGTATCTAGCAGTAATAGAACCTTTCAAGGATTGTTGTCACAAGTAGTAATGTAGCAATTATCAAACTTGATATGTGCAAATTGGAAACTTATTAATTTAATCAATCAAACCCAAAACCTGGAGTCTTATCTTCAAGAACGAGTGTTGTTGATTTTCTTCCGAGTCTTCTTCACTCAAGATGACAAGTATTCTCTTCAACCTATCCCATGTACTTAAGACAATATGCTTGTTAGAATATGAATGGATGTGCTCGTTTTACCATTGACAATATCACTATTGTCACCCAACCATAGGTCGAAGCCACCCTCCGAGCAACTTGACCTTGACAGAGAGAAGAATCCTGGTAGCAATCCAATAGCCAAGCAAGGCTAATGCACCAAGCAAGAAGTAACCAAAGTTGATCAGAGAGTCCAACCCAAAACTGGCGCAGCACCTTCCCCAGGACTTGCGCACAAGACTGCCAAACTGCAGTGCGCACAAGTGACTTTCTACGATTCTGAGAAGTGTGTCAAATGAAAGATTGGTGCCCTGTATTTATAATATTCCTGGTAGACTTGCCTGGGCCGACTTCTCATTCTGGGTACTAATTAATTCATATTAATTATCTCTCTTCAACCGAAATCTCATCTAGGGTTACTTTCATTTCTTTTCTTTCTTCCGGAACATTCTAATCTTGTCAAAGGTCACAATAGAGGTTCATACCTCCCAAAGATACCATAATATCAACACTCCTTCTATCTAGGGAGGTATAACTGATAATGGTCTTGAGCACAAACAGATCATTCAACTGGTAGTATCACGAGCACCGTCATTATTATCTGACTGGATAATCTCCATGACAATCGGTACAATATCAGTTGATAGAACACAACTATGTTTATCCATGGTAGTACACAACTACTCAAACCGTGACACATAGTCACAAACAGTGGAACATATCCACCACAGTAGCATATCTCTACTGTCTGAAGACAGGGAGTCTCCATAAAAATCATCTGATATCAACCTGCACAGAAAATATTGTTATAAATTGAATCAACTCAACCATTCTTTCACTCACATCTATGAAATCTGAAAGAGTATCTTCCCTCAGGGTAGAACATCAACGATGAGTCATCTGGACTATTCTTCTCAAGCAAGGAAGAATAATTATCCTGATTTCTGAGCCTGGACCATTGCTCACCCTGGGCCATTCCTCCGACACTAACCAAAGTGTAACTTGGAGAGAATGAATCTGCCCTAAGGAATGTATGTCCTTGATTGTTGAACCTAGACCATTCCCCACCCTGGGCCATTCCTCCAGCACTAAACAAAGTGGATCCTGGAGAGAATGAATCTGCCCTAAGGAATGACTGTCCGAACCATTTCCAAGGGAAATGACTGTCCTGCACCAACCTCCAAAACGGACCATTCCCCATGTTAACCACAATGGGAAATCGTTGTCCGGTGAGGCGAGCCAGTCTTCTTAAGTAACCCTCAAGAAGAGAGACTTCCCTAGACCACTTCCCATGTTAACCACAATGGGAAGTCATTGTCTATGGTACATCAGCAATCTGGACCATTTTTTGAACTAGAAATTGTCTATCCATCAGAAATCTCAATCCACTTTCCGAACTGGAAAGAATCTGCCCAAGCTGGGCTATTTTTCAAACTTGAAAGTGATTGTGTTCAATTCAATAATATGTCGTTGTTCCCTCCCAACCTGAAGAGTCATTTATTCCCTTTCAACTAAGGGAGTTATTTCCACGATCCCCATTTTGTCACGGAAATATGCAAACTTTATTCTGGATAGAGGCTTTGTCAGGATATCTGTTGTCTGCTCATCTATGGGGATGTACTAGAGCTTTACTTCTCCTTCCTAGACTTTATCTCGAATAAAGTAGTATTTGATCTCAATATGTTTCGACCTTTCATGAAACATTGGGTGTTCTGATAATGTTATACAACTCTGATTGTCACAGGGTATTATGGTCGAATCTGGAACCTGATCAAATAAATCGGAGATTAGCTTTCTCAACCATACTTCTTTTGTGCATGCTTCACATGCTGCAATATATTCTATTTTTGTTGTACTGAGTGTGACAGACTTTTGTTTCTTGTTGCCCCAAGATATCATAGCGGAGCCCAAGCTGAAACACATTCCTGAAGTACTATTTTTGTCTTTTGCACTTCCTGCCCAATCTGAATCTGTAAATCCATGAAGTTGTATATCATTGGATTCGGCATATCTTAAGCCATAGTTTATTGTCCCACGAATATATCTTAGGACATGTTTTGCAGCTATCCAATGCTCATGTCTCGGTTCCACCTGCAACTTGCTTAGTGTATTCACAGCAAAGCAAATGTTTAGTCGAGTATTTACCAAATACATCAATGACCCAATCAATTGTCGATATAGTGATGGATCTACTGGATCAGAATCTGGATCTTTTACATTTCTTATATATGTAGTCATAGGAGTGTCCATGGATTTGCAATCCATCATTCCGAACTTCTGAAGAATATTTATTGCGTACTTTCCTTGTACAAGGAATATTTCACCACGCTTCTGTCATACTTCTGGTCCCAAGTAATAATGCATGAAACCTAGATCTTTCATATCAAATTCAGAGGCTAGTTCCTTTTTGCACTGGATGATAAGAGATTTTTCACCTGTTATGAATAGATCGTCAACATATAGTAGTAGAATTACAGGGGCATTGTCCACAACTTTGTAGTAAAGGTTTGGATCTGCATGACTTTTGGAGAAACCAAGTCTCGTTAGATAGTTGTCCATTCTGGCGTACCAAGCCCTTGGAGCTTGCTTGAGTCCATATAAAGATTTCTTTAATCTACAAACGTGAGTGTCTCTGGAATGTACTTCAAACCCTTGAGGTTGTTCAATATATACTTCTTCTTCGATTGCTCCATTGAGGAAAGTTGTCTTTACATCCATCTAATGTAAGTTCCATCCCATGGAAGCGGCAAGAGATATGATAGCTCTAATGGAAATATATCTAGCAACCGGAGCAAAAGTTTCGTCATAATCTTCTCCCTCCTTCTGGGAGAACCCTCTAGCTACGAACCTTGCTTTATATTTATCCACGCTTCCGTCTGCTGCATGTTTAATCTTATATACCCATTTTGAAGTTACCACTAATTCTTATTTAGGTCTAGGCACAATTTCCCATACATCAATTTTCATAATGGATTGGTGCTCTTCCGTCGTAGCTTCTTTCCATTGTTTCTTTTGAACTGTTTCTTCTAATGTGGTAGGTTCTTCATCTAGAAGCTTAGTCATATATGTTGCATAGCTTGAGAATTTTTTAGGCCTCCTACTTTTTCTGAATGTTCCTTCTGGGACCTTGAGTCTTTTTGCATCTTGTAAGGTAGCTTTTGTTAATGTTTAAGCCATTATTATAGTTCTTTGCATTTCAATAGATAACAATAGCATAACACAAGATCACTGAGAAATACACAATCACAATAGACACAGCATTTATCCTGAGAAACCCTCTAAGGGAAGAAAACCCAACAAAACTTCCTTATTATAGATAGCCAATGCAATGCCAAGAGATAACTCAAACTAATATAGAAGATCATCTCCCAAAGATGTGCCACTCTCTCTCCTTCTTCTCTAACTGCAGTTATGAAACTTGTCTCTCAATGAGCAAGTGAGTTGTGTGTCTAAGTGAGGCGCTAGCCTCTTTATTTATACAAGATTGGCACGTGTGAAGTGTCTCTTCACTGGCAGGGCCAACTTCTCCAATTGGGTGGTTATAACCACCTTTATTATTTTTCGGGGCCTCTTTAATATCTTCTGGGGCCGACTTCTTATTCTGCCTATTACAATTATCTTTTGACCAATCCGCAAAAGGGGACTTGGTCCTTTATAATAACCGACATGATCAATCCGCAATGGGGATTGATCCAATGAATAATATATCAAATAATAATAAGAATACACTTTGCAGTTACATTATTTTAACACTCCCCCTTAACAAGAAGGGTATTCTTCAGCGGCATCATGCGAGAGAGAGAGAGGCCTTTATCATCAACAACATCAAGTGGGTGTGAAGACAACATCATCAATATCATCTTGGAACACTGACTGGCGTATCTAT
This sequence comes from Picea engelmannii, assembly GCA_009831015.1. NCBI lineage: Eukaryota > Viridiplantae > Streptophyta > Pinopsida > Pinales > Pinaceae > Picea > Picea engelmannii. Next base: position 16,731 of record ML799840.1, on the reverse strand, counting down.
AAATCATCGAAAGTTTTCTTCATCGACAGCATCGTCATTCTCAAAGGAATGCAATCATCATCTGCATCAATATGTATTAGTATAAAACTGATACATCATCATCATCATCATCACAGCACGAGGTTGTCTCATCATAATACAGGACTGGCTTTATGTCACAGTTGTAAGGCTAGAAGCTCAGTACTTGTCTTTCTATACGTCACAGCACTCAAGTTGGAAGCAAGATACTAGACTGGCTTTACGTCACAGCTTCTCAAGCTGGAAGCACAGTACTAGTCTCATCTCAACGTCTTGCTTTACGTCACAGCACTTAAGCTGGAAGCAAGATACTCGTCCTGCTTTACGTCACAGCAATCAAGTTGGAAGAAGGATACTAGACTGGCTTTACATCACAACTATCCAACCGAAAGCATAGTGCTAGTCTCATCTCATCGTCTTGTTTTACGTCACAGTTGTCAAGCCAGAAGAAAGATGTTCATCCTGCTTTATGTCACAGCAACCAAGATGGAAGCAAGATGCTCATCCTTCTTTACATCACAGCAATCAAGTTGGAAGCAAGATACTAGACTGGCTTTACGTCACAGCTGTCAAGCCGGAAGCTCAGTACTAGTCACATCACATCTTCTTGCTTTACGTCACAACCATCAAGTTGGAAGCAAGATACTAGGCTGGCTTTACGTCACAGCTGTCAAGCCGGAAGCACAGTACTAGTCACATCACATCTTCTTGTTTTACGTCACAACCATCAGGTTGAAAGCAAGATACTCGTCATGCTTTATGTCACAACCAACAGGTCGAAAGCAGGATACTAGACTAGCTTTACGTCGCAGCTATCCAATTGGAAGCTCAATGCTAGTCATATCACATCATCTTGCTTTACGTCACAACCATCCGGTCGGAAGCAAGAGATGTCTCATCACAGCAACTACTCCCCCTTTCGAGGAAGGTCATTTCGGACTATACCAAGCTTATCTTGAAAGTGCTCAAACTTTACACGAGATAGAGGCTTGGTCAACACATCAGCAACCTGTTCATCCGTGCTAATGTACTGGAGCTTTAAGGCTCCTCTCTGCACCATGTCACAGATGTAATGATATCGGATCTCTATGTGCTTCGACCTGTCATGGAATACAGGATTTTTTGTCATCTTTATGCAGCTCTGGTTGTCACATAGGATCATGGTTGCTTCCATCTCTAGGTCAAATAGACCGGTCAGCAACTTTCGAAGCCATATAGCTTCGCAGTTGGCAGAACATGCAGCAATGTATTCTACTTCCGTTGTGTTGAGAGCAATGTTGGATTGTTTCCTTCTCTGCCACGAGATCATAGTTGATCCCAAACTAAAACAGCATCCTGAAGTGTTTTTCCTATCATAAACACTTCCTGCCCAATCTGCATCAGTATATCCACTCAATGTGAAATCATGATCTCCATCATAGCTGAGACCACAATCTATTGTACCTTTAAGGTACCTCATCACATGTTTTGCAGCCACTAGGTGAACATGTCTGGGTTCTACCAAAAACTGACTCAAGGTGTTCACGGCAAAACAAATGTCTAGTCTGGTATTCGTCAAGTACATCAACGATCCAATAATCTATCTGTACAGTGTGGCATCAATCAATTCTGACGAAGTATCGACTAACAACTTCAACTTCGCTTCCATGGGTGTATTCATGGACTTGCACTCCAACATGTCAAATCTCTTCAGGATTCCGACTATATACTTCCCTTGGTTAAAGAAGATCCTTTCAAGACTCTGCCATACCTCAAGACCTAAGAAATAATGCATTAGGCCAAGGTCTTTCATTTCAAATTCTGAGGCAAGTCTCTTCTTACATTCAGTGATGAGTTTTTCTTCTCCAGTTAAGAATAAGTCATCTACATATAGCAGTAATATTACTGGCTCATCGTTCATGACCTTGAAGTAGAGGTTAGACTCTGCTTTACTCTTGGTAAAGCCTAAGCTCATCAAGAAACTGTCTATACGGCCATACCAAGCTCTAGGAGCTTGCTTCAATCCGTATAAGGCTTTCTTCAATCTGCAGACATGAGACTTCCTATCTTCAACCTCAAATCCTTGAGGTTTCTCTATATACACTTCCTCTTCGATGACACCATTTAGGAAAGTTGTATTCACGTCCATCTGGTGCAGCTTGCACTTCATCTTAGCTACAAGAGCTATGATGGTTCTGATTGAAGTGTATCTGGCCACAGGAGCGAATGTCTCTTCATAGTCAATGTCTTCCTTCTGGAAAAAGCCACGAGTGACAAATCTTGCTTTATATTTCTCAATACTTCCATTAGCAACATGTTTTATTTTGAAGAGCCATCTGGAGGATACCACATCTTCACTCTTCGGTCTGGGAACTATTTCCCATACATCGTTCTTTATTATGGATTAGTACTCCTCTGTCATGGCATCTGTCCATTCTTTCCTCTGAATGGCTTATTTAAAGAAGGTAGGCTCCTCTTCTAGAAGATCACACATCAAAGCCATATAATTGGAGAATGGCTTTGATCTTTTCACTTGTCTCGTGGTTCCTTCGGGAACACCATACTTCTCTCCATCTTGAATAAGCTCTCTAGCCCAAGTTGGCTTCCTTTTATGGAGGATCGCCATCTTAGGAGGTTCTTGAACTTCTGATATATCATGGTCTTCTAGAATTTCCTCATCAGGGGAAGTTACGACTTCCCTCACTGGTTCAGCAACTCTGGGAAACTCCCTCACTGCAGTTATGGGGATTACGGGTTCCTCTTCATATACTTCTTCAAGCTGGCATCTTCAAGATTTCTTGAGCGTTGCATCTTCATCAAAGGTCACATCCCTGTTGATCTTAATGTGATGGTGACCCGGTATATAGATTCTGAAGGCCTTGTAGACCTCACAGTATCCCACAAATATTCCCTTCTTTCCTGAAGGTTCCAGCTTGTTTCTCTTCTCTTTCGGTATATGAATAAATATTGGGCAACCAAATATTTTGAGATGGCTTACCTTTGGCTTCTTTCCGGTGAACATCTCTTCCGAGGTCTTGAGCCCAAGTGCACTATGGGACAATCGGTTCTGCAAATAGTAAGGTATTGATCATGGATCATAATCTTCACAGCTTCCATTATCGTTCTGTTCTTTCGTTCAGCTACACCGTTTTGTTGGGGATTATAGGGAGTAGTGAGTTCCCTCTTGATCCCAACATCTTTGCAGAAGTTCACAAACTCTTTTGAGGTATATTCTCCTCCATTATCCGACCTAAGTGTCTTAATCTTTCTTTCAGAAAGATTCTCTATCAAGGCTTTGAACTCCTTGAACTTGTTGAACACTTCATCTTTAGATTTCAAGAGATACAACCAGGTCTTACAAGAATAATCATCAATAGTATACATACCCACTAATGGAGGACGATGGCATTGGGCCACACACATCTGAATGAATGAGTTCTAGGACTTCTTCTGCTTTGTTGTCTCTCTTCGGAAAGGGGTTCTTGATGTTCTTCCCTTGTGCACATCCATTGCATACGCCTTCATGGTCAACCTTGAGTTCTGGTAAACCTGTGACCGCTTTGCATATGTATGGTAGCGGCTTGTAGTTAATGTGAGTTAATCTTCTATGTCAAAGTTCACATGGATTCTCAATGGCGTGGGTCATGGCAGCTTCTGAGTGACCCTTTAACTTATGCAAGCCACCTTCTTCTTTTCCAATGATGATTGCTTCATTTATGGTCTCTCCTTTAGCACGATGCCTTCTGCAACCTTTACTATAGCTTCCTCAGGGTTATTACCTGTGACCTGGTGCAAGGTCAACAAAACAAGAAGCAAAAGTAATATCTTGTTGATAATATAAAGCAATAGCACGAACAATCATCACAATAGCTCCTTTAGAGCTATCACTTGTAATTTGTCTGAAGCAAGATTTAAAGATACGGAATACAATACGAAATAAGGTCAACACTCTCATAGTGTTGTGATCAAACATTCCTCCATGGCAACCTTTGAATCTTATCAACTTGATTAGTCAAACCTGGAGCCTTGTCCTCAGGAATGAGTGCTTGCTTTTCTTCTGAGTCTCCTTCACTCAAGATGATGAGTGCTTTCTTCAACATGTCTTCTGTACTAAGACAATACGCTATCTTGACTGAAGGTTGGGTTAGACCGTTAGAGGATAAGTTCTATGATCTCAACTTTTAATCCATCTAATACCTTGACTCAGATTTTGATCAAAGGTTAGAATGATGGTCATAGCTACAACATGCAACACTGATCAAAATAATGTCATAACAAATAGATGCATATCAGAATAATCACACATGGGTTGCATCATTCCTCTGAATTTGTTGGATCTTGAGATCCTTCTGGATCTATAGCAAGAGATCCCTTCTCCTGCAAATACTCTTTAAAGTTTAATCATTTAAACATATGTGAGTACATACCTCTGATGGCATTTGCAGGTAGTGGATCCATCTGGGAGCAGCGATAATCATTACCAACTCTTAAAAACTTCAAGGGTGATCGCAACTGGTACTGCGGCTACAACTGCAATTTAGGGTTTTATGAGGAAACCCTAATTTTTCAAACTTCGAATTTTGAAATTCTGATCTAGGGGATAGATGCGTTAAGCTGAGGCAAATAAGTTGGTGCAGTCAGATTTCTGAAAATCGAACTTTTACCCTCTCAAACTTGATCTACGGATTTCTGGACTGGTGCTTCTGGTTTTCTGATACTTCTGGTACTCTGGTTTTCTGGTTTTTTTGGACTTTGTGAAACTAGGGTTTAACTTTCCGAGAGATCTAGCCACTGAAAAGGTGCGCTGAAGGTGCCAAAATGATCCTTGGGGGAGGGCGCACTTTTCTAGATGGTTTTAGGGCTGAAATACCTCTCTAACAAAAAGCCCTAATTTTCATGTACGGTAACAGTGACGTTTTTCACTTTTCTCTTGTGAAAGATGCTCTCTTCAGCTTGGCTTTGATACCATGTTAATGTTTAAACCATTATTATAGTTCTTTGCATTTCAATAGATAACAATAGCATAACACAAGATCACTGAGAAATACACAATCACAAGAGACACGGCATTTATCCTGGGAAACCCTCTAGGGGAAGAAAACCCAGCAAAACTTCCTTATTATAGATAGCCAATACAATGCCAAGAGATCACTCAAACTAATACAGAAGATCCTCTCCCAAAGATGCGGCACTCTCTCTCCTTCTCTAATTGCAATTCCGAAACTTGTCTCTCAATGAGCGAGTTGTGTGTCTAAGTGAGGCGCTAGCCACTTTATTTATACAAGACCGGCACGTGTGAAGTGTCTCTTCACTGGCAGGGCCGACTTATCCAACTGGGTGGTTATAACCACCTTTATTATATTCTAAGGCCTCTTTAATATCTTCTGGGGCCGACTTCTTATTCTGCCTATTACAATTATCTTTTGACCAATCCGCAAAAGGGGATTTGGTCCTTTCTAATAACCGACATGATCAATCTGCAATGGGGATTGATCCAATGAATAATATATCAAATAATAACAATAATACACTTTGCAGTTACATTATTTTAACAACTTCAAGCCAAGTTGGTCGTTTCTTGGTCTTCGGTACGATGTTTGAATCAATGGTCTCACATGATTGCATAGGATGATCAGGTTGTTCCTTTTCGTCATTTTGGTTTTTTGTGCTTTCTTCAATGGGTTCTTCATTCTCCTCTTCTTCTATAGTTTCTTCTATGGATTTCTTGAAAGCCATCCTTTCATTGAATGTCACATCTCTACTGACTTCGATCTTATGTTGTTCTGGAATATAGATTCTATAAGCCTTGGATGAATCGCTATATCCCACGAATATGCCCTTCTTTCCTGAGGGCTCTAGTTTATTCCTTTTGTCCTTGGGAATGTGAGAGTAAACAGGGCATCCAAAGATTCTTAGGTTTTCCACGTTAGGTTTTTTACCTGAGAAGGCTTCTTCCTGGGTCATGTCCTTCAATATGCGGTGAGGACTTCTGTTATGCACATATATTGTTTTCATGGTTGCTTCTCCTCATAAGAACATGGATAGACCTTGATCATTTAGTAGTTCTTTTATGGTTTCTTCAATAGATCTATTATTTCTTTCTGCTACACCATTTTGTTGAGGATTATGAGGAACAGTTAGCTCCCTCCTAATCCCTGTCGATTTGCAGAATGCAATGAATTCCTTTGATGTGTATTCTCCTCCATTATTTGTTCTTAAGGTCTTGATCTTCTTGTTCGTGTGGTTCTCTATCTCTGCTTTGAATTCTTGAAACTTGTTGAATACTTCATCTTTTGTCTTCAGTAGATATAACCAAGTCTTTATTGAATAATCATCTATGAAGATTACGTAGTAAAGAGATCCTCCTAGAGATTTGACTGGCATCGAACCGCAAACATCTGAGTGCATCAGATCTAGAATCAACTTAGATAATTCTTGATAATTAATATGAGCATACCTTCTATGCCAAAGTTCAATGGGATTGACTTCGTCATGTATGATAGCTTCTTCATTTTGTTCTAGTAGTCTATATAGATTTCTTTCACGGCTTCCAATAACCCTAGCATTCTTTATGCTGGAGTCTTTATGTCAAGATAACACTTTTCCATCCACGAAAGCTATTATGTTTTCTTTGTCTTCTACGCAAGATATGGATACAAGATTCTTTTCTAAACCATGTACATATAAAACATTGCTTAAGTGAACATTGTTACATGTTTTCAACTTGACGGAGGCTTGTCCAAATCCTTCGACTGGATAAGTACTTTTGTCTCCAAGCTCTACCGTGTACGATGTCTTCTTCTCATTTAGATTTGAGAGTCTGGCTTGATCTCCCGTCATGTGCCTAGAAGCTCCACTATCGATTATCCACATGTCATCTTCAATCGTTCCAGTGAGTGTTGAGTAGTGTAGAAGATTGATCTTTTCACTCATGTCTTCGGTTGACTGGTAGTTGGTCATGCCTTGATCCAAAACTTCAACTCTGATGTTTTTGTCTTTTGAGAGAGCCAAAAGGTGTGTTGAACTAGGGTGCATTTGAATATCTTCTCCTTGAGCGAGATGCTCCATCACAAGGTGTCGGATCTGGGATTTAGGGTTTCTACAACTGCTCCTGCTAGTAACCCTAGCGGCATTGTTTTGGAAGTTGCTCCTGCTAGTAACCCTAGCGGCAGTTCCTCAGCGAGCTTAGTATCCTAATGGTTATGCTTCCTTCCAGCGGTTAGACTGAATGAAGGAGGTGTGGGCCCATAACCTGTTAGAATATGAATGGATGTGCTCGTTTTACCATTGACAATATCACTATTGTCACCCAACCATAGGCCGAAGCCACCCTCCGAGCACCTTGACCTTGACAGAGAGAAGAATCCTGGTAGCAATCCAATAGCCAAGTAAGGCTAATGCACCAAGCAAGAAGTAACCAAAGCTGATCAGAGAGTCCAACCCAAAACTAGCGCAGCACCTTCCCCAGGACTTGCGCACAAGACTGCCAGACTGCAGTGCGCACAAGTGACTTTCTGCGATTCTGAGAAGTGTGTCAAATGAGAGATTGGCACCCTGTATTTATAGTATTCCTAGCAGACTTGCCTGAGCCGACTTCTCATTCTGGGTACTAATTAATTCATATTAATTATCTCTCTTCAGCCGACATCTCATCTAGGGTTACTTTCATTTCTTTTCTTTCTTCCGGAACATTCTAATCTTGTCAAAGGTCACAATAGAGGTTCATACCTCCCGAAGCTACCATAATATCAACAATGCCTTCTTGATAGAAATCTGAGTTAGAGAATATAATGCAAATAAACTCTAAAATCTCAACCTTAATCAATCTAATACTTTGACTAAAGTTAAAGTTAGTTTCTTCCTTTAACTTTGAACAGAGGTTAGTATGATAATCATAGCTTCAATAGATCAAACTACAACTAGATGTTCATAAGGTCACAATAATGCCATAACAGCTAGAGGCATATGAAAACAATCAAACCTAGAGTGCGTTGTTCCTCTGAATGTGTCGGATCTGAGATCCCTCTGGATCTACTATTGTTGCTTGGACTAGAGATCTCTTCTCCTGCAATCACACTCAAAATAGTGATACATTTTATAAACATATATAAGTACATACCTCTGGTAGCAGTGGCAGGCAGTGGCACCATCCGACAGCAGCGGCAAGCAATGACAAACCTTAAAACTTCAAAGTGCTCCAACTTGCAATCTAAAGGTGACCGGAGATGCACTAGGGTAAGGTGCATGAGAACAACCAAAGATTAGGCCCAACGTTTCACAGAAACTTTACTGCAATTGGTACTGCAGCTGGTGTTGCAACTGGCACTGCAATTGGTGCTACAACTGGCACAAAGGAACTGGCATGAAAGAATTGGCACTACAAACCCAGGGTTTTTATGAGGATACCCTAATATCTCAACTTTAGAAATTTGTAGATCTTATCAGAGGAAGAGATGTGCCCTACTTAGGCAACCTTCTTAGTGAGTTCAGTAAGTGCTCAATGAACTTGACAATGGGGGAAACTGAGGATCTTCCTTCCAACGGTTAGACTGTTACGAAGGAAATAAGCTCTGATACCATGTTAAAATTTTGGTATGCTCGTTTAACCATAGACAATGTGACATCATCGTCACCCAACCATAGGAATTCACATATGCCACCCCCAAGCACACTAACCTTTACTTAGAATAAGTATGGCAAGCCTACTTCAGAACCAACAGATAAACCCTAGTTGCTAACTGCAACAACTCAAGGCAAGTAGAGCACTCCTTCTCCAAGGGTAGCGCACAAGAGAGAGAGTCTCCATATCCACAGAACAAGTACCATACACAACTGCAGTAGTTGCAGCTGCACTACTCTCTCTCTCAAACTTGCGACATACTTAGCAAGAATATCACCAAGAGAGAGACCAAGACCAATAAAATGACCATGCGCCCTTATTCCTCCTTCCAGCGACAGTCTGCATCTCTCCACAAGACTTGCGCACTAACTCGTTGTCCAAATGAGCTAAAACGTCCTCTATTTATATTAAATTGTCCAGTGACTTTTATGGATGGGTTGACCTGACTTTTTGGTAATTATATTTTATGTTTATCTTTTTCCTGTGGAGCCGACTTATATTTCTCGAAGATAATATTCTAATATTATTTATTTTGTTATTTGACTTGTCTTCTAGGGTTTCCACATATCTGTTTAATGGTTCACTTTCTTCCGAAATATTCTATTCGAAGTCAAAAGTTACACATGGAGGTTAATACCTCCTGTAGCTACCAAAACATCAACACATTTATCTCACAATTGTATAATCCATGACCATTTATTAAAAGTATCCCTAATCCTAAAATTCGATTGGGAAACCCTTTAGGACTCTGCTAACCAACCCATCAAGATAGAGACCTTCCTCAATTAATTCCTCCTTGAAAATGAAAACACTTAGTAGTTACCTATCCAAGATTGCCTTGAGGATTTCATTAATTGAGCAGTCCTCTAGGACTCTCCTAACCAACCCATAAGAGATGGGTCTTCCTTCACAAATTCATCCATTAAAACAAAGGAATTTGATTGATTATCTATTGTTGCCAACATTGGAGATTCAAGGGGTATCCTTAACACCATTCAGCTTATCTATGATTTCTTCAAAACTCACTTCCTTTCAATAACTTGAGCTTAGATCTTCAATACTAGAGGAATTCAATAGCCCACTTAGTTCATTGGAGATGGTATTCAAAACTCATTATGGAGCTCTCTATGTGGTTAGGGATTTTTCGACATTGCCAACGTTGCCTTCTCCCTCTATCCTTTTTTTATTTGCCTTAATGTAGATATCCCTTTGTTGGATGCTCGTGCTCCTTTGCTTTGTGGTCAATTGTTGGACTTTAAAAGCCCCCCATGTTGGTTCTCGCTCGTGCCCCTTTAGCACACCCCTAGTGTTGTTTTCAGTATGATCCCCCCTCACATTGCCCTAGATTGTGGTTGGGCAACCACATCACTCTATGATAAGAACACATTACTAATAATGTAAGAAGATACTCGCACACAAGAAATAACAAGCATGAGAAGAAAATTGTCAAAGCTATATACACATTGAAAACTTATTTGTATTATTATATATAGAGTACAAAAATGTGGGGAGATGGATCAAAGTTCAAGTCTCCAATAAAATAAAAATAAAGTGGGTAAGTGGTCAATTTAGACTAAGTCACCTAAAAGAGATCAGGCTAAAGTATGAAGAGCACAATAGAAAAGTACAAATATAGTACATGTACCTGCATCATCAATCGAAAGATCAATAGAACCCTCGAGGAAGTGCCTCTACCTAGTTTGGATGTTTCCTTCGGTGGCTTCCCAACATGGGCAGTGGTCTTGCTTCCAAAACGGCCTCCCCATAGCATCTCTTTCAAAGAGAAGTCGTTATAGAAACCCTCCACCCCATCCTTTTGCATCGACAATTCTGCCTTAATGTCGATCTTAAATCTTGACCATCGTTGGGTTGAGGAAGAACATCTTCTTGCTGGTGCACTAATTTGCTATTTTAACAATGTTTGGCAAAGCTTGCTAAGCTCCAATCTTGAATTTCAAAGATTTGGGGTTCCTTCCTGAAAGATTTTGTGCTGATTTGTCCATGTACCAAGGGGTTTTTCAATATGGAATTTAACTCTTGGTGAGAGAGTTTGTCCTGTGTTATGGGCCTTCGTTCAGTGGTAGGAATAGGATTTTTATGAGGCCTCAATGGCCAAGCTTCGACCCCTGCATTGAAAAGCTCCCTTTTCAGTTCCAATCTTGGTGTGGATAACCGGTCTGCTTCTAGAATATTGGCATTCAAATTTGCTTGCTGCCATCGGAAACACTCTTGGCAAGTTTCTTTCTTTGCTGAGGAGCAAGTAGATGTCCAAGGTTCTACATGCACTCAAATCTACATAACATTGAGCTTGGTCTTAGGAAGAGTTTTCCTAAAGAGATTATTCATAAATGTAATGTCGCAGTTTGACACAAATGTTGGACAATGAACAAATGTTTTTGGAGTCATCTAAATGTTCTACTTGTTGGACCCATATACGACCAAAATCAGTCAAATCACGACCAAAATCAATCAATATATATCCAAAATAAGTCGAAAAAGTAGAACAGTCAGACAATTCCAATGTTTTTTGTTGCACGGCTTGTTTTAAATATAGGCACTTCACTGCCCACTATAAAAAGGTTAATGCTTTTTGGTTGTCTCGTAGGCCTTGTAAACCCACTTGGTGGAAAGGCTCCAGCTCAGAGCACCAGTGGGTGAAACAAAACCTGAAATATCTCCGATGCAGATCAGAGGCTGGCCATATTCCAAAGTACTTGCATTTTAAATCCCTTGGGAAACTTACTATCCAATACCTAAGGTAATCAGTTCACGCATAGTATTGAAAAGTTTAAGGAATTAGGTAAGTTGGATCGTCCTCAACAGTGAGCTCGCTCTGAGAAATCTAAGGAATTGATATTGGGTAAGTGTTACTAGTGCCCGACCTCTTTCTCTTAGTGTTGGTTTCATTCTTTTGGTTTATCTATGTTTCAGATATGGTTAGGGCATTGATACTGTAATCTAGTTTGTTACTTTAATGGAAAAAGAAGTTTTGTTCTTGTTAACACACACCAGAAGAATAGTCCTCCCTGAACCAACTTGGTCTTTTTCCACCTTCCTGGAACCCGTCCTACACAACTCTTGGATTTGAGGAAATATCCTTCCACAAAAGGATGGCCACTATCTCGATCTCTCTTAAACATCAAAGGGCAAGTTGTAGCTAAACACCCTGGTTCAAAACACACTCTGCACTGAAAGATTGCGTTTTCATAATCGAGAACCTGGGTCCATTTATGATCTTCAGCATTTAGGATTACGCTATGGCAACCGTTTGCTCAAGCCCATTTCTAAACAAACTCTAGCATAAGGCAGGATCCCTTCTTTTTCCCTACTGTTGTCTGAAAAAATAAAACTACCAACGAATTGCCAACAGCCTCCAAAACTTCTGGTTCTGACAAATGTATGGGAAACTCCAGGAGTCTCACCCACTCCAGGAGTGGATCCAACTCTGGTAAACCAAGGTTTCAAAAAAGGACCAGAGCTACTCAAGAACCATGGGCCACCTTCTAAGATATGCTTCTCTCTTATGTTTATAGAAATAAACCATGAAAAGACCCTCACATGAAAACTAACAAGAGTGTCCCTGGACCAATTTTCTCGAATCCAAGAAACCATACCCTCAAAAGCAGTCCACAGTCTATAAAACACACCAAATAACAACATTTTCCTCATGCCCTTCCGGAAAATCCAACAAACCCTTGACTATATACATATCTCAAGGATTTATTCTAATTTATCAACCAAAAAACTGCCCTGGTGGAGCATTTTTTCTGACTGCAAATGAAGACGAAACAGGCTTTCACCCTGATGAACCAAGTCTCTGAAAAACTAAGTATACATTCCAACTTCAGTGGGCATAGCAGAATTATTGCTCATCACATCACTTGACTCACCAGATCACCATCGGCACACAGAGCCGCTTCCACTTGCAGGACAACCAAGAAAGGGGCATTCGGAGACTTGATCAACATAAATCCAGATTACAAAGTGGGAGCTTTCATACTCGTAGACACCAAGTCTGAGGACACTCATGCAGGCAGGCAGGCAGACCCAGGAGAGCATGGGGAACTCCAAACCCTAGCCATCATATGTATAGTAAAACATATGCATGATTGGCCAATAAGGAAAAGTCCATGTGACCCAACGGTACCCTTTAAGAAGTTAACAGCTAAATAAATGTGTTGGAGGATGTTTTATTTTAAGTTCTTTATAATATACTGCAAATAACTTTAGGCCCAAGGGTAAGCTCAAGTGGTTCTGAGCCAGACATGAAGCTATCCCCAGCAGAGGAGGTCGCAGGTTCGAATCTCTTGTTCCCTGTTTACCATCCACAAAGTGGGGAAGTACTCGGGGGTTTTCGGCGAGGTATTCCATCGGGAAGAAACCAAAAAGAATATATATATACTGCAAATAACTTTATCCCAAAAAATCCTTCCATAACAATCTAAGTACGCCAAATAATTGTGCATAAAAATCTGAATATCCTTAACAGTGTACATTGAAGACGATGAACTACATGAATAAAAAGCAAATGAAAAGAAGTACAATTGATTCTTGCATTCTGGTTACATGGCTCTATACAGGACAAATGTCTGTATTAATCTTTAAACCTATTCTAAGTTTTCAGAAGTTTCCCCACATGGATCTTTAAGTGCAAAAGAATATCACTAGCAGATACTGAAACTTGTATTGATAGTGTATACATTACGAGCAACAACACTTCTCTACAAAGCCACTGGAATATTTCTCACGGTGATCTTCAGATTCCTCTTCCAATACTCAAGCCCCACCCTCAGCTTCATATTGTTTAAAGTATACATGCGGACACATTCAACAAAGATCAGTAGAGATGGGGATAGTGCTTCTGCTAGTTTACAAGATCAATCACCATTGTCCTACAGAAAACTTGTCTTCAGGGTAATAAACAGCTACAACAACATTGCCTCCGAATTTCCTTCCATGCAATGATGCCCTGGCCTTGGCTGAGCTTTGTGTATTGGCATACTCCACAAACACCTGGAAAAATATATTTGTAAGCTTTTAAAATATGTAAGTCACAATATTTTTTGCTGCATCAATATTGTTCAGCAATATGATTATTTACCTTTCCAACACCGGGGACCTCTTCTCCAGATGATTTAGGGCGAGGTATCACTAATTTGGTAATCACACCTAAAAGCAGATCGTATATTAGTTATATCCTAAAAGAAAACTTTGTCAGATTATTCCAGGGTAAAAAAAAAGAGGAAAAATGCTTTCAAGGACTACCCACCATGTTTGCCACATTCATCCTTCATATCTTCATAAATGTCTTCATATTCTTGATCATCTAGTAACTCATCTGGATTAACTGCCTGAAGAAGAAAAGAAAAAGGAAATCAAATATAAAACTCCAAAGCCACAAGAGTACAAATCTCTTAAGTACATAAATTTAGTGAGGAAAAATACCTGACTAAGGCAAAGCACCTTCGTGGGAAGCTCTGCAGCTCCACTTAGTAATCCCATATTGGCACCATTTGTTGTTTGCAAGGCCAGCGTCTATTGAGAGCATTCCATGCCAAATTTTGAAAAATGACACATCTAGTGTAAGTATGAAATATGCCATCAGAAATGCTGCAATAGCTTAGAGATTAGATGATGGAATATTTGTTAAAATGTAATTAAGCATACCTGGAAAGCTATGTGCTGCTGTGCTTCTGGAAAGACACCAAATTGATCAGGCCTTGCCTGGCCACTGTTCATCCAAATAAATTAATTTTACAACTTTAGCAGTGATTCAAAAATTAACAGACAAAATATGGAACCGCTAAAACTTAAAAATTAGTGTTGCAAATATTGCAAATATATCGGCAATATCAAGATATTTTTCAGACCTTGAATATATCACGATATACAGCCAAAAAATCACAATTTAAAGGAAAAAATGGCTGGGTCCATGACAAGTTGCCTATTAAATCCTATTTTTTTAGTTTTTTTCAGTCATTTTGAAAATCAGTAGCAGGGGATTGAGAGAAAAGAAGAAATTCACCATCTTCCATTGAGCTGAGGGGAAAGAGTGTTGTCATTGCCATTAGTGGACTTATTGTGGAGTGAGGATTGATTCGCATCTACCATGGGGAATTGTCGAAATCGTGGGAAATGGGCTTTAGATTTTACAAAGGGACTGCTGCACCCTTGACCCCCTAGGCGCTTCCAGAAGTCGAAAAACCCCCGGAATATCATCTTGAATCAGCAACAGTCAAATGGGGGGGATAAAATCACAAATTGTTTTGGTTATAGCATGCAGACTCAGAACAATGAAGTGTCAAGAAGATAATTCAACAATGTTGTTAACTAATGGACAATTCCTGTACATGAGTTATGGAGTCCATCTTGGAAGATAAATTTACTTCAGCAAAGAGTCCAATTTATTATATTTAATATAATTTTGAGACTCAGGTATCCAGACTCGGGACAGGATTCAGTATCGATGTGCTATGTATCACATGACATCTTATATATCAGTTTTATTTTCATATTTATGTCACGATGTGTTTATTTGATATCATTGTTGCTTTAGATGTTTAAATTTGAAAAAATGAATATTTTTTTTTTTAAGTTTGCCGATATTTTCCAATATTCCCCCAACGCTGCCGAAAAGTTTCTTTCCAGACCCTCGGTGATATATTTGCAAACTGCAAATATAATATTTGAATAGACAATATTAACAAGGAACAGATGCCAGCCTAACAAACACCACAATGCTTCAGATCATTACCTGGCTGTTGCACGCCGCACTGTTAAGGTCTTGTCACCCATCTTCAATCCATTTAAAGCAGCACATGCAATATCTGTAACAGCTGGATCCTGGACGCAAAAATTGTCACAGATAATATTTTTAGAGCACAAAAAAGCAGAAAATAAAAAAACAAAAATAAAAATAAAAATTGTTACACTTCGTAAGTTTCAATGCAAACAGACTTGATAGACACAGAACCCATAGCCTTTGGAGTTTCCTGTATCTCGATCCTTAACCAGATCAAATCCACGAAGAGGCCTACAATAAACAAGTTTATAGTCAAACAATGATTTTTAACAAATATTCTCTTACAACATTCCAGTAAGCACCATCACATTCAAGCTTTAATCCTGCTCTGCTTTCACTCCTAAGAAATTTCATTTGGAAACTGAATCATTCAAAAACATTATGAGCATTATATAAACAAAACCTTCAACAGACATCTTAGCATGATAGATCATACACCATATGGAAAGACGAGCAATACCACTTTTAGAATAAATGGACAAGATTACCTCAATTACTCACCCAACTTTTCTTCATTGACTTGACAACAAAATCTTATTTTTGACTTCCAAAAAATGGGAAGCAAGAGCCACACTGAATCCCTGAAAACTTGTCAATAGAGCTGAAAATTTTGCTAGAAGTTTCAGCCAGCTCCAATTACCTATCTATGGTGCAATTAGTGTTGAATTTTCTGATTTTCAGATCTGATAATT
Organism: Picea engelmannii; assembly: GCA_009831015.1. NCBI lineage: Eukaryota > Viridiplantae > Streptophyta > Pinopsida > Pinales > Pinaceae > Picea > Picea engelmannii. The sequence goes on along the minus strand of ML799840.1, from coordinate 620 downwards.
ATTGCCTTATGATTTAAATGCTACTGTTATCATAGAATAATTACCCACTGAAAATCTCAACAAAACTTAGCGAACTTGATGAGAGGTTATTGTAAGTAAATATTATATATGAGATGATATATTACAATTGAGGGCCCCGATATATATACTTGGGAGGAGTGCCCTTTCATTAATGGAAATGTCTTTTCCATTATTTCTTTTCATTAATGAAGTTATTATTAATTATTAATTATTGATTATTGATTATTTATATTTATACATTATGTTATAAATATATTATTTATATATTATATGTATGTTGATGATTATTTCCTCACATGCCCGTCTAATTAATATAGGGCTCTAATGTTGAGTAGATTCACTGAGAAGCCCCTCATCACAAGAGGTCTCTTGAGCCTACATCTTCAACATTAGACTAGACTTGTAAACAAGTCAAACCTGCCCTGTAAAAATAGATCACTCCACCCTGGAGCAAGCAATGTGAGAGCATCTTGAGTCTTTATCACTCCTTGTCAATTCCACATGACTACTAGGAGAAAGACTACACCTAGGCCATTCACCACTAGCCAAATCAGCATGGCCCCGTGAGTGAATGTATCATTCTCCCTTGGTCAAATTAG
>ML799839.1:712181-755148 GCA_009831015.1 Picea engelmannii | reverse complement strand
TTGTTCACATTCTTCCTCACTATCAGATAACCCATCACTGTCTTCATGAGTATAGAAACTCTTTTTAGAACTAAAATAATTCTTATTCCTTCTTGCTACTTCCTTCCCCTTTTTATGTGTTTATTTATAAGGACACTTAGCAACATAATGGCCAACTCTTCCACAATCAAAACATTTGAAAGGAAGATTACCTCTGAACCGTCCTATCCCAGTTTGAAGTTTCCTTATGAAGTTTATCTCATCTTCCTCTGAGATATACCCTGATCCTTCTGTTATTTGTACTTCCTTTCCTTTTGTAGAAGTTCTAAAGACTGCTTCTTTGACTTCAAATGGTCCTCCTCTTATCATTTCATAAGAAGTTAGTATGCCATGTAGTTGTACCACGGTAAGATTTTGAAGATCCTACTTTTCTTCAAGAGCTGATACTTTTGACTCAATTTTTGCAGTTAGGGATCTTAAAAAATTTTCCACCAAAGTAGATTCGGTTATTGTTTCTCCCAGATTTCTCATGCGATTTACAATATCATCAAGACGTAAAAAGAAATTGGTAATGCTTTCCTCATTATTCATTTTAATATTCTCATATTGAATTCTAAGAGTTTGTAGTTTAGAACATTTTACCTTTGCATCACCTTCATAACTCAGAATGATTTTGTCCCATATGTCCTTTGCTGTATTCAACTGCATGACTTTGACAAATTCTGATTCAGTTAGGCTTCCTAACAGAGAATTGACTTCTTTTGCATTTGTTTCGTAGGTTTTTATTTATGTTGGATCTGTTGGTACTGCAGATGGATATTGATATCCTCCTTCAAGAATAGCCCATACATCTTCTCCTAGAGACTGAATATAAGATCTCATCCTTGTTTTCCAGAAGATTAAATTGTTTCCATTGAAGAGTGGAGGCCTGATAGATGCTATTTCGTCTTGATTGTTCATTTTGATTGATCTTCCTTCTAGCGGCTAAGCCTTTTTAGAAGAACCTAGCTCTGATACCAATTGTTGAGAAATACTGAGAGGGGGGGTGAATCAGTATTTTGAGCAATCAACTGATTTTCTCTTTTCTTTCACTAAAAACCTTAGGCTACTTTGTAGAGACCAACTATTGTATAGTCTTAAGAAAACAAGAGTGCATTCAGAGATCTTATTATGAATTTCTTCATTCATCAGATGTCTATTAAGTAGTAATTCAGTACAGTAAATAAAAAATAAACCAACGCACATGAGTAAGACACATGAACACCAGGATTTAAGGTGGAAACCCAAATCGGGAGAAAACCACCACTGTCATTGTCTCTGTCTTCAATAATTATTATTAAGAAAACGTTTTACAACATTGTACTAGTGCAGACTCATACCAGTACGCAGGCTTCTACCTGCAGAAGGCTCCAACCTTCTCTCGTTTACCAGCCTTTCCTGGAAGGGAGCTTCAACCCCCTAAAGATAGCACCAGTTTCTATTGGTAGGATGCTTCTACTAAAGGCTTTAACCCTCAGACTCTCTGCTGAACAGGTTTCATCAATTTTCACACTGGATCAGGCAGTTTCAACCCTGGATTCACATGTGTTCTATGCATTGGCCATCATCTTCTTTCAAAACAGATAGTTCCAGCATCTTATTAAGACTTGTATCCCGAAATCACATTAATACACAATCTTCTAGAGGCTATGACAACAACTGCAATTATCTCTAAAAGAAACACAGATCTACTGACTGCTAGGTAGCTGCACAAGTCTCCTAAACACATTAAACAAGACAGTAAACCTGGAGATGATGCCTCCGCTCTTCTAGTTGCTAAATCCACTGCAGAGAACTCTCTGTCAATGTAGATCTGCCACCCAACTGCCACAATGAGGTCCCTCCCTGCTCAAACCTTCCATGCAGCCTGCACAAATGACCTCAGCAACCTGTAGATGTCTCTACTGTCAGAAACTGGCCTCCACGTCCTGCAAAAAGACCCCTGCAACCTCTCAAAATCCTTACCGCTCTTCTTTTCTTATAGATCTCAGCTAGAAAGGGGCATCGACCCCTTCTTAATACCATGGGTCAAAAACCATTCAATGTTGATGTTCACTTTGGTTTACTCGACGACGCTATTTTTAATCTTCAACTAGGGTTTAAGATCTCGACATAATGAACCAATAATGCGAAGGGGAAATCGGGTCCCTATTACTCGGGTCCCTCATTAAAATTTGAATTAAACCTATGCACCCTTTTTAAATCGGGTTTCAGAATTCCTTATGTATTGGTTTCTTTGCCTCTTGAGTTCATGATTTTTCGATCCCCGACTTCCTCCGTACTCCTGACACGCGTCCCATCGAATGGATGGTTTAGATTCTGCGTCGAGGTTTCCTTTGGGGATTTCCCTGATGCTTCATTCACGAGAATACTGATTTGCCGATTCCCGATACGCTAGTCCTCCAACGGGCCTTTGACCTGCCACCTGTCCTCCGGGGTGGCCCACACGCTATCTTCTTTATCGGGACATCGCGTATCGCAATTTCGCGATGTCTGATGCACTTTTTCACGGGACTCGCGAAACTCCGATTCCCGATTCTCTGATGAAGCACCCTGTCGAGCTCCTCTCGGTGGGACCCAATCACTGCCACGCATCCTTCCAAATAGACGGTCCCGATTATGTCGGGATTTCGAGACTTTCAATGTCCCGGTTCTCACGACCTTGAGAACTCCGGTCTCCTGATGGCTTATCTCCCTCGCAGCTTCTACAGATCTGACGACTGTCGGCGACCCTCTTCACCAATCATATGCACCCATACAAAACTCAACCATACACTAATTTTCTTACATGAAAAATCTTCTTCTTCCTTTTCCTTAGCCTTTGCCATCAATGACAATATTCCCAACAAATTGTTAGTAACTTTCTCTCCCGAGGAACTTGAAATGACCTGGGATTATTTCTTGAAGTCTGTGGGATTGAAAGAGCATGAGAAGGTGGCTGATTCGAAAAGGAAAAGGGATGAAAGTAAGGAGGTTAGAGTTTCTTCATAGTCTAGGAGTGCGATGAATCATATCCAACCCATAGTGAGTAAAGGGAAAAGCCCTAAAACAAGAAATACGCACTCGAAAAAAAAAAGGATAGAAACCTCCATGGAGGATTCCCCTCACATGGAATTGAGGTCTTCTATGAAAAAGGAAAAGGAAAACAAAAGTGGCAAAGCTACTAGCATGCACCCACTTGCACTAGAAACACCACATAGGTCTTTTTTTTCCAGCCATTCAGAGGAGGAGTAGAAAACCCCCACTGAGAAGCAACCTAATAAACATGTGACTTGAATGAGAGGAAAACTTGGACCTAGTTCACAGAACAAGTAAGTAATTAAGGGGAAAGTTGTTCATGGAGAGGCTTCTCCTAAAACAACCCCTGAAGCTAAACATGACAGGAAGAGGAAGGGCAAGCAAAACATTGAAGTTCCAAGTAACCCAAACATAAAGACTAGAATTACAAATCAATTGAGGCTGAACACCAAGGCTCTATTCAAGACATAATTAAAAGACCCCCAACCAATTTTGATCAAGGATGATGACAGTACTGAATTTTCCAGTATGGAGAAAATGGGAGTCAATGTATTGAAGGGAATGATAATGAAAAAGGATAAATCAAAGTCTAGAGAGAATGAGGTTGCATAAACACCATTTGTGACATTGAAAAAGGAGTATCGTTTAGACTCCATTCAATAGGGAATACAAGATTATGGATTTGATCTTGAGTAATATTCTATTGTAACCTTTCCACATGCAGGCAACCCTTGCAACAATTTAGAAGACATTAAACCGGAAATTAAAGATAACATTGTGGGAGTATAGGGTTCCACTAAAGAAACTAAAGGGAAAGAACCTAAGGTTATACACAGCCATAATATGAGAACAAGAAGTAGATCATTCGTTGACCACAACAGTTCTATCATAGAGCAAGACATGAATAAGATGCAGGTTGAGGTAAAAACAGAGAGGGTCAATGACAACCAACAAGTGAATAAGATGAAGCTTCAAGTCCAGACCTTGCAACACCACAACCAAGAATTGGAGAAATTGTACTCCAAACTGAATAAGAAATAAAAAATGACTCCAGAAGAAGCACCAAAAGACTTGTTGATTTATAAAGGAGATAATTTGAAGGAGTACCTAAAGAATATGCCAACACATACAATTATCTCCCAGTTAGCCTCCAAAAATGTGAATGGATACCAATGTTTGATACAAAACTTAGTTATGTCACTCCTAGTCAGTTTTTGTCAAAGCTCAGTTCAGTCCATCATATGCATTAGTCTATTTTTATTTCTAGTAGTCGTTTTTAGTTGTTTAAAGTTCACGACTTTTTAAATTAAGGCACAATAACTGGTCATTTGTGTTTGATATGAACAACTTCTTTTTTTTAATTCAATTTCGAGGTATACATTACTATACTCTAGTAGTATTCTAGTTAAGTCAATAATTTGTTTTCCAACTAATAGTGTAGAGTTAAGCCTCAGTTCTAGATGGACGAGAGCCTCTACAAATTTGATAAATATTCAAATTTTGTATGTTTTGAGGGTTTAGTTTTTTGGGAAGAATATCAATACATAAGATTGGTTGAGCATGTTCTATGCATGGATTAAATCTCTCTGCCTGGTTAATATACTCTTGATGACAATGTGTTTTGTCCAAATCTACATTTGTTTTTTTTATCTTATCTTGAATGCATCTTTTGATTTGTGCAAAGTACATTTCATTTCCTTTCAACTATTGTATAACTCATCTTTACTGATATGCGACCTGTAAAACAACTAATGCTTTAGTGAAGATTTGTTTTTATTTCAGCCTATGGGAGTAATTGTGTTTGGATACTTGTTTAATTCCTTGAAATGCTATTTTAAGACTTAAAATTCTTTCATCAGAAAATTCATTGAGTTGTTTGTTGTTCCTCTTTGTTTTTACCTCTATTATCTCACTTGTCTATCATTTGTGTGACACGAGTCAAGGAGGAACCTCCTCCATATAATTTTTCCAACCCAACCATGTTCTTATCTTGGTAAACCAATCCTCCAATTGACCAACAAGATCAAATAATAAAAAACCAACCATTCAAAAAATGAGCTGGCCTAGCTCTTCCCTTTAGCAGTTAGGTGAAGACTTTAGGACCAACATCTTCTGGCGTCACTGTCGGGGAACAAAGTAATGAAATACATTTCCTTGGGAGAATGACAATGATCAGATATGACCTTTCATGGTGAACACATATAAAACACATTCATACTTCCACCTTTCACATGGCGACTCCACTGAGTAAAATTCACAGAAGAAATATTGGATCCCAGTAAAGGGATCGAGAGATCCAAATATGAGAACATCAAAGACACTAAGGTTCATCTATATATGAGAAGGAAACAATATTCTATGAGCTATAGAGGCAACTAATAAAATCCACCTTAGCTCAGAGATAAAGCTCATCCGTCAAGGGTAAAGTTGCACCTAAAGAGTCCACGTTTCTCCACTATCATAAGCAACTTGAATGTGCTAGCCCTGAGAATCACATTTCCAAGGAATCTTAGATACCTTCAACGCCTACCTCTACTTCATCATGTAATCCAATATCCACCCTTGTATTGTTGAAATGTACACTTGAAATTGAGAGGAGTGTTGAGCCCTTCATTTTTGGGTTGAAGATTGCGCAAGAAGGACTACAGTCCCAATTTTGGTAAAATGTGAGTTGCACAAGCTATGAAAGAGATGGATAGTGGAGCAAGTAAAGGAATATAAATCGATTGCAAAAAGGGACAGTGCAACACTAACAAGGCAAAAGCAATTACATCAGAACAAGAAAGCATCTGAGCCCAAATCTAGAAGACCCCACTCAACCTATATATGAGATAGATATTATTGTAAAAGGGTTGGCTGATATAGTTGGTTAGCTATGGTTGGTTGGTTGGGTGTAGTTGAGAAAAGGTTATGTAATTGTAATTTGCATACAGTTTTGGTAAAAAGTGTAGATAGAGCTCTGTGACATGAGTCCGGAGTCATAAGTTTGTAAAAAATTACTGATTTGTATCTCTGAGATTGTATCTGAGAAGCTATGTTGCTAATATATAAAGAAGGACCTAAATTTTTGAAATATACTGTCATTTTGTGTTTATGCTTATGAATTGTCTCTTTACAGTACTTATTTATTCTTGATAAGATCAATATGATATCTTTGTTTACAAATGATTCTACAACTTGAGTATCTTTATTTCCAGTATGAATGAGTTCATATCTGTTATGTAGTTAGTCTAACTTGTGCAAGATCATTGTGAATCTTGAAGGTTTTGGAAACCCACCTAAGTATTCTCCTTTCCCTTCCCTATCTTTCATTCTTGGTTTCATTTCAGGTGAGACTTTGTCTCTTTGGAGGAGATGAAAATTCCAACGCTCTAGACTACTCGGTGCCTTTTGTTGGTAACCTGAGAAGAACCCTAGTCTGAACAATTTCTTGCCAACAAAATGGTTATGTTGTCGATACCCGCATTAAAAGGAAAACTATATGAAGAATTTTTATGTGGATTCATAGATCTGATATTCACCAATGGTGGGAGAGAAATTGTGATGCATTCATATGGAAAGAAGCGAAGTTGAGAGGAAACTCTATGAAAGATACCTGGGAGGTAGTCTTTTACTGAGAAATATCGAGTGAGGTTTTTTCTCTAGACAAGCTGATCTACAAAAACCTCTTCCAAATTTCACACAGTTGTTATGGTTTGGGGGAAACAAGCTCATCATTGCATCCCTATTTTTGCAGTAGTTTGGTCTATTTTTAGGGAATACAATTCCAAATTTTAATGTAACAAGATTCTATTTTTGGAGAATCAGTTAGATCCAACCTCCTAATCCTGGGGGGTGATTTTTCCTATATATAGTTGTGATTATTGATGTAAAATGGGTGGAACAAGTAGATAATATCATATCCATTGATGTAAACAACTATTTAAGGCTTCATGTAATCAAATTTAAGTAATACAGTTGCAGCATTACAGGATTCTCGTGTCACTTATGTTGGTGAAGTGCATCTATCATTGTATTTGTGTTTTCAATGTTATTCATCTTTTATCCATAAATTATGAATTATTCAATAGAAAATTAGGTGCAAAATTTGTTTAAATGCACACTCTGTCTCCGGCTTTGAATAATTTCTATGTTTTCTACTAGAGGGTTAGCTCCAGAATTCTTAATTTCTTTGGTACAATCTGACTTCCTCACGTTTTCTTTCAGATTAGTCAACAATATTAAGAATCCAAAAGAAGTTCTTATCTTTCCCTGTAAGGTTTCCTGTAGAAACTACCTTGATTGGACTAAGTCAGTGACTCCATTTCCTAATGGCCCATTTTCTCGGTTCCAACCAGACCATTAAAAAACAAACAAACAAAACTTGATCTATCATAACTAACCTAAAATTTCAGAAGAACATAGATAAATCAGATAGAGAGATCTCTCTCTGAAGTTGGAAGGGCTAGATCCTAACTTCCAAAGTGGTTTTGTGTTTACCTCTTTCAATTTCTTCCTCATCCTAAGAAATTACGGAGAGATAACACTTTCCATGCCTTTCCTTTCCTTCACTTCCCATATCTGGTCTTTCCATACCATGCCTTTCCATCCAATGCCTTCCCATGCCATGCCATGCCATTCCATTCCATTCCTTTCCTTACATTCACTTGGCATGACTTTCCTTTTCCATTCCATTCCTTTACATACCATGTGATTATTTTCCATGTCATGCATTTGCATGCCTTGCCTTTCCTTCACTTTCCATGTCTTGTATTTTCATACCATGCCTTTCCATAGCATGCCTTTCCATCCCATTCCTTGACATGTCATTCCATGACATTCCATTCTATACCTTTCCTTGCATTCACTTTCCATGCCTTGCATTTTCCATGAATTTCCTTTTCCATACCATGTCATTCTTTTCCATGCCATTCCTTGCCATGCCTTGCCTTGGAATCACTTTCCATGTCTTGTCTTTCCATTTCATGAATTCACTTTCCATTCCTTTCCTTCACTTTCCATGCCTTTCCTTGCATTCACTTTCCATTCCATCAAATTATTCATACGTAAAAATTACAAAAAAATGATTCATTACGCATGTAATTATACAACTTGTTATCCCATATTTCTGTTGATACTAAGAGGGGGGTGAATAAGTATCAAGTAAAATTTAAAACATTTTTCAACTTATACTTAAACCATTCAATTATATCCAATGAGCAATGAACAATAGTATAAGAGTTACACCAATACACCACAATACACCATGCACAATATATGAGAAATAATCATTAGTTATTGTTCAAGGGAAGTAATGACTTCCAAAGGTAGCTACATCTTCCAAACGTAAAGGGAGGGATAAACATCAAAGAGGAAGATACAATCCTCCAATATCAAGATAGATCTGAACTCTCCATCCTTTCCCCTTCCTTCCACCCAATAATATATGAGAGATAATAAAACTGCACATTAAATCATCACCATCAACCAACCATCACATAGAACCTGATAATGTTTCCTGAGACTTATTCAATTTCTACAATTATTCAATCCCTAGAATAATCTAATCCTATATATAATATTATTCAATTTATTCAGTGAAACCTCTCCAAGTTTCACTCCTTGAATCCTCCCCAAAAAGAAGTTATAGAGAGAATGGTAGACCTTGTTCAATTATGGTTTATTCCAGAGACCGAACTTGTACATAATTCCCCATGCTCAATATTTAACATCAGATTCTGAAATGAGAACAAACAAAACTACAGTCCATACGTTTTCCAATGAAATTTGTCCCATGACATTTGGATTCTCTATGAAGAAGTTATGACTTTTTTACCCGGAACACTTGTTTATTGACTAGCTTCAGGACTGGTCACAAACCCTATCTTCCATAGAGTGTATCTCCATAATTATAGAGAATAAATATATGAACATTTTACCATAGGTACCTTGATATGGCTTCTAAATACCATATCAATTTCACCATATGAATATTTTTAGAAAAAACGTTATAGAAAAAATGGTAATATGACCTGAAAATAACATACCTTAGAACACATCACCGAAAGACTTCATCCTCCCTTGAAATACGGCCTTCTTTACTTCTGATTTCCTCTTAAATTTGAATTGTGTATCAAATGAATGTATAATTATATTTATTTATACCATTTATGTCACTTCCTTTTAACATTATGGCCGACTTGACAATTTCTTATTTTGTAATTATTTTCTTTAATTATCTTCAAGGCCTACATGTACTTCCTTCTTCAATTCACTTTGTCATCTTCAAAAATTTATTTCTCCTCAACCATGAGGATCCACGTGACATTCCACATACCACCAAAAGAAACATGATGTATAATATACATCCATGGGTCTTCTATATACATATTCATTTTCCTTCATGTCCAAATACCTTCATCAATCTTGCGGTCCAACACCCATCACTAGGGTTGACATCAATGACAACAACCAATCTTCCAACCATTTCTTATATAAAAATACTTCCATGAGAATTCCAATGTTTTGGTCAATGAGGCATAGTGAAATTTATGAAGAGGAGTGTTTCAAGATTAATCCGTAAGTGCGGACACAAACCTATCTCCCTAGATCCACCTGGATCTAGAACAAAATAGGACAGAATAATACTCTTTCCCTAGATTTAGACTATTGAATGAACTAGGAGGTAAGAATCATGAACATACCTTAAGATTCGCTTCCTTGGGTCTTTGTTGTTCCAGATTTGCTCCAATGCTCTTGTGTCATCAAGACCACAACAATACAAACTAATCGAAGTGAAGACAACTTAATATATTCAATAACTAATCTATACATATGATCAAGGAGTTATGTAATAAAGAGACATCAGCTTTATGGGAAAGGGACATATTACTGTATTAAATTGATAGAAAGTAAGACTTATAACCTGAGCCTTGATGTTGAAAACCTCCTTTCGATGGCTCCTAGCTCTGACACACACACTTGCTCATGCATGAAGAAGATCAACCACTTTTGATAACCTTGCTGGTGTTCCTGGCTGCTGTAGCATCAGTCCTTCATACAATCTTACACTAATTCTCCAATAAATCTCTTGCTTAGTTTGTTGCTAACCTTTTCCATGTGCATTCCCCTCAATATATAGGAGAGAATGAATTAGTTACTTGGATAGGAATGATCCCAAGATATCATGAAAGTCAGTAATTAGATAACCATTCGAATGCCATCCCATCCTTCTAGAAGATTCCCTTCTAGAAGGTTCGAGAATTTATCTTTTTCCCTTCTTTAGAAGTAGTTCGCACCCTAACAGTTAGGTACAATGTGAACCTCTCGCACCCTGCCTTAAGGTAGCCTGTGAGAATAATGCATTCTCGCAAGCAAATGTATAGACAGTCTGCAAACCTTCCTCAAAACTGTGATTTCTGGAAAGAGACAAAGGTAACTTTTCTCAGGAAAGAGTTCTAATGAAGAGCCTGAGTCCACCATCATCATAACATCATCATGACAACCAAAATTATGGATAACAAGGAGGTCGATTTTCAATAACACTATGTTGGGAATTTATGGGTAGTTTAATCGTGTGGGCCTTGGCCAAATAGACTTGTGGGAACTTATGAAACTCCGTTATGCCACTCGGTTTGTATTTTATGCGCCCGAACCAAATTGGCCACATGTCCTTGAATATATTGAAGAGACAAGGTTCAAGTCACGATAAAAATCAAACTGAGACTCGAATGGGAGAATCATCAGTTCCATTGGATCCAAGTCACTTGTTTTCAACTAGGGGGGACCCTCAGTTGTCATTCCATCCATCGAAAAAATGTTTTTTGGAGTATCTTCGGGACTAGTATTTTGGTCAATGGGGAATAGTGCAATATATGAAGAGGGGATTGATTTTAAAGAAAAATATGTCTGGAATTTTTGGGTACTGTATTCATGTGGGCCTTCAACAAATAGACTTGTGGGAGATTATGAAACTTCGTTATTCCACTCGGTTTGTATTTTATTCCTCCGGACCAAATTGGCCACATGTCCCTAAATGAATTGAAGAGGTGAATTTAAACTCGCGATAAAAATCAAACCAGGACTCAGATGGGAGAATCGTCAATTGCATTTTATCTAGAGCACTGGTTTTCAACTAGGGTTGTTTCTCCACTGTCATTCCTTCCACCAAAAAACCATTTTTTGGAGTATCTCTGGAAATAGAGTTTTACTCAATGCTTATTACATATGATCAGGAAACGCATGTGATGGAAAGTCAAGTGAAGGAAAGGCATGTAAAATTATAAGGAAAGTGAAGGAAAGGCATGGCATGGAAAGTGATAATGCAACGAAAGTGAAGGAAAGGCATGGAAAGTTAAGGCATGGAATGGCATAGAAAGTGAAGGAAAGGAAAGGAAAGTGAAGGCAAGGCCAAGAAAGGGAAGTGAAGGCAAGGAATGACAAGTGAAGGAAAGACATGAATGGAAATTAAAGTGAATTCCAGGAAAGGCATGTGAAGCCAAGGAAAGCAAAGTGAAGGTAAGTCATGGCATGCTATGGAATGGTATGGAAGGGCATGGAGAAGGAAATACAAGTGAAGGTAAGGAAAGTGAAGGCAAGGCAAGGCAAGGAAAGTGAAGTCAAGGAAAGGAAATTGAAGGAAAGGAAGGAAACTGAAGGAAAGACAAGTGAAGTCAAGGCAAGGAAAATGAAGGAAAGGAAAGGTAGGTGAAGGAAAGGAAAAGAAAGGCAAGGAAAGTGAAGGAAAGGAAAGGAAAGGAAAGAGAAGGTGAGGTAAGGAAAGGAAAGGAAAGTGAAGGAAGGGCACGTCCTTCATTTCTTCGCGACTTCGATGTTCATGGATTTGCATGTTTAGTTTACTTTTTACTCCCAGAGTGGTCAACGTCGGACTGACCATGGTCTAGATACAATGGTCAAGAGAGATCTCGAAGCATCCTCGGATCGACGATCCTCATTTCTTTGTGACTTCGACATTCATAGGTTTGAATATTTAGTTTCATTTTTACTCCTGGAGTGGTCAACGGCAGACTGACGACGGTCTAGATCCAATGCTCAGGAGATATCTTGAAGCATATTTGGATCGATGGTCCTCGTCACTTTGAAACTTGGGAATTCAGGGAAAATAGATGCCTTTCATCCTGAATCAACCAAAGTGGGGTTTATTCGAAGAGATGAATAATGATCAGACGACCCATAATCTTCCTTGGTTTGATCCAATGAAATACATTTGGAAGAAGACAATGATGACACATGGCCCAATCAATTGGTGACATGTGTCAAGGTCTCTTTGACACATAAGGTCTATGAAATTCATGAATTAGGGTGACACGTGGCACACCTACTATGGGTCCACATCACCCTAAGTGACATCATCATGGCAAGTCAATCCATCCTTTAGTGCTCCAGAAACATTCTCATTCACCAACATGTCGAACCTCCCAGAGTAAGACTTTTCTAGAGTACTTTACACTATCCTTTCACTAGGCTTGATCTAACAGTCGAGAAGGGTCCTGAAGGATATTTAGATACACGATCCACATTACATCATTATTTTGGCATTCATAGGTTCTAACTGGTTGACACCTTTTCTCTCCCAGAGTAGGTCAACACCGAATGACCAAAATGTAGATCCAATGGTCAGGGGAGATCTTGAATAGCCTCAGATCTAGGACTCACATTACTTCACGACCAGGAAGTGGATCGGGTTTAAAAAGGGGATGAATCCCATGATAACTAGTAAATGACTGTAAAATTTCGTTCAACTGTCAAGTTACCAATCCAACAGGTCTCCTTTGACATATTTGGAGATTGCAATGTTCATTCACCCTAGAGTCTCGAATAACTTAGATCGGTTTTTAGTGTAGTGAAGGGTTCCTTGGACCTATTCCTATGGAAATATTTCAAGATCCAGAGGCTATACTCATAACTCTTAGCCAAGATTTGGTTAATGTCATGGGCATAAGACCGTAGTCTCTTGGATGAATGGTTTGAAGGAAGCGCCTACCATTCACAGAACTTATGTTCTAAAATAGGGGGTGGTATTTTTGAGGAATCAATGGGACTGAAGCATCCCATTGAAGTATGCCCCTAGTATTACATTACAAAACCAATCCTTGGGAAAATTCCCTTAATTATTTACCGACCAGCACAAAGAACATAATATTATTCCTAATTTCATTTGAAGACCCATTTCTTATAGTTCTCTTGCTGCTAAGTAGAGGCAAACATAAATCATTCAAATGCAAGGGTTAATAGAAGAACAATAAGAATTACTAATATTAATCATGCAATGAAAATTTTAGTCGTAGACACAAATATCCAACCACTCATTTCAATTCTAGTACACAGGGTATATGAAATACGTATCTATTTCAGTCGATCACCGACCAATTGACTGTGGGTGTTCTCCTTTCCACACAACCATAGGCTCAAAGGATTGAATTCTTGGCGTAATAGCCACCCCCATTCCAAGACATGATATCACTAGGGAAATTTTGCATTTTCTCAGATATTGTTTCTCTGTCACAACCTCTATAAGGTTTATCAAATGTTCCCTCAACATCAAGCTCGTGACCTTCTACTTAGGTCCTATTTTCTGAAAAATCTCAGAGATCCTTTCTCTTGTTCTCTCCTTTTAACCAAAACAACTAAATCCTTCAGTTCTTCTTCTGAACCCAAGATCCTCATGCATTCTCCTATTTTCTCTCTACAAATCCAGGTCACACATCCCCCCCCATGCATATGATATAATTATTTCCTTTTTTCATGTGTATTATTGCATGCCTTTTTCCTCCCCAGGAAGGTTCTGGACCTATCATATTCCTTCTGTCAGAAGGAACTTGAGTCAATCTGGGCCTGTAGGAAAATTCACTTTGTGGTACTTCAGGCGGATAGTTTTATGTATCCTCAGCTAGACCCTCCATGCTTCCATTCATTGGGGTATTTGATTGTTCAACCACCGGTCCTTTTCTCATTAAGTAATGTTTCCTTGGGATTAGGATGAGGATTATTATTTCAACAAAGAGAATTTGGGTCATTTTGACATAGTGAACCCTCTCTACATTTTCTTCACTCTTTCCTCTAGTGATATAATGGCAAGTACTTCAATGCTTCAACCCCACATTCAGTTATTGGAAATATAAACAATAATATATTTGGATTATTCACATGCCATATCATGGTGATCATAATTAATGATTAATTACATGTTGGGGGAAACATGGGTGTTAGAATGTCCCCTCCCTTAAAAGGAACATTGTCCTCGATGTTCTTTCTCAGTAACACCTGTCATACCTTTGTCATTTGGCTACTTCAAAAGTATTGATCATTTTTCTTGGTCAGGTTCTTTCCAAACCATTGGCCTTCATCACCTGCCTTCAATGATTTTGGACAACAAGTAGATTAATCAAAATTTCACATGAAAACATCTTACTATTGTGCAAAATTTAGTAGGAAATATTTCATAATCTAGCGCAATACTTATCTATGCAGTTCATGGATTTGCATCCATATGCTTGTCTTGTTATATTATCTCACTACTTTTCCTTGACATACCCATTATGTGCATGATCCCAATCAATAGTTTATAAGAGTTATCAAACTCTCATCTTCCTTGTGGTCATTCACCCTCTATGCCCAGGCTCATGCATCCCCTTCTCTTCTATAAATTCCCTCAAGTGATCCATCTTCCCTTGCAAAGGATTTCTCACACAGGATGAGTTATAAATACTTCATTAATCCTTACATTCAAGGAATCCCTTAGACTTTATCTGTTGAGGCATCCCTCTGGCTTGTGTCCACAACACAACATATTCTAGGGAGATCATGGCTTACCACAGGGTTCTCCTATATCAACAATAGCATTTTTCATGATTTCCATATTGACAACCTTCACCTATCCTCCCTAGAAAGATATTTTTCATCTCACCTGTATCATAGGTGTTAGCACCAAAAGTCACCTCTAGATTGCGACAGAGGTAAGCCCAATACCCATCAGGTTATATGTCATGGTTAATCGATTAAAAGAGGTGAAATGGGGCAGACTCTAGAGAATATCGTTTTAACTCAGAAAACTGGGGCAGTATGCACAAGCAAATGAGGTCTTGATCAACTTCATCTAGTAAGTGTAGTAAGGGTGAGTAGGAGGAATAAATTGAGGAGAAGATGTAAAGGTATTCTTTGGACATCAGGTCTTCCAGCAGCCTAAGGAGGAAAAACTCGGAAAACAAGATCCTCTTGAATTCAAAGTTTAAGGAAACTGAAAACATTATAACTACACTAACATCCATTGCAACAAAGTCACCACAATCCATGCAAATCATTCAATCATGAACATTCGGCACCAGATGCAAATAAGATGGAAATAGAACCTGACTTTCATAAAACAAGAAGTATCAAATCAAGTTACATATCCTGAGAACCAATGCTTCATTAAAACATTACAATACGGGAGCTTAGATCAACGATTGACCATAACAAAATATCAAAACTAAGTATATATACACAAAACTGCTGCAAATACTAGGAGCGTGATCAGAGCCCTACATTAAAGCTTCCAGTTGGCTCCTTATCTATCAGACTGGGAGGGCATTCTTGTGTTAGACGCAAGCTCACATCAACATGGGTTTTGCAGGAAAATCTGCTCTCATGAGTACCATGGGCTGACGGTTCAGTCCCCACGACTGGACCTTCTATACCATCCATTTATGGAGTGATTTGATGTTTCAACCACAACTTCTTTTTTCATTAACTTCCTTCATTGGGATCAGGATGGGACTTTATGCCTGAGGATCTACCATGAGCTTCTAGTGGCCCTTCGATTCAACCCGACACCTTGAAACCATGATGATATCATTACTTAACTCACACCGACATCTTTGGATTTTGGTGTAGGTCTCATGAAATTCACAATATTTCCTTCACGCTCCCAAATCTCCTAGTGCCAACTTCTCCTTCACCACATTTGTCCTACATGAGACCTCGAGCCATGACCATAGGCCCAACTTCTGGGTGCATCGTGATTTTGCATTTTGGGGGCCTTCAAATCACTTGAATACACTCTCTTGATACCTAATATTGTGAAATTGTCCTTATTCATATCGACGGTCGGATTTTCTATGCATCTGACAGCCACGATTACTCCCAAAACTCCTAAAACTCACTTCCACGAACCATCAGATTGGCTGCCACCTGTCCCTATAAGATCCAGGGTCCATATCTAATCTTCATCGCATCAAGATTTCACATCTCTAGAGGTTGAAAGGCTACTCACCTCCCTTCTCCCTATTCCTAAATCTATGACTTTGCAAGAGTCATACCAACGGTCCACAACTTTCCTCGATCCAACGATTCAGATCAAATTGTGATTTCACATTTCACGAGTCCTCGTGACTCTTCCCTTGGAATTTTTCAACTCAAAAAACCATGAAATCATTAATCTTGTGCCACATTCCATTCTGAATTGAACAGTCCAGAGCATTTCGTGAGCTTCCACTTCACGAGTCCTTATGATTCTGCCCTTGGAATTTTCCAACTCGCGAAACCGTGAAATCGTTGATCCTCTGCAACATGCCCCTCCTAGCACCAACGACTAGGATTTACCTCGTGACTTCGAACCTCTGTCTGACATTAAACTTCATGCAACGTTATGATCCTGATTGCCTAAGGACCACAAATCTGGACCTCGAATGGAATTTCCTACGCTGAGAACTGAACTTAATTGCTTACTTGATTTTGAGTCTATATTAGACCTCTCTAAGTGTTTCTCTTTGTGCACATGGCTACAACCTACATAAATAAATACTTCGATGACTAGCTAAGATTTCAGGAACACAGAAGGATCGGTGACAGAGCTAAAGGATATGAGTGCCCAAACAAAAGGGCGAACAAAAAAAAATGACTTTTCCGGCTGAAGGGGAAAATTTAAAGACATGGCCTACGAAACAGAGAAAGACAAGGCAAGGGAATAGAATTACATAGAAACCACAAACCCACAGGACTCTGACAATTTTATGTGATAACATTTGGCTCCACAGGGTAGGCATGCTCCCTGCGAGCTACCAAGAACACATAGTTTCAGTGCTTAAGATTTGGGTTATGGAGTCTATTATTTAAAGAAAAATAAACATCAAAACAAGAATGGTATTTACAATGGTGGAATGCCGGCTGCGACTTTAAACAAAGAAATTCTTCAAAAAATGATAGTTTACATGGCCTCCGAAAACTTCATCACCCTCCAAATTATGCAACCTGTAAGTATTATTTGGAAACCTCTCAAATATTTTGAAGGGGCCGATCCATAAGACATCAAATTTTCCATGTTTTCCTTTGTCCTACTTGGACACATCCCATTTTACTACTATATCTCCTAGCTAGAAATCATCCTTTCTTACTTTCCTATCAAAAGCCTACTTGATCTTCTATTGATGTTGATGTGCTTTGTCCAGTAACTGATCTCTAGCCTGCTACACTTCCACTAGTTGTTGTATCCTTCTGATCATATCATCATGATTTCCTTGGCAGTCTTGGAAGAATTTTTCCACGGGTAAGGCCAGCTGAGAAGGAAAGATGGCCTCAATTCCATATACAAGCTGAAAAGGAGAGACACCAAGAGATCTCTTTGTTGTCACCCTGTCATCCCAGAGAGAAAACTTGAGCTTTGAATCCCATGCTTTCTTATTGTAGTCTAACAATATTTTGATGATATTTATAAGGCTCTTGTTATATGAAGCTACTAGTCTGTTCCCTTGAGGGTAGTAAGGAGTTGAGTGAATCAATGCAATCCCAAACTTCTCAGAGAATTGAATCAATGGTTTGGCCTTCAAGGATGCACCACTATCAGTGACAATTATTTTTGGAAAACTATTGGCATGGGGGAAGACCCAGGTTTCATCTCCAAGAGTGCACCAACAAGCCCTAACTATTGGCCCTTTCAACAACACCTACGAGGCAGATGCAGTCTCACCCAAAGTAGCTATGAGGGGGTTGCAGGATAGAGATGTCTACAACCAGAAAGAATGCAAAGTGGATTCATAGGGACCAATCCCACAACAATCTAGTATTCTTTAACCTATTATAATCTACTGCACAATTTATATCTCAGCTCTAACACATTATCATCATAAAATCATACTACATGACAAATAATAGAGAATCAATCACACACAACAAAAGATATGCATTTTTCACCCTCTCTCTAGGGCTATGTCCACACAACTGTCCTTTATAATGTATTAATATGAAGCATACAGTTCTTGTCTATGCTCTTAGCTAACATATCTTATTTCTTCTTCTTTCTATCTCTCCCCTTCTTGATATTCACACACAACTGAACATCTTACAATACAAAAGGATCTCGTACTCAACACTTCTTTCTCTCTCAATATTACACACTCAATCACACAATGACAAAAACAAAAACAATAACAACATCAACGAAAACTAGAATAAACCATCTTCCCTCATGTAGGCTCTTATTTATACATTACAATATCTCACCGACATCCTTAGGTCAAAATCTAGGTGTCAGAAAACCTAGATGTCAAAACCCTAGGTGTCTAAAACCCTAGGTCAACTTGACCCATGTTTTCAGGGATTCACCAGCTTATCTTTCCTTCCTTCTCACACGGTGATCCAAAGCATCCAATGGTGGATTTTTCCTCTTGTTGAGTTGTCCACGATCATTCTTCCTTGATGATCTGTCATCCTCGATCTCCTCATTCAATGACTTGCTTCCTTTTACTTTGCTCTATCTTTTCTTCTCTTTTTCTCACTTCGACCCAGTAACAGTCACTGTGTCTTCCGCGAGTTCACAATTTTCCTTTTCTTTCTTGATCTTCTCTTACTTTCATAACCAAGAGCCAACAGGCCCCCAAAACTCACCTATGACTGGTCCCGAGGCACTTCAGACCTGATCCTTTTGTTTTTCTTCGATTTTAGACTGCGCAATGCAGCCTTTTCTTTCTGCTCTATGCCTTATCTCCTTCATTCCTTGTGTAGACTATATTTTCTATATCTGGTACCCAGTTTCAACTACACCTGGTACCTAGACCCTTTTATGCTTTTACTTAGATTTTTTGGGCAACTGATTGTCATAGTACAATTTCAACTAGCTCCCATTCACTAATCTTTCCTTCCATTCTTCCGCCAAAGTCTTCAACAACGAAGCTCCTCCGTCCGTAACATAGGCGATCTCATATGGCCCGAGCCAATGTGTTATGAACTTCCCAGGATGTTCTATGAACTTACTCTCATATAACAATACTAGATAACCTTGTTCAAATGCCTTCTTCTTTATGTGTTTGTCATGGTAGGCCTTCTCTCTTTCTTTTTGTACTTGCTGATGAAATCCTGCAATAAATTTGTCTTCTTCGAGTTTGACCAACTGTGAAATCCTTTCTCAAACAACACCAGTGTCATCCATATCTATGAAGGTAGTGATTCTTAGGCTTGCTACCAAGTATTACATCGGGACAATGGCTTCAAGACCATACATCAACTTAAAAGGGGTCTGCATTGTTAGCTTCTTGTAAGTGGTTATATAAACCCATAGTACTGTTGGTACTCTTAAATCTCAGTCATCCATGTTCACACTGCAAATCTTCATCGGCTCTATCTCCAAGATATTGTTGAATGCTTCCACTATCCCATTTGCTTGTGGATGATAAGGCGTGCTCTTTTGATGATGGACTGCAAATTCCTCAATGAGTGCTTAAACTGTTTTTTTTATAAAATGTGTGCCTTGATCACTCATAAGGATATTTAGGTATCCAAACCTGGTTATGATGTCATCAAATATGAAGCGTACAACTATAGATGCACAACAATCTTTAAATTCTCTTGCCTCGGCCCATCTGTTCAACTACTATGTTGTTGTAATTATGTACCTTGCTCCTTTGCACTTTCCTGGTGGGTTTATAAGTCCCATGAATTCAATGGACCATATATAAAATTCTTGTAGGGTCAGTTGTGGTGCTAATGTCATTTCTTCTCATCTGGACCATTTCCCAACTCTTTGGCATACATCGCAGTCTTTGGAATAATCTTTAGCATCCCTATGTAAGGTAGGCCACCAAAGGCCAGCTCTAAGAACCTTCTGCACAGTTGCTTTCCCTGCATAATCTCCTCCTGCGATCCTTTCATGAGCTTCTGTGAGGATCGACGGTTGCTCTGCCTCCATAACACATCTTCTCAATATCTCATCAGGTCCCATATTATATAGTTTTCCTGATATAAGTGAAAAGTATGCAGCGCGCACTACTAGTTGTTTCTTCTGTGGAATTGTATACTCGCTAGGTGCCATTCTTGTTGACATGAACTGGACTATTTATGTGAAGTGGTCATCAATATTTCTAATGGCCAACAACTGTGTGTCCAACAATGTATCCTCCAAACTAGTGAGCTCTTCTCCATGTTCCAACCTCAACAAGTGGTCAAGACCTTTATTCATTCGTCCTGGCTTTACTATGATCTCAAATTCATATTCTTGAAATAGAAGAAGTCATATGCATATTCTTCCCCCCAACACTGGCTTGTTGACTAGGTATTTCAGAGCAGAGTGATTAGTAAACATTTTAAAGTGTCCTCCCAACAAGTAGTGGTGAAATTTTTGTAGTTCATATACCATGGCTAACCCCTCTCACTCGGTAGTGGTGTAATTAATCTCGACAGTTGATAGCTTCCTACTGGAAAAGGCTAACAGGTGCTCAATATCTCCTTACCCAGGTTGTACTAACACTTCTCCTAAAGAAATATAAGATGCATAGACATGCACATGAAACTCCTTGCTCCAATCTGGGAAAACCAAAATAGGCGCAGTAACCATTTTGTGTTTCAGTGTGTCGAGGCTCTTCTTGCACTCTTATGTCCAGCTAAACTGACAATCTTTCTTCAAAATATTATCCATGGGTGTTGTAACATGGGAATATCCTTTAATGAAATTCCTGTAGTATCTAGTATGTCCCAGTGCAGTGCACAGTTGTTTGACTGAACTAGGAGGGGGTAGATCTACTATAATGGAAATTTTAGATGGATCGACCAACAATCCCTGGTTACATACAATATGACCTAACATCACTCCAAATGGTGAGAAGAGAATGCATTTCTTCAGATTCAATCCAATTTGACACTACCTGCAGTTGTCCAACATTAGCCTTAGACATTCAATATGGGGTTTTAATAAGCTAAAAACAGTCCAATCATCAAAGAATGCTTCTAGAAATTTATGCAGAAACTCCTTGAATGCTTTGACCACCACCCTGGGAAATATGGTTGGGGAATTCTTTAATCCAAATGGAATCCCTGTACACTAGTAGGATCCCCATTATGTTTCAAATTTGGTCTTATGGCGATCTTCCTTGGCAATATAGATCTGATGGTATCCCAAGAATCCATCTGTAAAAGAGTATACCTCTTCGCCTCCCACATTATCTAGAACTTCATCAGTGAATGTTGTAGGGAAGGGGTCATGCAAACAAGAATCATTCATCTTCCTGAGATCTACACAGATCCTTATCTCTCATGTCTTCTTGTCTTGTACCACCATAGGGATAATCCATTCTAATTCTTCGACAGGTTCTATAATTCCTACTTCCAACATTCTATCGAGCTCAACTTTCACTTTCTCCTTATATTTAGGGTTCAGTTTGTAGGGTCTCTGTTTGACTGGTCTTGCATCTAGTTTCAAAGGTACCCTCATATCTCCCATAGGCCCTTTAATTCCCTTCATATCAGTGAACTTGGTTGGAAACAAGTCTTGATATTCATGGAGTAACTCTGTAATCTTGTCAATGGTAGTAGCATCCCAATAATATCCAATATTTTCAAGATTTAGTGTCTGTTCTGTTCCAATATTGACCTTCTTAATCTTGACTGGTTGTCCAATGAATGGTAACTCAAATCCTGGTCCTGCCACATCTCTTTGGCCTTCTGTTTCTGTGATGTTCACCTTTCTTGGATCATCGTCTTTGTTAGCGTTGATGTTGTAACAACCTTGGAGTTTCTGGAGAGGCACAGTCGATTCGTCCTCTTCTTTCCCCAAAGGGAGGTTACATGCCTCCTTGAATAGGTTTTGTCTTGCAATATGCAATTCTTGATCTACTGAAAGATATTGACCTTCAAATAAGAAGGTGGTTACAAAATTCCGAGTCATACCTTCCCAATCTGTAGTGATGAGGCACATCTCTTCTTGAAGGTACCAACTGATAGGTGTTGTGTACAACGTGTTAATGAATTTGTGCACCCACTGCTCTTGAGGAATGTTACTCTAGGATTCTTCGCAACTTCTCACATGGTCCTTTGGGAAGATTAGACCTATGTATCTAACTTTGCATCCTTCTACCTGTGTTGAGAACCGTGTGGTCATCAGGGTATGGCATTGTACCCATTCTCTAATGTTTTTTTTGTGTGTCCCCCACCATCGTCCTGGGGTTTCTTTCAAGGCCTCATCCATTTCCAACAATATTTGTTTCATTGGTACACTTTCTTCAAAGTCCGACAAGAAGGTTTCTAAAGAATTCATACCTTCAATGGTGGGCAGGTTACTTACTGTTGTGCCAATCCAACGAACTTCTCTGGTTAATCTAGCACATCGTCTTGTAGATACTTCGTACATCTTATTCTGCAAGTTCTCTAGTGATTCTTCTGAATCTGATGAACATGCGTTGTCACTTCGCCAACTTAGGTTTCCGTCGGTCGTAGGATTAATGTAATCTTGTTGTCTGGCTATTAATTTGTATATGTTTTCCAGTTCATATGTGTTGTCTTCTTCTCTGATAGGTTATGTGTATCGTTTTCCTTCATCTGGATCTAAAGGTGCAATGACCCTAAGGCCATCTCTTTCAAAAGTTATATTTCTTTTATTTAAATCAACCACAGTGGAATTATTGAAATCCCAATCAATTCCTAACAGCACAAGGTAAAGAAATCTATAATCAACTATCTCAATTACCTCAAAACATAAAAACGTTCTTACTCTGTCGATGTCCATAGGGACATGTTCTAGTATGCCAAAGGGGCTTACAACTTGTTGATTAGTCATCCTAAGCCTGATAGGGGAATACATCAATTTTGATTTTCCCATTAGTTCCCAGGTTTGCTTCATCGTGACATTGACCTGCGACCCTAAGTCGAGGACCACATAGTCGATATCATATTCTCCTATTTGAGCATTCAAGTATAATTCCTTATTTGTCCTTCTCTTTTTAGTGATTTGGTGTACTTCCCTATTCAGTAAGGGGTCTACCTTTCCTATCTCATAATGTATCATTAAACTTTGTAACTCTTGTATAGCACTTTCATCCTGAATCAACTTAATGCAAGTATATAAAATTTCCATGAGATTTATTACCTCGTTTCCTTCTTTTGGCGAAGCAGACTGATCAAATGCCTGAGGCATTCCATATTATCTTACTTATGGTCATGTCCTTGATGAAGAGACTTGGTGTGATTTGAACTCTTTTCTTGCTTCCTCAAATATATGTCTTTCTTTCTTTGCATCAAAGGTTTGGGTCTTCTCTACAGGTTTCATGATTCCTGAGTCTTCTTTAGTCTTTCCTTGGGTCAATCTATCTTCTCTTGTAACAACGCCTCCTCTAGTGATAACAATGACTCTGGGGTCTTCTCCGTGAGGTTCAACATATATCAGTTTCACTTGCGAGTTCTTTCGAGGTCCTTGTATTTCCTGAATCTTAGCCAACAATGTTGGACATTCCTCGACAACATGCTCAAAGGAGTTGCAATAGATACAAGTGGTACAAGGGTTCTGACAGTCCCTTGCAAGGTGTCCTGGCTTTGTGAAATTATAAAATATTATCTATCCTCAACCTCGATCGATACCTCCTGCTCGTCCTTGTCCTATGAATCCACTGCGAGGATTAAAGTTTCCTCTCCCAGGGGATTTATACTATGTAGTGTTTCCTTCCTGCTGTACTTCTCCTTGAATATTTTATATGTCTCTTGACCTTTCATGCATGAGATCATAAACCCTACAATCCCTATCATCATGTCCCATGGACTTACAGAATGTGGAATACAAATTTGTGGGTGTATGAACATATTTTTGCATGTAATAGCACTCACTAGGGCGATGTCTATTTCTGCATACCTCACACCAGGGTGAGGTGACTTGCTTCAAAGGGATCGGCACTCCAGAGGCTAAGTATTCATGGAATAGGGGACAATGTTCCTTATCATGGCCTTCTGAACTGCATCTGACACACCAAATGTCTTCTCTTTTATCTTTTCCCTTGTGTTTTTTCATATCTTTGACATGTAGAAACAAACTAGTCAACTGAATCAAGATTTGACTCATACCTGAGCTAGATTCTCCCATAGGGGTTGATTCTAGCTTCATGGTGATCTCCAGCGCCTCAGCCTATGAAGAAATTTTCTATTTCATTAGAGGAACTTTGATGTGTGGTAAGAGGGAATCAATGAACCATTCTTTGTTCTGCTCATCTGGGATCTAAAAAGTCAATCGGCCTATTAAGGTCTTAAATCTCTAATCGAATTCAGAAACAGGTTCGACTACCTTCTGCTTGATCTCTTTCAGCTCTTTAATACATTGTAATTTTGATTTGGTTTTCTTGAACTCTACAATTAGTGCATTATTTATCTGGTTCAGAGGCTTAGGCTATGCAAGTCCTTGTACAAGCTTCATATACCAGCTCAGTGTGTGATCCCTTAGGGTAGTACTAAACTAGGTTCTTTTACCAGCTTCGTTGATGACATTCTTAATATTCCATATGGCTTCACATAGGAATAAGTGTTGATCAGGGTCTCCAGACCCATCTACCCTAAAAATAGGGAGCCTCATCTCACCTGCCATAAATCTTCCTAGGGTTCATAACCGAGTATGTGGTGGACTACTAGTGACAACACTCTGAACACTCTGGTGTCTTGGATTACTCTGATTGCTTAATGTTACTGAATCAACAGGAGGGATAATAGTACTTAATTCAGCAGTTTGCATACTTTCTGAAGTTTCCCAACAACAAAACCATTTGTTGGCATGGGGGTAGACCCAGGGTTTACCTCCAAGAGTGCACCAACAAGCCCTAACTACTAGCCGTTTAGGAAACACCTGCAAGGTAGATGCAGTCTCACCCGATGTAGCTATGAGGGGGTTGCAGTACAAAGATGTCTACAACCATATGGAATGCAAAGTGGACTCATTGGGACCAATCACACAACAATATAGTATTCTTTAACCTCTTACAATCTACTGCGCAAGTTATATCTCAGACCTAACACATTATCATCATAGTATCATACTAAATGACAAAGAAAAGAGAATCAATCAGACACAACAAAAGATATATGTGGTTCACCCTCGCTCTAGGGATACATCCACAGAGTTGTGCTTTATAATGTATGAATATGAAGCATACAGTTCTTGTCTGTGCTCTTAGCTAGAAGATCTTCTTTCTTCTTCTCTCTATTTCACCCCTTCCTATGCACCCAACTGCAAGGTTGATCTTCGCACCCAGCTAAATATCTTACAATACAGAAGGCTCTCGTACTCAACACTTCTTTCTCTCTCGATATTACTCACTCAATCACACAATGACAAAGACAACAACAATAAAAACATCAACAACAAATAGAGCTAACCCTCTTCCCTCATGTAGGCTCTTATTTATACATTACAATATCTCACTCACATCCTTGGCTCGAAACCTAGGTGTCAAAAACCCTAGATGCCAAGACCCTAGGTCAAATTGACCCAAATTTTTAGGGCTTCACCAGCTTGTCTTTCCTTCCTTCTCACACGGTGCTTCAAAGCATCCAACGGTGGATTTTTCCCCTTGATGAGTTGTCCACAATCCTTATACCTTGTTGATCTGTCATCCTTGATCTCCTCATCCAATGACTTGATTCCTTTTACTTCGCTCTGTCTTTTCTACTCTTTTTCTCACTTCGACCTAGTAACAGTCATTATGTCTTTCGCGTAGTTCATAGTTTTCCTTTTCTTCCTTGATCTTTGCTTACTTTTATAACCAAGGGCCAAAAAAAACCAAACCTTGATATAATATCCTCAAGAAAACCAATGATTACCTTGTGAGAAGCGATCCTTGTGGGGATAACTTATATCCACTTGGTAAAGTAATATGTGGTAGTCAAGATCCACCTGTGTTGACCACTACAAGAGCGATGAATATCCCTAATAAAATCTAGGCCCCAGTGTTGAAAGGGTCTTGAAGCCACCATAGGATTCAAAGGAAAGGACTTGACCTGTTGTTTCCATGAGAATTTATGACACTTTACACAAGCCCTAATTTTAGCACAAACATTAGTGAATAGGCTAGGCTAGAAATAGCTAGCTCTGAGAATCTTGTAGGTTTTGGTTCTCCATAAGCGATGTCCCCCACACAAAATATCATGAATGTCAAACATGATTTTTTGGTCTTCCTGTGGATCTAAACATCTCAACAACACTCCTAGAGGATCTTTCCAATATAAAACTTGATCAATGAGGGAATATTTAATTGATCTGAGCTATAATGCTCTTACTTTTCTTTTTTCCATGCCATCAGGAGGCTGAAACATCTACAGAAAGAAAATGATGTCCTTGTATCAAGCACATTCTGCTAATGGAGGGTAGACTTGAGAAATCGTATCAGACAACTCACCCTTCTAATTTTTTGATAAAGCGTTGATGAAATTTTCGCCCAAGTCTTTGCAATTAGTTTTAGCCAGCAGCTTGGCTAAACCTTCACCCTTAACCAACTTAGTGGGTCTTATCTCCAAGTCAAATTCAAGGATTTTAGCAATCCATTTTCTCCTTCTCCCATCTATGTCGGGCTGAATGAGAATCTCCTTCATAAAAGCTGAAGGGACATATGCAATGACCTTTGAATGCAAAACAAAGATCCTGAAGGATTTGAGAGCCTTAACCAGGGCATGCGACTTCTTTTCCATGATGTCATATTTCAGCTCCACATCTCTCAATGCCCTGTTGAAAAGGGAAATGGGTTGCTCGAACCCTTCATCATTATTTTGCAACAAAATGACTGCCATGGTGTCAAATGAAGCAAAGGATAAAATCATAAAATCTTTGGAATAATCAGGGCTAATGAGCACATGTGCTTCAGTCACAGCCTTCTTTATTTGATCGAAGTAATTATGAGATCCAACAATCCATTTTATTTCGTTTCCTTTCCTCAACATGACTGTAATTTCCTTCACAAGTTTAGCAAAATTAGAAACAAACCTCCTTACAAAATTAATATTCCCCAAGAAAGATTGAACTTCTTTCTTGGACCTAGGAAGTGATAAGGTTTGGATGGCTTCCACCCTGTTGTGATCAATCTTTACTCCCTCAGCTGATACTATGTGCCTGAATATTTTTCCCTCCTTCATAGAAAATAATGACTTCTTGGGATTTAGGGGGAGACCAAATTTTTTGCATCTTTGGAAGACCTTTCTCAGATGATGACAATGTTCTTTATCAGTCCTGGAGAAAACTGTAATTTTATCTAGATAAATGAGTACAAATTTATCCCTTTCCTCAATGAAGGTGATGTCCATAGCTCGCTGGAAAGTCTCTCCTACATTCATCAACCCAAAGGGCATCTTGGCATACATGAATGTACCCCATGGAGTGGTGAAGGTTGTCTTCTCTCTATCCTTAGGTAAGACATAAATATTATTGTAGCCAGAAAATCCATCAAACAAAGACATCCTGGATGTAGCTGCTACCCTTTGTAATATGTGCTCCATCTTGGGAAAGGGGTAGTTTTCCTTCTTGGAGCTTCTGTTTAGGTTTCTGAAATCGACACAAATTTTGATTTCAGTGCTCTTTTTTCTCACAAGGACCAAGTTAGCCACCCATTCATAATACCTTAAAGGAATGATAATCTAAGCATACAAGATCTTCTTTACCTCTTTCTCCACAATAGGAAGGATCATGGGGTTGATCTACCTCAATTTATGCCTAAATGGTTTGGCCTCTTCCTTCAATGGGATCTTATGCTCAATGATGCCTGTATCATATGTTCTGAGATCTTCATATGTCCAAGCAAATACATTAGAAAATGATTTTAATAACTCAACATATTCAGCCTTTTTCTCCTTTGACAGATCACTTGACAACTTGACAAATTTTTGATCTTCCTCTGTACCAATACTGCATTATGTCACCCCAGCATCATCAGTGGAACCTTTAACTTTCACTTCCACATCATTTCTGTCAAATAATATTTCCATAGGGACTATTCCCTTTGGAATGTAATTTCTAGGCAACTGAACAATATGGTGATTGGTGATTTAATTCAAGAAAACATCAGCATGAGGATTAGTTTCAGAATCTTGATCTTGATCAATATGTAATGAAGAAAACTCCTCAACAGTCTCAAGGAATCTTTTGATCTCAATATCATCCTCAAATACTTTCCAATGCTTGACATTGATAGGTACAGAGGGTTTGTAATTTAATTCTACATCATACCTGAGCTTTGGTGGCAAAGGGACTCTGAAATTGCTTGCTAAAACAGCTAGAGAATCAACCATGATGTTTTCTTCTCTTGGAATAAATGAAATGTTGAAAGATAGGAAAAAACTGTGAACAAGATCCCACACCTCATTTCTATAACTCCTTAGCATAGGTTGCTTAGCTTGGTAGAGATTTCTGACTTGATGGACAATTAACTCAGCATCCCCAAATATTGATATCTCTTCAATTCCCATGTCCTTTGCATCCCTCAAACCTAAAACGAGAGATTCATACTCTGCCACATTATTGGTAGCTTCGAATTCTAACTTGTAGGACAGAGTTATAGTCTCTTGAGAACATGAAACGAAAACCACTCTAGCACCAGAACCTTCCTTATAAGAGGCTCCATCAAAGAAAATTTTCCACACAGAGGTGATAGGAGGGGAATTTCCATGAACAATAGTGGGCAATTTTATAATTTCAAGAGGAGGCTCAGTAGTATCAATGAGCTGAAATAAACTAGATCCAAAATCAGTGTCAAGTGAAAATATAGAATGATTGGTGGGGTTAGTTTCATCACTAATAATATAGGCCAATTGGGCTTCTCTGTAAAGTCTTCTATGCTCCCTCTCAAACAAAGGAACAATGGCATATGTGAGGTCCATTTGCAAGGTTCCCCCAAGCCTTTTTATCCAAGATCTTGAAAATGGCATGACAAACTCGGGGGGAACATCAGCCACCACAATGTACATGACCACACTCTTCATGGGAAACTAGAACAAGGTCACAACCAGATCCTTGATGACCCCAAGACATTTCAATTTCCTAGATTCAAAAGAATACAAGTCATGGTATTATTTTGTGATTTGTAACTCGAGTTCATCCATGACAGTTTTCGGCATGAGATTATGGGATGCCCAAAAATCCATAAGACAGTTGTGCAACATCTTATCATGTATGTTCAGTGAGGTATAGAAAGGATGGGATGAATCATCTTTGTCTTCTACTAAAGGACCCAAGATAACTGCTACCTTTTCACATTGAAAATTGACTGAGTTTGTGGAATGAGACATGGGTTCAAACTGCAATAGTTTATAGAGGCTCCTTTTGAAATCTTCATGCTTGATCAATTCGGAAAGGGGTAAATGGATTCTAATTTTTTGAATTTCATGGTCAAAATTAAAAAAGGGAGGGGGCTTTAGGACTTATTTCACTTCTATAAAAAGAACCTTTACCAATAGAGAGGGGGATTATACTTTCTTACCTTTGTTGTTTTCTTCTATATCTTCAATAGGTTTCTCTTCTCTGGTAGACTGCTCAGGAACATCGAGATTTCCTTCTTTCTTCTTAGACATCAGATTATATCTACTTGGGCTACTGTTGGCCTTATCTCCCTTACTCACTCATTAAGTTGATTGTCCATGAGAGATTCCTCATATGCAGATTAAGTCAAATGAGGAAAGAATGAGGTGTCTCCAAGGCAGTGGATTTCAGGATCAAGGTCTTCATCCTCATCTTCATCATCTGTAACAAGATTATTTTGGAGAGAGGTTTGGATGTTTTGATCATTTTTATCTCTGTTCCTCTTCTCTCTTGGAAGAATCTGAGGAGTGTTGTTCGGTATCCTGAAGTTACCTATGTTATCACCATTTTGTGGATTTCTATAGTTCTCTCTTCCTTCAATCTTTAACTTCTCCATCTCAGCAAACATAGATTTTACTAATTTAGAAAGTTCATCAACTTGAGGATGGACAACATAGGAACCAGAGGTTGAAACTTCAGACCTCCCTCTTATTATGTCTCTATAAGCCTTTCTCCTAGGTTTATCAAATGAAAATATATTAGACTCTACTTCAAGGGATGCATCTTGCATATGAGCCAATGAAGTAGCTCTTCTTTCTCTTAACATGAGACAAAAATCAAGATCAAAATGCTAGCATAAGTAATCTTTGTAGAGGTCTTTGTAGGCTTCACCTTAATGGGGATTTTATTATACATTCTATTAAACCTCTTGGATAAATCAGATACAGATTCCCCCTCCTCCTTCTTCAGAGCCCGAAACTTTGTAATATAGTACAGGAGATCCTTTTTGTCTCCCCAATCCTTTAAGAGGGCTTCATATAGGGCTTCAATCCCACCAATAGATCTAGGAGGCAAGGCCCTGAACCACTTCCTAGCTTCACCATCAAGGCTATGAAAAAAAATTATCATCCATACATCTTGATTTTATATGGCATGATTATCTGTAAAACTATAAAAGGATTCAAGGTGTGCCTCTATAGTTATGTCTCCCTTGCCCGTGAACTTAGGTAAATTCTTAAGGTATCCATCCCATGGGAGGGAATGCTGAGGAAAAACAAGAGGGTCATAACTAGAAGTTATTATAGCTTCCATTATAGTCCTAGGGCGATTTTCTCCTACCATTGGAGTGTGAAAAGAAGGAGAAGCAGGTGGATATGGAGTTCTTACAGGTGAGACCGACACTGTTCTTCTGGGGTTAAAGGAAAACAACTAAGTGTTTGAGAAAAAGGTTACAAAGTTGGTAGGAACAAAGGTTTGTGTTGTAACAACTCTAATAGGAGGAGGAGTAGTAAATCTAGGGGTGGGGAAGTCTCCTAAGGTCATGGGCTTGAGCCACAGTACAACTTCAGGAGAGACATGAGTGTTGAATCTTTCTCCTTCCAAAACAAGGCCAGGAGAAGAGAAATCAATCGAAAAACTTCTGAAATTCAAAGTTATGGAAACTCCAGTAGATGGGATAACAGGATAAACATAAACAATAACTGGGGTTTCTGAAAGAATATTATGAAAAGTACCAGCATCACCTGGATCAGAAGTTGAAGTACCTTCTTGAGTGGTCTTTCCTTTCTTGATAATTTTCTCTGGGTCATCTTCAAGCATGGTTAGAGGCAGCTTTGGATGAGACCTTGTGTGTCTGCCTTTTGGAGTTAGCTGAAATAGTGGAGTCGAACCAGTGGAGTCACTAGACAATGGATTCACCACGTGTAGGTTGCAATATTCAATGGTACTGAGTTTTGATTCACCTTCAAAATTAATAATCTTTGTCATTCCATCCCAGGGAAAATATTTAAATCGTCCTTGGCAACGGTGCCATGAAAGTTAGCACCATAAGTCACCTATGGATTTCAACAGAGGTAAGAACAGTACCCATTAGGTTATATGTCATGGTTACTGAATTTAAAGAGGTCAAATGGGGCAGACTCAAGAGAATATCATTTTAACTCATAAAACTAGGGCAATATGCACAAGCAAATGAGGTCTTGATCAACTTCAACCAGTAATTGTAGTAAGGGTGAGTAGGAGGAAGAAATTGAGGAGAAGATGTAAAGGTCTACTCTGGACATTAGTTCTTCCAGCAGCCTAAGGAGGAAAAAATATGAAAACAAGATCCTCTTGAATTCAATGTTTTAGGAAAACGAAAATGCTATAACTGCACTGCAATCAAACATCCATTACAACACAGCCACCATAATCCATGAAAATAATTGAATCATGAACATTTAGTATCAGACACAAATAACATGGAAATAAAAGTTGACCTTCATAAAACATGAAGTCTCAAATCAAGTTACATAACCAGAGAACCAGAGCTTCTTTAAAACATTACAATACGAGAGCTTAGCTCAACCATTGACCATAACAAAATATCAAAACTGAGTATATATACTCAAAAATGCTACAAATACCAGGAGCGGGATCAGACCCCTACATTCAAAGATTCTAGTCAGTGCCCACTCTCTCAGATTGTACGTGCATTCTTCTATCATATGTGAGCTCATATCAACATGGGTGTTGTTGGAGAATTTGCTCGTAGGAGTACCACGGGATAACGGTTCAGTCCCCACAATCGAAACTTCCATAGCTTCCATTTATGGAGTGAGCCGAGGTTTCAACCACCACTCCTTTTTTCATTAATTTCCTTCATTGGGATCAGGATGGGACTTAACACCCAGGGATCTACCATGTGTTGTTAGCGGCCCTTCGAGTCAACCCAACACCTTAAAACCATGATGGTATCATTCTTTAACTCACATGGGAATATTTAGATTTTGGTGCAAGTCTCATGAAATTCACACTCTTTCCTTCACGCTCCCAAACCTCCTAGTGCCAGCTTCTCCTTCACTGCATTTGTCCTTCTTCTGACCTCAGGCCATGAACATGGGCCCAACCCATGGGCGCATCATGATTTCTCATTTTAGGGGCCTTCACATCACTTGAATACACTCTCTGGATACTGGATATTGAGAAATTGTCCTTATTTGTATCGATGGTCGGATATTCTATGCATCTGATGGCCACGATTTCTCCGAAAACTCCCAAAATTCACTTCCATGAACCATCATATCAACTTCCACTTATCCCTATAAGATCCATGGTCCAGATATAATCTTCATCATATCGGTATTTCACATCTTGGGAAGTTGAAAGGATACTCACCTCCCTTCTCTTTATTCCCAAATCTCTGACTTCGCCAGATTCAGATCAATGGTCCTTGGATTTCCTCGATCCAACGACTTAGATCAACTCGCGATTTCACATTTTTCGAGTCCTCACGACTCTGCTCTTGGAATTTTCTGACTCGCAAAACCTTGAAATCGATGATCCTACACCACATGCCTTTATGAATTCAACGGTGCAAATCATTTCACGAGTTTGTAGTTTGCGAGTCCTTACGACTCTGCCCTTGGACTTTTTCGACTTGCGAAATCGCTAAATTGATGATCCTGTGCCACATGCCCCTTCTAGCACCAACGACTAGGATTGACCTCATGACTTCATACCTCTGTCTGAAGTTAAAATTTGCACAACTTTATGATCCCTATTGCCTAAGGACTGCAAATCTAGAACTTGAATGGAATCTCATCCATTGAGAACTTAACTTGCTAGCTCTCTTGATTTTGAGTCTATATTAGACCACTCTAAGTCTTGCACTTTGTGCGCATGGTTGTGGCCTACCTAAATAAAAACTTGGATGAATGGCTATGAGTTTAGGAAAACAGAAGGATCGGTGATAGAGGTAAAGGATATGAGTGCCAAAACAAAGTGGCAAACAAAAAAAAATGACTTTGTCGGCTGAAGGAGAAAATTTAAAGACATGGCCTGTGAAAGAGAGAAAGATACGGAAAGGGCATAAAATTAGGTAGAAACCACAAACCCATAAGACTCTAAAAATTTTATGTGATAACAACAGGTATATAAAAATTATGATATATTATCATCAATTTCAAATTCAAAATTTTCTTGCAAATATGTCACCCACAGATTTTCAAATTCCAGATTTATTTTCATATCTATTCCACACATGAACCAGATTCACAAGTATGGGACATTCCTTCCCATAATAGTTTATCTCAGTAGGAAATTGGTCTTCCTTATGGTCTTACAACACTACCATATCTAAGACCATTTTCTTTCTGCAATTTCAACATTCCTCAACCAATCAAATTGTTAGTTTTCATGCACATTGTATTTTCAAAACTACGCAAACTAACCGTCCAAATCATTTTCATCTATTCAAGGGTATGGAGAAACAGGAAATATAATTATTTATGTATGCATCCTTTTAACATACCAAATTTTCCAAATGTAACTCAAGTATCAGTTAACTTTAATCAATGTGGCAATATTCATGGCCACATCCATACCCAGTGTACCCTTAAATTGCATTCAAGCTTGTCATACTTATGACAAGCACCTTTCCATGGTGTGTTGGATCTCAACCAACCTATTCACCATATTTTTAATTATTCTCATTCACTCTTACAGTGGGACTATGCCCCCTGCTTCAGGCTGATCATGATCCCAAATCATAGCATATGAAACTAAAAGTTTCTCTTCAATGCACCCAAGCATTCTTTCATCATTAGTAATCAAGGTGCCAACACTCATGGACACCCAACATTCTATTTTAGTTAACACTTCTACAATTCAAGTATAGTATTGGAAGGTCCTCCTTCCTTAATGGAAAATCCATTGTCAACCCTCTTATGCAAACATGCATTTCCTCAATGCATTCCATGCAATGTGCTAACTATGAGCACCTTTATTCTCAATATCCCTAGATTGGTCATTGTACCCATGGTACTCCTTACTCATGAATTTTCTTGCAAGGATTATAAATCATCATTGACTGGCATAGAATTCCTCTGTCTATTATTCATATTCTTCTTTCCTGAATCTTACCCTTCTTGGGTAGCAATGGCATACAATAGCCACTCCAAATTATTTGCATCTTAGTAAGATAATAAAATATTTTCAGAAGGGGTTCTTACCAAATCCATTCATACCTTATGTCATACAGGCATGAACATTTTTATACCTGTTCTCGCTACTAGAACCCTTTTTTTCTGATTTTTACCTCTTCAGTAGTGCTTCATGGCACTAGTATATTTGGGTCAAATTCTGACGGCACCTTCGATGCAATTTCCACTTTATATTATTGCAGCAGAATGAAAAACAACAAAACCCCTCAAACATCATTTCACATGACGTCACTTTAACGACGCCATAGGTATCGTCTCTATTGTGACATTTAATGTGGACACATGTCACATCGTATTTTACTGTCAAAACCCCATATAGCCATCTCTAAAGTGATGTTGGAGACATCATAATTCCAACATCCCATTTCATCAGTCTCCACAATGTGGACACCATGTGACTGAAGTTAGGGACGTCAAAAGACCGATGGATGGAAATGTCGATGGAGAGATTATTAGCTATATACCAATGAAAAGTATTCCATGTGACCAACGTTAGGGACATCGGAAGACCGACGATTGACAACGTCGATGGAGTGACAGTCAACTATATACCAATGACAAGGATGCCAAGTGACCGACAAAATCAGACATCAGAAGACCAATGGATGGCAACATTGATGCAGAGACGATCAGATATATACCAACGATAAGGACACCATGTGACCGACGTTAGGGATGTTAGAAGCTTGACGACTAGAAACGTCGATGGAGCAATGTTCATCTATATACAAAATACAAGGCTGCCATGTGACCGACGTTAGGGAGGTTGGAAGACTGATGACCTGTAGGTGTTTAAAACAAAAATGATCTCTTTCCCTTCAACTTAGAGCTTGTGTAAGATAGAATCAAGGGCCAATCTCCTTAGGAACTTTAGTTGGACCATAATACTATTAGTCACCCATAAAAATTTTATTACTTGATGATGCAGGAGCATTTCTCACGACAAGCAAGCCAGTGTGGAATGCAAGTGGACAGCTGGACAAGCCAGCACAAATTTTGAAATCCCCTTGGGAATTGATGCACGATCTTAAATGGGCCATTAAGATGAGACGCACTTATATATTGTAATTAGACCTTGAGCACCCCACTCTCATCTAAAGTAGATAGAGGCATTTATGTTGAGATGAAATAGGTAGATAGAATTTAATATTAGATTAGACAGTTTTAGAAAGAAAGAGGAAAACGGGATATAGACACCCTCATTATGCATTTTGTATTATTATTGAAACAGGAAGAGAATAGGAGAGAAGCATAGAGATGTGTAAAGACACCCATGTACATACATTTGAATTAATAGAAGAAAGCTTTGATTCAAATTCATGGTCTGTGTTGTTCTCTGTGTATTGATGTTATGCTCAGGAATGATTGCTTCCTGTTATACATTTGCTTTTGTGTTGTGTACGTGATTTCATGGTTGAGTTTGAAATCTGAAAGGAAGTAGAGGAATGAGTTTCAATTGTTTCTCTATCTGAGCAAGGATTCCTGCAAGGAGTGCAGTTGAAGTCGTCCGCAAGGAGTGCATTGACAGAAGGCTCAAATAGTTCAACTCTTGTTCTCGTTCACCCAAAAGTGAAATTGGGGTATAGGAGCCATGCAAGGAGTGTGCAGGCTAAGGAAAGTCTCAGTTGTGAATCTGAGCGAAGCATTGAAGGACTGTTGCTGCAGGTGTGTGCAGAGTCAAAAGGATTCAAACATTTGAAGTGTTTGAAAGATTTTCCACAAGGAGTGTGAGCAGGAGGGTTTTCTGAAATATTCAAAATTGACAAAGTTTAGGAGGTATAGGACCTTTGAGTAAACCTTGAAAGAGAAGCACGAGGAGTTTGTACCGAGGAGTGTGTAAGAGGCGTCGCAAGTTTGCATGCAGGTGGACGAGTTCCATGGAGGAACACATAGTCATTTCGTAGATTTCTCAAAGGAGGAATGGATGGTCGGTGTTCTCCAAGGAGAATCCATAAATTTTCAAGAGTCGTCAAATCTAGAAGAGGTGCAGGGGAGATACAACAGAGTAGTTCAGAGATTCAAATCTCAGGAGGGGCAGAACCGTTGATCCAATCCACAAGGGTTGTTGGATCTATGCGTGGATTCACATATCGGGGTTTCATGGGTTGAAACTCCGTAAACCCTCCACAGAGATCACGAAAGAATGATACGAAATATCTCGATGACTACGAGAACGGTGTGGGGCCATTGGAATCAACAAGCAAGAAGGTGGCACATTGCATGTTGGGAGTTCGTGAGTAGAAGGGATGAGAACTTGGTGTCAAGGGTCGCGAAGTGCGAGGACACGAGAGGCGGCGAAGT
Organism: Picea engelmannii; assembly: GCA_009831015.1. NCBI lineage: Eukaryota > Viridiplantae > Streptophyta > Pinopsida > Pinales > Pinaceae > Picea > Picea engelmannii. The sequence continues at coordinate 718,119 of ML799839.1, read as the reverse complement.
GGTGAGAAGACCAGGAGTCATCCATCTAAGGAGGACAGGTGGCAGAGATCAAGAGATCTCACAAAATTGGAAGTTCGCAGGGTGAGAGACAAAACATTGGGTGCTCTAAGTCGCGAAGATGCAAGGAGCGAGAAGAAAAATAGCCATTGGATCTATACGTAAATCATGTCTCGGGGTTTTGTGGATCGAAACTTTGAAATATTGCAATGGGAATCGCTATATTGCGATACGCGAAATCCCAACAAGTAGAAGGATAGTGTGGGGGCCACAGCGAAGTCGGTGATGTGGACATGTCACACACCGTATCAGAGTTCGGGGAAAGTAAAGTCCTGAAACATTGACATCAGGATTCGTGATCCCGCGAAGTCCAAAATACCGATGAGGGGACGAGACCGTTGAATAGTCAACCCACGTGTGCATCGGAGTATCGACACATCGGGGTTCAGGGTTCGGTAAATCCATTTTCTTGATATCGCGAGTGGCGAAATCACGATAGGAGAAATCTTGACAGGGTAAAGGAAGAGTCAGCATTGACTTGCATCGGGTTTCGAAGATTCGAAACACCAACGCTCAACCATATACCTCACGATACCACGAAGTCCGATTCCCTGAAAAGTAAGAAGGGGGTCGCATGAAGAGTTCTGTGGGTGTATATTTCTCGATAGGGAAATAGAAGGACCGGTTAGTGTTGTTTGGGCTGAGGAAAGAGGATATCCTATGAGCGGACATGCCTGACGGGCGCACCTGCATCACTTGAGGTCAAGATTTCAAAATTGGCAGAAGTGCTAATGGGTTTGGAAACCAGATAAAATAATAGAAGGTCTAAAGATGGCATGGAAAATTTAAATTTGGCGGAATATGCAAGTTTATCGGGCCCAAAATGTCATTGATTGTGATCCTTCGAGATTAACTGCCAGGAATAGTTCCTGAGGTTGAAGCTGCATAGAGTATAATACCAAAAAGTGGTCCCGCAATTCAAGCCATGGTTTTCTTCCGAGGGTATGTGGCATCATCGAGTGCATTGTGGAATGAAAGGTGGATTTCCTTGAAACCATTTTCTCACACCCCTGCAAATTGTGAAAAGTATAAAGGTCTTCGGTCAATTTATTTCTTTTGGTTTCTTACTTTTAGAATACTGGAACCATTAGGACTCTGTCACGACCATTGTTTTCCACTTACAACTCATCTGTACATCATTTGTACACCATTTCTTTTCATTTCCAGTTACCCATAATTACCAATTAATTGGATATTTCAAGTACAAAGGTTACGAAACCGGAGGAGCCATAATCAATATATCATTTCCATTTACAAATATACTTGATAGGGACTCAACTGTCCTCCATCCTTTGTTATATATGAAATGAAATAATATATGAACCATAGGAGAGAGATATGACAAATGAACAAAGTGGAGCTTGAAAAAGCCAAGGTAAATAGTGAAAAAAGAACTATAAAACATTTTTTAGCCATAGGTTGTAAGGATATTTTTGTAGTGAGCTCAAAGCTATGAAATTTTCTATGCGATCCAAATCATTGTATGTTGATCAAGTTAATATTATTGACCTAAAGCCAGTCTTGTACCTTATGTAGCCATACTATACATGCCACAGTTTAAACAATAGTTGTCTTTTTTGCACATTCATTTGTTAGTTATTTTATTATGATGATTGGTACACAATCACTTTAAGTTCACATGAAATTATCGATGTTGACATATGAAATTTTTTTAACCTATTTTCAATGATTTTGTTAACATTCTTGGGTGTCATTCATTATCAACTATTGTATGTGTGATGAAATGTGCAATTTTTGTAGGAAGAAATTGTTATGTTGTACTTAGTTGAATAGGTTTTGTAACCTAAAAATACATTATGGATGGTTTGGAGTGTTTATATGAGTGTGTAACACATCAATAAACATATCCTGGAAAGGATTAGAATTGCATTGGTTTTCAACTACGTAGAAGAATTTCGCCTCCTTCCCAACATGGTATCAAATCCTAGTTTGATATCATTGTGGAAATTTATAAATATGTATTAAGAGTAAATTTATTTTGGTTACTAAGCAAGGGGGATAATGTTTTTGATATCTTCAAGCATTCCCCTATTAGATATCACGTGGAATGGATATAACTACTCAGTTTGCAAATTCCAGATACAAAATGTGTGAATGAAACATAGGTTATTGAATATTGTAGATAGTAAGGAAGTTTCTCCTACTGAAGCAGCATACGGATTTAGTGAAGTTTGAGGCACATGCTGAAGATTCATAGCATATCATAATTTCTAGTGGGGTAGATCATATCATTCCTCAAACTAGGAACATGAAGATTTCACATAATATATGAATTGCACTATAAAATTTGTATGAGATCTTGAATAAATTGAGAGTCTTTACTTAGGTAACCAGTTGTAAGTTTTGAAACTTGGAAACAAAAATAATGTTGTTGACTATGTGATACACATACAAGATGTATGCGACCAAATGGTTACAATTGGTGATAAAATGGATCCAAATGATTTGGTTTCTTTGACAAAAATATTGGTTGAATGAGGTATTTCAAAGTTTTGTAACCAATTTGAATGTTTCAGGAAGAATTGGAACAATTTTACTTGATTTTCTTGGTACCATGTTAATCCAAAAAATAACAACACTTGAATAGGTTCAAAAGTAGAAGTTTTGATCAATCTCTCACAGTGAAAAAAATGAAGAACATTCAAGGGAATAAATTTGAGCAGGTGAATTTTTGAGAATGAAATTCGTAGAATGCAAAGAAATATTCACAAAATATTGTTGTGCATTACTATTGTAAATATAAAGCATATAATGTTCAATATTGATACAAGAAAAAACATGAGTAGATTAAGAATCATTCATTAAATGTGACAAAGAGGAATTATGATAACAACACTGAGGAAGGTGCACTGGTGACATCACTTGTTGTGATTGATACTTTCAAAGATGCTTGGTGCATTGACTTTGGTGTGACCAAACATATGACTGGAAGGCGTAATCAATTTGGAAAGTTTGAACCACTACATAATGAGATAAAAAATTGGCAATAAAAGGATGCCAAAGATCGATGGTGAAGCTTATGTACTTGTGTTTCTACATATATGTGAGACATGTGACATCGACAAAGAATTATATTTGAACTTTGAATTTGGAGATAAAATGCACACGATAATTGAAATTCAAAAAGGATATGCACTCATAGCTCAAGTTATGAATAATATGGTCTATATAAACTATAAGGAAAATAAATTGGTGCTAACTGTGCATTGGCAAAAAAAATTTACTCTATCATACTATGTCATTGAAGGTATGGATACTTAAGTTTCTCTAGTTAAAATTTACTACATAATTTGAATATGGTGTGTTAGCACTCTATAAATTTGCTTGGATAAGAAAATAAATGAAAAGGGTAACCTACAAACCACTTTGGAGTTGGGTACTATATTACTCATCTTAAAGAGGGCTCTCTCCTGTCACTTGGTCTCTAACAGATAAGTTTTCTTTAACAAGTCGATGGCTAGGTTTTATTTCTTTGAAAGGTTTTTTTATGATTTCGCTGAAAATAAAGGGAGGGATACTTAGGGCTATGGAGTGAAACTTCTGAAAACCAATGAAAGAACTGACTAGTAGGTAGAAATATCTAGAGGATAAAGGCTAAATGAGGTAATGAGCCTGAATTATAAATTGAAATTGGAGGGTGTAAGAACAAAGAAGAACATATAACTGCACCAGACCATCAAATAAGATGAATTATAACCTAGTTAGGAAGAATTTAACACTATTTAAATTGCTTAAGTCGAGAGAATAACAAGATGAATTATGGACCTATAAATATCCAATCTAAATAGGAGACAGTGAAAATTAAATCAAGAACACATGAAATACATACAAATAAAGAAGATGAATATCATACCACCACCATTAGAATATTTTCCTAGAAAGTTCAGGACATATGCATGTGCATTCCATTCAGATTCAGAAAATTCCATTCAAGTTCTGAATAGTTGTATTTTGTGCCCTTGCACTTCTACCAATGCCTCATACATTCAGAACTCCTAACATTTATAAAAAAACATTTCCTTCGGTTTGAAACTGATTACAATTAAATTGGAAAGAAAATGTTTCGTTTTGAAACCGATTAAAATAGAAAAGAAATCATTTCGTTTTGAAACCGATTACAAAATAGGAAAGAATCGTTTTGGTTTGAAACCGATTACAAAAATAGGAAAGAAATCGTTCACAAAATTTGGGATTCAACCCTTTCAGTAGTTTGTTCCTTTTCTTCTCCCTTTAACTATGCTTCGACCTTTCATATGATTTTTTGTCCTTTATTGACATATGGACATTATCTAGTAGACCCTAGAAAACTTCATTTTGTCTTACTGAGCTAGACTATTTCCTTCCACTGTTAAGCCTTAATATTGGCTCATTACCCTTTAATTGGGGCATATTAGATTAGTAATGCTATTTTATTTATGTCGGCTTTAGGCCATTAGTTGTAATTTAGATTAGTAATGTTATTTCAATTATGTCATCTTTAGGCCATTATTTGTAATTATTCCTCCTAGTCTCCTATATATACCAAGGAGACATTTTCATTTTGAATCATCTTGTACTTGAACATTTAAGTGGGGTAAAAGGAGGTTTCCCCCTTGAAGAGGCTTATTATCTGAAATTATCTCTTTTTCAAGGTGTTGAGTAGTTTTCCTGAGGTTTTTCTATGCTATATTGATGTTTGGTTCTTAACATATGGTATCAGAGCTCAAGGTCTTGGGGTTTCGCTGCTACATCTGAGACACCGTGGAATTTTCTCTATAACTATTTTTATACAACGTTTCCGAAGGAACATATTGGAGGGTATTTAGAAGATGGATCAAGGTACGTTGGGTTAAAAATTCAGCTCCTAAGGCCTTATACTTTCGGAGATACAGCCTATACAAGATAGGGTTCTGGAATCATCCTGAAAGGAGTCATTGTGGACTTTTTGCTATAACAACATTTCTGTAATGTTTCATACCCTGAAATATAGCGACCATTTACAGAAATTAGTAGTGTATATTTGGTAAAAATTTCATCTTCTGGGTCATCTTAAATTTGTAGTTACACCCTATGTAAGACAGGGTATCTGACTAGCCCTATTGACTAGCCTCAAGAAGGTGTTCCAGGGAAAACAATAATAAATTCTTCCTAGAGTATCCAAATTTCATGGGACTAGTTGCATTGGATCGTGGACAGTCTGTAGTATTTTGGGTGCGAGTTTTAGAATTTTATATCAATTATTTTGTGCGGGGCACACTATACAAGTGAGATCTCCTGGAAAGGACAAAAATCGGCAAGTTGTGGGGAAGTTACCATAAATTCCACTTGGCACATCCAATTTTGATCAGACCTGTGGAATTGCAGAGAAGAAATATCATAGAATTACATAAGAGAAAGTTTCATACCCAAAAGGGACAAAAATTGGGAGATACAATAGAAGAAATATTGTCTAGCAGAACCACCTCAAAATCAAGGTTCAAAAGTGATACTTGGCCAACATGCCACCCAAAAAAGGAACTTCTACACCAAATAAGCCTCCAGAAAATCCTACTTGGACTCTTGATGAAGGTGAATAAATGCGTAGGGACATAAATGAACTACAAAATAAGGTGGATTCAATGGAAGCTAAGATGGATTCAATTGAATATAAGTTGGATACTAAGATGCATTCAATGGAAGATAAGATATATTCAATGGAATCTAAGTTGGATACTAAGATGGATTCAATGGAAGCTAAAATCATGGAAGTAATGAAAAAATTTGTAACAGAGAAGACACCCAAAAGTGAAAATTCATCCCATGAAATTCATGATGAGGACACAAGGAAGGTGAATCAAGAATGGAGAAACTCCAACTTTGGTTTGAAGACCAACCACGTTCC
>ML799839.1:676998-688336 GCA_009831015.1 Picea engelmannii | reverse complement strand
TAGTTGTCATATTCAATATTGCCCTTTTAACCTTTGTCATTTTACCCTTTTTATTTTAGATTGCCATTTTGGGTTATGATGTATGTTATTATCTTCAATTGATATTACCTATAATTATGAGGTCATATTTAGTGTATTCATATTAGACCTTAGTGATTGATTTTATCTTGTAAGGTCATTATGAATTTAGTGGTTGTAGCATATAAGAGGAATGATAACTGTAAAATCATGGTCCGGATTGTGACGCAAATGATAGATAGTTAATGTTTCATGACGGTGATATTGTGATTTGTAATTATGGATTAAATAACATGTGTGGTGCGATAACCTAGAATTACGTACCTTAAATTTCCCCCCAGTTAGTATGTTAGGGTGGTCAGTGTTACTTTTGTCGCTATGTTTACATTGTGCACCTTATGCCTATGGTCGTATATTGTATGCAGTTACTCGTCGTGTGCCTTTAGTCTTCTTGTGATGAACATCGTGGTTGCGTCTTGTCGGTTTCCAGGGCGTCACACAGTTAGGTGTGTTGTTACTTCTACATGTGCACACACATGTACCGAAATAAAAGAAAAAAAAAAAAAAATTGCACCTGTTACTAGAATGCTTGTCGTAACGAGGAAGGTCGTTACAAAAAGTTAAAAATGAAGCTTTAATAATTGATCGTATGACATAAAAATAAAACCACTTGAAATTATGGTTATTAACTTATATGTCTTAATCCTTTTCATAACTTCTTTGAATCTTTTTTCGACTTCAGGAGTTTGATCTAGAATATCTAACAAGTGAGCTAGTTCCTTGTTTGCTTTATTGATCTTTTTTTCTAATTAAAACCATAGGGTCAGGGGATTCATACAAATCCATTTCATTGAGCGAATCATCATCAACATCATGTCCCACCGACCTCATATTCAACAAAATAAATGATAATTCAGTTATGTAAACAAATAAAATAACTCATTTCCACGGAAATAAAATGCAAGTTAAATGCAATTCAAAAATTGTTGTTCATTTACCTATTCTAAGATCGCTTTTGATTTACCACGATTAACCTACCACATTACAGTAAAATTAGAACCATGATCATTATCATGAGAAATAAATTCAAATGTATGAGAAATACTACCTCTTTATTGAAATCCAAGGAGGAATCTTATTATTTATAACAAAAATAGGCCACACTAAGTAAACATACCAAATATCTTCAAATGGATTAACACCGTAAAGAAAATAATGAAAATGATAAAATATAAGACTCATTACCTACAACGTGGGTAAATTAGTATATGTATTAACCCTATAATATCAACATCTATATCTATTTGATTCAAATTGTAATCAATCAATAACTCCTCCCCTGCAGCTATTGATTTTATTGCACATACGAATACACAGTTTCCTTAGCGCCCCTCAAATACACTATTGGGTCTTTTATTTGTGGTCATGGTTCCTGTACTGTTTATAAACTCTGCAATATTCCTCGTTTCTTTTGGCCTTCCATCAATATATATAGTTGCTCCTTTATTTTGACCATTGTCTTTTAGTTGTATACAATTTGCAACGAAGCCATATCTTCTCATACTTTGTGTATATTGGACTATTCATATCCAATCTTTGGATATATAACAGGGTCTAACGTACTCCACCAATTCAATTAATCCATTGTAATAGACCTTTATGCCATCCATGGAAAATATCCCCAAACCATGTAATGACGATGGAGCATTCTGACATATCCTTTCGTTTACACAAAAATCAGTGTTTATTTCAGGAAGATCCTTGGGTACCCATAGTTTACTATATATTTGTATCTCAAGGGCATGTCAATGTCATCTATGCTCTTATGATTATAAGAACATGATCCCCTTTCGTAATAAAAAATTCCATGTGTCTATGGAATTTTCTTATGATATTCTCACCTCTAGTTGATCTCCGCCTGCTAGACCTACTATATGTATCACTTTCCTCTATCCTACCTAAAATTCCCTCACTCAATGAAGATAGATCTGACAAATACGCGTTTTCTTGTACATCCTATAACACCATTAATGACAAAAAAATCAATCAACTAAGATGTAATACTAGTTCATTAGTAGTATCATGTTGGTATCACAGTAAGCTCATAATGATTACCATAGTATTACTCTTTCACAATTGTATTATGCTCTATTACTATTGGTATACTATCTGGGCATTATAGGGGCATGTTTGGAGTCAAATAACACATTCCAACAAGTAGTGGTAATAGGACATGATTGTAGTTGGAATAACCCGGAACTGGTTCCATTAGAAACAGACACAATCCTAAGGCCAACTAGGGAGAACAAATTACACACACTAATTAATCTAGGAGTCAAGCATGCAAACAAACCAACTTTGTACTACAACTAGACCATATTTATTTGAAATGATTCATGTAACATATTTCATTATCTTACTGTGATCTTGGTCTCTCTTGGAAGTACTTTCATTGACAACGCCATGCTCTTTTCTCCTTTAGTCGACCAACCTACTTTAGTGGATTCCTAATGAAGATGGAAGAGGGTGATTCAATCCAAAACAACTTGCTGAAATTGAAAAAGAATCCATGGTCAATTGCTAACAATTTCTAGAGATGTACATAAGATGAGATAATGGTATTAATGTCCAACAAATGACCACAAAAGTAGTTCAATGGGACTAAAATATACATCCATGTCATTACAATGTGGGAGCGTAGAAGAAACTCCCAAATAATTTTGAAATCTAGAAAGAGAAAGAAAATCCACCTAAGGAATTAGAATATAGATGTCCAAGAAGAAACCTAGTTGCCTTTTCAATAAGATGCGCCAAGACAAAATGCCTTATCTAAAGAGGATTGAACAAAAGAGGACATAAAACCAATTAAAAACTAAACTCTTAGGTTATAAATCAATATTGGAAATATCTACCAAATGTGAGCTCACCCACTAATGATTATGATTGGTACCAAGGTACCAAGTGTGAACCCACATGTTGTGAATAAATGTATTTTCATATTTCATTGTGGGAAGTGTTGTTAGGAGATGTGGTCACAGTTACAATGCTTTCTAATAGATTACCAAAGCCATTTTTTGTTGGCATATTCTCTTCCAAGGTACATCCATTTATTGTATTTTTGATGGTTTTTATTTCCATCACGATGATAAAGAAGTGTCTTTTCTTTCTTGTATCTAACTACATTTACAATTGGTGAAGGCAGTGAATAAAATAAATGAATTGGAGTTTTTCATACTTGTTGAATGATTTCCTAAGATCACTAATTCTACATCTAGAAATGCTTAAACTTGAAGGGAATCAACCCGTAAAACTCTCTACTTGTATATAAATGGAAACTAGTTTGTGAGAATGTGGACGAGATGATGTATGTCCAAGAGGAAATAACTTTGAATAACCATGTTTTCTAGCTTCTTTGAAATGTTCCCAGACCATAGTCTTTGGTTATTCCATGTATATTTCCTTCACTTTGGCTTGGGGTTGAAGAGGTCCCAATGCCCTATTAATTCATCCACATATTTCTTGGAGGGGTGTCTTATGTACTCTTTAATATAGGAAAGGTCAAGAATGTGATTCTGCAGTGCACAAGTGAGACATATTTCTCCTAATGGTAAAAATTCACTTACATAATTTGGTAATGAAAAATACATTATTTTAAAAATTCAAAAATACATTTTAAGGAAAATATCAAAGATCACATATTTTTCAAAAACTCGTAAGTGCACAACAAATAAAAGAATTAGAATTATATTGAACTGGATGATGAATTCATCCTTGAGTTGTTTATTCAATATATATAAAATACATTATATTTATAATATTGTTTTCCAAGGATAGGCATGGTACTATTTCGTTGTGTCATAGGTGCTCACTAGAGTTTTGGTGTCAATGTGGTGGGTGCAGGGCTTGGTTTTGGTTTTGACACAACAAGCACTAGTGGAGGCACAAGAAGGGAAATAGTGCATTCATACGTTTTACTCTAACATTGGTGTAAGGGTATTCCCAAGGTCGACACCTAGGTACTAAGAGAATACACACAAGAGAAATAGTTGCAAATAGGGATGAAAATGAAGTGTGAGAGTTGATGCAGGTGTGCAGGTGTGGTCTTGATTTAGGGCCAATATGACTTGGTTTGGTGAACCCATGGATGTTGAGAGAATTTTCGAAGGGGTTTTCGAAGGGGTTTCTCTAGAATTTTGAAGGGGTTTCGAAGGGGTTTTGAAAAGGAGTTTCTCTAGATTTTTTAAGGGATTTTCAAAAGGGATTCTCCTGTTAAATAGATTTGAATTTGTTGAGAATAATTGTGCATGTTTTCCTTTCCCTAGGGTTACAAATGTTCAAATTGCCTCAATCTGGATGTTCAGATTGGTAGGAAAAAATCACTTCACACAAAAGAAAACGTAGGATACAGGACAATTCAAGTTTATTCCCAGTTTGAATTCGAGTGTGTAGAGGTACTCACCATCCATGCCCTCTCCCTCAGTATCAATGTCACCTGATCCATTTCACAGATCATTTCCCTCTCCCTCAGTCTCAGTGTCGCCTGATCAATTTCACAGATGTCCCTCGACGGTCTCGTGCACAGGTGCAACTATTTCCCTCCCCTCTATCTCAGAATTTCCTGATCTCGACAGTCTCATGCAGGTGCAACAATTTCCCTCCCCTCAGATCTCAAAATTTCCTAATCGCGATGGTCTCACACTTAGGTACACGTATCATTAAAATGAATAGTAGAGTGTGAATGGGACCGCACATTTCTCGGTTTGGTTTTTCTATGTATAGTTATGTTATAACATATATCGCATGTATGTCACATATATGTTATAACGTACACGTGATATATGTTATAATATTATTGCATATATGTTATACATATGAGGTAGTGGTCTAAAGGTTATAGTGTTTAATAGTTTTAATAACTCAAGGTTATAGTTTTTACAAGGGCTAGGGGTTAGGTATTAGGTATTATAAAAGTTTAATATTATAGGGGTACAGGGTTACAGACATTAGGGATTAGGCATTAAATTCAAGCATCATTATAAGTGTTAGGAATTATACAATTATAAGGGATTGAGAGTTAGAATCTAAATTTTATGAGAGTTACAGGCTATACATGTTAGGGGTTGGGTAGGAATTATACTATTATAGGTTAGGGGTTATAAGAGTTATAAGGGATAATTATTAGGGGTTGGAGTTTATGTTAGTTTTGTGGGTTGTAGAAGTTATATGTTAAGTGTTATATGGGTCATAGGTTAAATATTTAGGGTTATTGGGGTTGGGGATGTTATGGATAATAGGGATAAAGGTATATAAGTTTTGTAGGTGTTAGGATTTGTACAATTATAGGTATTTAAGGTTATAATATTTAATTAGTTATTATATTATTTAGTGGTGATATGAGCCATATGGGATAAAAATTACAGTGCTTTCAAGTAAATTAGAGGTTATAAGGGATAAGGGTTTCATGTGATAAATGTTATGAGAATCAAGGGTTATGAAGATATATAAATTAGGTTTTAATGATTAGAATTTCTAGAGGTTATATGTGTTAGGATTTATAGGGGATAGAGGTTATAAGTGTTAAGGGGAATGAGTCTATAGATATCTTAAGAATGCTAAGAGTTGGTGGTTTTAAGGTTAAATGTTTTAAGAATTTTTTTTTCCTTATTTTGCTTGTTTTATTATATATATATATATATATATATATATAGGTATTTTCTCTCTGTGAAAATTTCATGTCTCACATTATAGGTAAATTCTATGTAATCCCACATGAGGAATCATAAGGAAAACAAGGTAGGGTGCCCAAAGGCAAGGCAAGGTGATATGGCAAGAGGGGTGTGCCCCACAAGTGGAATCGTAAAAAAAATGAGGCAGAGTGGCCAAACACAATGAAAGGCAAGTTGGAAATAGGTGCGCCCACCCACATGAAAGGCACAAAAACGGTCACACAAGGGATCACTAGGAAAGAAGACAATCTGAATGTCGAATAAGGAGCAATTTTGGCTTCGACTTAACCTGTTTAAGATGGCCTGGGCAAGGCTGGGTGCCAAAATACAACGCAAGGTGAGTTTGCAAGAGGTGCTCCCACATGAGGAATCGTAACGAAAACAAGGCAGGGTGCCGAAACGCAACGCAAGGCGAGTTTGCAAGAGGGGCATCCATAAGAGGAAACATAACAAAAACAAGGCAGCGCACCCAAATGCAATGCAAGGAGAGTTGGAAAGAGTTGTGCCCACCCATATGAAAGGAATGAAAAGGGCCACACAAGGGAGCACTAGGAAAGAAGATGAGTCAGATGTCGAATACGGAGCAATTTTGGATTCGACTTAACTTTTTCAAGATGGCCTGGACAAGGTCGAGCACCCAAATGCAACAGAAGGTGATTTTTCAAGAGGGGATCCCACATGAGGAATCATAATGAAAACAAGTCAGGGTGCCCAAGGGCAAGGCAAGGTGAGTTGGAAAGAGGGGAACCCACAAGAGGAATCATAACAAAAAGGAGGCAAAGCACCCAAACACAATGCAAGGAGCATTGTAAAGAGGTGTGCCCACCCACATGAAAGTCACAAAAATGGCCACACAAGGGAGCATTGGGAAAGAAGACGATCTATATGTCATATAAGGAGCAATTTTGGATTCAAATTAAATTTTTCAAGACGGACTAGGCAAGGTTGGGCACCCACATGAGGAATTGTAAACATAAGTGAAATAAGGCTCCATGAAAGGTTGGTGTCCCCAATAAGAAGAATAAACATAAGTGCAAGAAACATCCATAAGTGGCCATGTTCCTTCATGATCTAGGAAATCAAACCATGCAACCTCTTGATCCCAATGTGATATGTCCTATCAACAAGAAATAAAAGGTATGAGATGTAACATCCAAAGGTGGACATCTCCACAAACTAGAAGTTTGAATTAAGTCAGACCTCCAATGATAGAAAGTGTGAGACCTTCAAGAGAAACATCTCATCAAACAAAGCATGGAAAAGTGCAGAATGGCCTCAAATGGTGGATTTCTTCCTAAAAACAAGTTCCAAGAAAGTGGATCCATGAAATAAGTCATCAAATTGTATATGACGAGCACATGTGAAATTTCTTCAATGATAATTAAATCCATAAAGAAAGGAGTGTCCCTTCATCAATCAATAAATAAGACCATCACTTAACATTTAAATCAGACCATCCCTTAACATGTATACAAGGAGTGTGAGTGCTCCACATGGGATGATGAGTAATATCCAAATTTCACCTAAACAAGTGTGAAATCATCCCATAAGGAAAGGGCATTTGATGGTAGTATCCTCCACAAAGTAGTAGGGCATAAAAATATGTAGAAGAGGGAAACGCTCGACATGAGGGTGTAATACATGTCATCAAAAACCATAATATGTGTATGAATCCTCAACATGAGAAAGGGAATTCACCTAATGAACATCACACCATGCTAGACCATATCAACCTAAATGAATGTGAAATCAAGTGATATGAAGGGGAGAATTCCAATCAAGCAAAGATGGCAATAAAATATTATCTTAGCCAAAAATTATTAGGGTGTTCCATCAAGGGAGTCATACATCAACATGTATCATAAACCATCCAATAATGATCATAAAAGAGACTCCACAACCAAGTATACTAGTATGAAAATAAATCAATTACCAAGAAAACTAGATAATCAACATCATCTAGCCATCCATGACTACATCACTAATAGTCTCATCAAATGAAATCAAAACCCCTAGGCCATCCAAAGATCAACTTGTAAACCTAACGTTGTGATGAAAATAACAAGAGTAGTGAAAAAATACTAGTGTAGGCCTCATGTAAAATGAGGGGTAACACTAGCAACACAAACTGGATAATTTTGAGCATAATCATAATTTCATTCCTCTTGTCAATGCCACTTTCTAGTAGGTTTGATTCCTATCTTGCAACCCCAATGTATGAACCATCAATAAATTGAATTCATTAACTCAAGTGGATCTATTGTTGATTATCTTGGTTAAAGTGGATTTAACCACTTTTTTTTATTATTGAATTACCAAGTCGAGTTGATGTTGCAGAAGCTTCAATTTACCCACCACAAATGTCATGCACTGACCCCGCATAGTGAGTAGTGAATGGGGCCAACATTGAAATTTATTCAATATGTGCATGTATGCATCAAAATTTGGCATGGATAGACTAGACACATTCATTGACGGCATGGGAGGGTTTCAAGACTCGAGGATGTATGATTTCCCCACATAATATTTGAGATCATCCACATTTGCATCAATGTTCATCATGCATGTATCATTGCCAATGTTTTTCATTCCCTTCTATAGAATTGTTGTTGGAACTATATTGAAATTTGACATGGAAATTCCAATACGAACATCACAAATTTCATCCATCGAACTCGTAGATTCAACAGTGAATGGGGCCAATGTTGAAATGTTTTCGATCTATTCCCATATGCGTCGAAATTTGACATGTTTAGACTAGATAGTTGCCTTGAAGGTATGGGAGGGTTATGATACTTAAGGATGTTTGATGTCCCCACATAATAATTAAGGAGGGTTTGATTATTGAATTAACAAGTCAATTTGATGTCGCAGAAGCTTCAATTCACCCACCAAAAATTGTAAGTTTTAAAAGTGGGAAGTAAAGCAATGCATATAGAGTCTTAAGCAATACATAAATTAATCAATGGCTCATACACAAAGTACATAGAGATTTTATACCGGAAACCCTCAATCGGGAAAACCTTTCTTATTTTCATTATCTTGAATTTCACCATTCGCCATTATTGGCAGCCAATTGATTTTTTTAATTGCTCTAAAAAAATAGCTACTTGCACCACTTGTCTTATAAACGACAAATCATCATCGCATTGTGCAACTAGACATTTGTTTCATTTGTGCAACAATTGCAATTTGGTTTCAATTCAGTTTTCACAACTGAAAATGTGAAAACACCTCTTTCGTTGTTTGGAYTGTCGTCGTCTTTTATTGATTTTTCTGAAAGACACTTGACCATTGGTTTATCACATGACTGCAAAAAGATTCTTTCAAAACTTATGTCCTTTGGCCTACTCTTACCTTGATTGCGCATTTGGATCTATTTGATTACTAAGCCATTGAGCATGAAGATTTAATGGTTACATTTGATTCTATAAAGGTCATGATCGATTTTGGTCTTATGTGCTTTGATCCTTACTACTATGAGCTCTTGAATTATTGATTATACGAGATCTTTTGTTGCAATGTTCTAAAAAATTTGAAATATAAACATTTGAATGTGCAACAAATCCATTGGCAATATTATAAGTTTGATTTGAAATGGCAATGGTTTGAGTTTTACAAAGGCGCATTGATTAATCTTTTGGATTTCAATTTTATAGTTTGAATCGTTGCTTCCTGCATTGTTATGTGAGTTTGATTTTTACATTGAATGATCATAGTTTCGAACTATACATTGGCATGATTGGATTAACATTGGTCTAAGTGTTTTTTATTATGATTGATACGATGGATCATTGGTTAATGTTGGATTGAACTATACACTTGGCGCATGATTATAACATATGGTGTCGATTCTACAGTTGTTGGATGGCACATTGATATGGTTGTACACCTATTTGGTTGGCCGATACATATGGTTTAAATGATTATGATTATGGATGGAACAAAACTGTACTCAGTTATTAATACACTGCATGGCGGTGGTAATCCCACCACCTTCACACTCTTGCAATTAATCCTTGCCTCTTTGAGCGCTGAAGCTGTTAAGCCCCATCGTTTTTCGACCCTGTGCATTGTTTTGTGCGGTTCAAACCCTACCATGCATAGAAGCCATGGCTCCTGTCGTAAGGGTCGAGCCCAATGAATGCCAAGAACTGCTGATGTTTGATGGTGCTTATAGTGACCTGGAAGAATTCGGATGGCTCTCGTTCATAAGGAAATTTGATGGTTACAGTCCTATCGTGGCTCGACAGTTTGCATTATCATTCGATGGCTGCCGAGCCAAAGTTGGAGATGTGCAACTCGAAATCAATGAACAGTTTTTAGCTCAGCAACCAGTCTGCCTGTTACGGGACAGAAGTGGTCCAAAAGTTGTAAGGTGGATGATGTCCCGTGGACATTGTTATTATAGTCTCGAACGGTGAACTCATGCGACAAAGGCTTGCCTGCAAAAATGCTAAAACCGCGCTGGTATGATCTCCTAATGATAATCAAGCAATTCATTACTTGTGAGGGCAGGTACGGGTTCGTTTTCTTGTTTCACCTTCGTCTATTGATGGTTTTTATGGGTTTCGAACTTAGTATGCCCCACTACCTGCATAGAAGTTTATTCAAAATGGCTAAAAGGTACAAGCGTAGCAAGGCTGATACCAGCCTCTTCCATTTGGGGTTGATTAAAATGATTGTGGTTTATGAGTTGGGGTTACGACGTGATTGTTGGGATAATTTTCTCAGTCGTAATGGCTTTGAAGAATCAAACCCTCCGTAGGTCGATAAACCTATGGTGGCCAAAACCCAGCCTATTCCCCCTGTGCCTTACAGCGTTTTACTACCCAAACCTAGACCCGACCCACCTACGAATTTGCCTATGGCTGTGACTAAACAGGTTGAAATTGCTAAACCCGCAACCAAGGAACCTAAAGCTAAAACTATTGATAAAGGCAAGAAAAACTCTCGCTTAATTTCTCGCATGGAGAGAAATAGACCTAAACCCCCTGCCAACTCTGAGCCTATCGTGGTCAGCGAAGACACTGATTCAGAGATCGAACATTTTCTCACCGATGAGTATCCTTACTCGGAAGGCTTGTGTGACAAGCCTGCATATGACCTTGTCAAGAATTTACCACCTTGTCTGCGGGATGATCCTAAGTTCCCTGGCATTGAATTACCTTGAGAAACCCTCGGTGAATCATCAAAACCCCCTTCTGCTCAACCTGTTGTTCCACCTTGCGATCAGTGTGGGTTATGGTTGGAGAGATACTACTTCGATGTGCCAAGGTTACAATCCAAAATCCATGATTTGGAAAACCAAATGGCAAAGCTCACTGGTCGTAACGCGAAGGTGGAACCCTCTGACAAGAAGCAATGAACCACTGGTTCAATACTTTTCAAGAATGTCGAGTCAGCCACGACAATCGTCAATTCCAAATTGGCATAGCCTCAGCAATCTCACTGGTATAACTTTTACACCATTTATATGACACGTTCATGAACTCTGTGTACATTGTTGACCTGCTCTGTCATGCATTTGTTGTATATAAGTTTTGTTAATAAATTTTTGGATTGATTTTGATTAGATTTAATTTGATTTATGA
>ML799839.1:647018-657023 GCA_009831015.1 Picea engelmannii | reverse complement strand
ATGTCCCTCAGGAGGAGGTTGAACAGGAAACAGTTCAAGAAGAAGAGTCTTCTCCAAACATCTTTGGACATTTCTCGGATAACATCTTTCAAGCCAACTTCGATAATGTTCACCCTTATAACACTAGGAGTAAGACAACAAACGAGCCTTCTACCGAGAACACTACAACTTCACCTCCAAAGCCATCTAAATCAGTAAAAACTAAACAAAGTAATGTCATCCCTAAATTAGATTACGATGTTGTTAAAGATATTAAAATATTAAGGGATAACATTTCTATTTATGAGTTATTGAAGTTTCCATTTTTGTTACAGAAGATGTTGCAAAATATATCAGAGAATGGCAAGAATGGTAATTCAAATGGTAACAAGGTTGTGCAAAGCAAAGTTCCGCAGAAGACTTCCACTAAAAATAATCCTTATCCTCAAGATAAAGGAAGCCTTCCTGTAACCCCTGTAAATAATGTAAATAATGTAAATAATATAGATAAAGTAGCATTAGAAATTGCGAGTAAGAAACCACAAGCTACTACTCTAAGCACTCACAAGAATGTACCTCCTTTTCTTTTAACTTTCAAAATTTTCAACAGAAATGTGCATAATTGTATGGTTGACTCAGGAGAATCATCAAATGTGATGCCTTGGTCTATCTGCCAAAAGATTAACGTTGAAGTGGAACCATCTACTTTAAAAATCATACAACTTGATCGAAGAGATGTTAAAGTTATAGGAGAACTAGAAAATGTATTGATTAGATTATCATCTAACCCAAAGGTTCATCGGGTTATTGATATAATTGTGGTGGATATTCCAGAAGTGTATGGTCTATTTTTTAGCAAGGACTGGTCAGAGCAACTACATGGTTACTTCGCGACGGACTGGTCTCACTTATGGCTTCCAGAGAACGGTAATCCCAACAAGATCAGGGTGAATCGTGAGCATTACCTTAAGTTCACGGTCACAGATTTGAACGACCTTAATGAACCGTACACACCTCCTGCTGATTCACCCGAAGTCCAAGGAATGGACACCTTCTTCGGAATTTTCATGGCTGAAGTTTCACCTATCATCAATCCTAAACAGCAGTCTGAGATCATAGAATATGTGCGACCAACAACTTTTATGCAACAGTCCCGTGAGCCCGATGGAAATCAAATTTGGTCTCTATATTTCGACGGTTCTAAGTCTAAAGAAGATGTTGGTGCAGGATGCATCATTATCGATCCGGCAGGTAACAAGACATTAATGGCTTGTAGACTAGAATTTGAATGTACTAACAATACCACAGAATATGAGGCCTTACTGCAAGGTCTCAAAAAAGCCTTGGATATGAACATTCAAAATCTGGTTGTATTTGGCAACTCTGAAATAGTGGTTAGACAAGTAAGAGATTCTATACACTGTCTTTCCCCGCATCTCAAAATTTACCAGTCTGAGGTATGGATCTTAATGAACAAATTTTCTGTTTTCAATATAAATTACAGTCCTAGATTAAATAATGTTGAAGCAAATTTACTAGCTAATGTAGCCTCTAAACTTCTTCCTGCAGAAGGCTTATCCCCAGACGCATTCTCCGTCGAGCTATTGTTTCGACCATCTGTTCTTGACAATATTAAAAACTGGAGAGTATTTGACGATGATCAGCAGATCATTAACTTTCTGCACATGGAAGAAACATTTCAAGACACAGTGATAGATGAATGCACACACGACGACAATTTGCACGACTTTACGGTAATACCTAATCCAAAATCTCCTAAAGCTCTATCGGACATGGTAAATTACATACCCAAATCTGTTGTTAGATTACAAAAGTTTTATGATTTTGAAGATAAATTTAAAAAGATGGTCAATTGCAAAACTAATAGTTCCTCGTTGTCTTATGAAAAAGTCAATTTAGGGACTAGTGAAAATCCTCAGTGTATCAATCTAGGCTTGGGATGTTCTAGACAAGAAAAAGCTGCTTTTGTCAAATTGTTTAAAGAATTTAAGGATGTCTTTGCATGGACATACGATGATCTCAAAACATTCAATTCTAATATTATATAGCATGTCATCCCGATGAAGCCCCAAACCTTACCCTTCCAACAAAAATTGAGGAAAATCCATCCTAAACTTGAACCGACCGTTCAAAAAGAATTGAATAAACTCCTAGGTGCTAAAATAATTTTTCCTGTTAGACACACTCAATGGGTTTCCAACCTCGTCCCAGTACGTAAGAAAAACGGGGAAATCTGACTTTGCGTCGATTTGTGAAACCTCAACAAAGCGTATGAAAAAGACAATTATCCTGTCCCACCCATGGAACAGACCCTTCAACAAGTATCTGGTTCCGAGAGGCTATCCTTACTGGATGGTTTCTTCGGATACAACCAAGTCTTGATGTCTCCTCCAGACCAACTAAAGACTACCTTTCGTACCCCGTGGGGAACTTACGCTTATCGCAAAATGCCTTTTGGATTGATTAATGTTGGTGCTACCTTTCAGAGAGCAATGGACATTGGTTTTCGAGGCTTAATCAATCACTCCTTAGTAGTTTACTTATATGATGTGACCGTTTATTCTAAGAACAAAGATGATCATCTAGCTCACTTACGAGTCGTTCTGCTACGATGTCGTAAGTACAACATCTCCTTGAACCCAAAGAAGTCCATCTTTGTAGTAGAACAGGGTAAAATCTTAGGATTTATTGTGTCTAGTGATGGGATGATTATTGACCTCGAAAGGACTCAATTCATCGCCACACTTCCCCCTCCTACATCCAAAAAATCCATGCAGTCTTTCCTAGGCCGGATTAATTTCGTGAGAAGATTTGTCCCCAGTTTCTCTGAAATGGTCAGGCCTCTACAAAACTTGATTAAGAAAGACACCCAATATCACTGGGGACCCACAGAAAACCAAGATTTTAATGCCATAAAGAAGGCCATAATAGATGCTCTGTCTCTCATGAGGCCTGACTTCTCTCAAGATTTTACACTCTATACTTTTGCCTCTGATCATTCCTATGCCGCAGTCCTAACTCAGAAGAATTCCAAGAACAACGAAGTACCCATCACCCTTATGAGCTCTGCTTTCAAAGGTGCTGAACTTAACTACCCAGTGGTCGATCGAGAAGCCTACGCTATTTTCAAAGCAGTTAAGCACTTCCGGTCCTATCTTTTGAAGTCAAGGACGAAAGTCATTGTCCCCTACCCTGTCATAAGGAACTTGTTAATACAGAAGGAGTTAGGAGAGAAGAGATCCAACTGGGTCACCTCCTTGTAGGAGTATGACTTGGAGATCACCCCGGCTCAGATCGTGAGAGGCCAAGGATTGTGTAAGTTGGTTGTTGATTTAGAAATAGGACAACAAGAAGATAGTGATACATCAAATCTAGAACAACGCAATCAAGGTTTGATTTGTTGCGCACAAAACCTCGTTAGTCCTTGGGACGACGATATTAGATTCTGTCTTGAACATGGATCAGCACCCCATCACCTTGACCCCACCAAAAGAAGAGCATTGAGACTAAGGTCCGCCTCCTTTCATCTAGTTAATGGTATACTGTTTCGTCATAATTTTGACGGTGTACTGATGTGCTGCCTCGAAAAAGATGAAGCAGAAAAAGTCTTGCTTGAGTTGCATGCAGGAGAATATGGTGGTCACTTTAGTGGCGAAACCACTGCTCATAAGGTTCTAGGAGCTGGTTACTACTGGGCCACACTTTTTAGGGATGCCCATGCCTTGTGTCGTAAATGTATCATCTGTCAGAAAACATCAGGGCAGTTGCAAAAACCATCCTTTCCCTTGCAACCCATCTTAGTAGATTCTCCTTTCTAGCAATGGGGCCTTGATATCATAGGTCCTATTAACCCTCCATCCTCACAACAACACAAGTATATTGTGGCAGCCACAGACTACATTACTCGATGGTCTGAAGCTGCTGTGCTAAGAACTGTCAACACAAGTCAGGTGATTTCTTTTCTGAACTCGAATATTATCACTCGTTTCAGTATCCCTGATTGTCTAGTCTTTGATAACGCTTCATACTTTTCTTCTCTTGAGATGAGTGAGTTCATTGTAGAGAAAGGAATAAATATAAAGTATTATGCTAGTTACTACCCCCAGGGAAATGGCTTAGAAGAATCAACAAACAAGAACTTGATCAAAACTATCAAGAGAACAGTGGTTGAAAATCACAAGAATTGGCACAATGCACTACTGAACGCACTGTGGGCTGATAGGGTAACACCCAAAGCCACTATAGGTAACTCCCCCTTTTTTCTCGTTTATGGAAGAGAAGCCATTCTGCCACCTCACATTCTTCTTCCCTCGCTTCAGTTGTCACAAAAAGTCCAAGGAGAAGATTGTCCCCCTTTAGAAAGCCGCATTAACACTTTGATGAAGTTGGAAGAAGCAAGAGCCCAAGCTAAGCGTAAGTTAGATCAACATCAACAATTGATTAAAAGATGATTTGATTCTAATTCTGCTTCTGATAGGAATTTTGAAGTAGGTGATCTCGTCTTAAAGTGGGACAAACCACACGAAGGAAAGGGTGAGCACACCAAGTTTCAAAACTTATGGCTTGGGCCATTTTTAATTACTGAAAAGTTGGGTCCTAGTTCCTTTTGATTACAGAATCTTGAAGGGTAGCTTGACACCTATCCGGTGAATGGCCAAGCCCTGAAAATATACTTTCCTTGATAACTACCCTTGTATATTATGTAAATATTTCATTTTTGTTTTCATTTTTCGTTTGCTTTCTGTTTTGATTTTAATTTGAATTGATCAGTTTTTTGTCTTTTTTTTTTGAAAAATACGCATACCTGTGCACTGAGCCATTTAGACAAAGATGATAGAAAAATTTCTTAGCTGAAATAACTTATGAAACTTTGTACAAACATCAATGATATATCTTTGAAAATGATATCTATGTTGGAAAATTTTGTTGTTTGAAAGAAGCTTACTGATTTCAATCTCTGAGCAAAGTTTGTCATGATCATCTATTATCTTTTCACGCTGTCCCTTTTCGTAAAGGAATGACTCAAAAAAGATGTCTCCCTATCATAGGAAGTTGTTTTTATAAAACATCTCTAGAACTGAATAAAGGACAGTGTTAAAAATTTCTTATGAGGTCTGAAAAAATATGTTAAAATATCAAGACTTTCAGCGTCACCCTGCTCAGCTATCTACAAAAGAAAAACAAAATAAAAATATTAATAAGAGTTGTGGGAAGTGATTGTAAACCCGCCGGGATACTGAACAGGTCCGTTGGCAGCGGGTAAATGCATGCATGATTCCAAGACAACTTCTCTGGGGTACTGAACAGGCCCGCTGGCAGTGAAGCCATGTCGGGTACATGAAAATCTATAAAAAAATATGAGAAACCTCTTTAATGTCCTTTATTCTGATCTAGAACTTCTTGACAGGATATAGATGTCAGAGTGGGTTAAATGGAAACCCTGTCGAGGCTATGGACACCTGCTGGCAGCAGTGGCCATGCCAACAGTATTGAAGATTTTATCATTAATATCATGACTTGTTGATCTTAAGACTGTTATTGGTTTTCATCTTTTAAAACACTGCTGAAAAAATGACTGATGACGATGTTTGTACGATTCTCTGGTTGTTGTTTTTGAGTTGAAATTTTCTTTGCTGTCCTAATCTGAATTTATTTCTTTTGACAAAGATAACTACTTCTACCAGTGTGTCGCCATTGTTGGCAGCCAATTCAATTTTTCCTATTGTCCTATAAGCTGCCTACACCTATGTCTTGCGAACGTCAAGTTTTTTGTCGCATTTTTCAAATAGATAACATTTTCATTTCTTGAGACATTAACACATTGGTCTCCGTTAAGTTTTCACAAGTATATGCGTGAAAACTTCTCCTTTCGAGGTCACATTTCGATCGTTATTTGAACTGTCATGATATTTTTATCGATATTTTCTATGGCACTTACCTTTGGTTTATCATCATGTGGCTGAAAGGACTTTTAAACTATGCTCATTGGACATTTTTTGATTTCATAACTTGATTTTATTAAGTTTGTGGGGCAGTGAACATATAGATTTGTACTTACTATGACTTGCCTAATATTTATGAATTGCATAGGAGTCATGATTTATTGTTGTTTTTATATGATGTGATCCTTATTATAATCTTTTTATGGCTCTTGGATTGTCAATTTTATGAGTATCGATTGGAACAATAGTTTAAAACTTTTGATTTATACAATGGCGCATGGTTAACATTTGGGGTTGGTTACACATTGAATGTCAATGGTTTAAAAACTATAGTTGTGTTGGCACGTTGGCATAACACTCACCATTTGATTTTTTGGTTTTGAACTATGCTATGATTGTTTGAACAGAGGTTGAACTTGGCGGTTGTACTTTACCATAACTATTGTGCATGGCGGTGAACAACTCCACCACCTTTGCATGTGCACATTAATTCTCTACCCTTTGATCGTTCATTGTTGTTAGAGAGAATGACTCTTCTCCTGTGCGTTGGTGAACCTGAACCAAACCCTTACCATGTGCTCACACCATGGCCCCAGTCCTCTGAGCTGAACCCAATGGGATCCAGGCCCTGTTGATGTTTGATATTGCCCACAGGGACCTCGAGAAAAATGGGGGTTTTAACCTCTAAGTAGCTCGACAATTTGCTTTGAACTTTGATGGCTGTCGAGCCAAGGTCAGTGATATTCAATTGGAAATTGATGAGCAGTTTATTAGTCTTGCTATGAGTTTTCTTGCCACTTGACAACGATGGTCCAAGAATTGAAAAGTAGAGGAGGTCCCATGGACACTGCTCTTCCAGTCACGAAAATTCACCTCCTGTGATAAAGGTTTACCAGTAACTATGCTCAAACAACGTTGGCATGATTTATTGATGATAATCAAACAGTTTATCACCTGTGAAGGTCTATATGGGTTTGTTTTATTACACCACCTTCGTTTGCTTATGGTTTTTATGGGTTATCAGCTCAATATGCCCTATTATTTGCATAGAAGCCTGTTTAAAATGTCTAAGAAGTACAAAAGAAATCAGGCTGATAGTAGCCTTTTTCATTATGGGCTGGTTAAGCTTATTGTTGTCTGTTATTTGAGTCTACACAGAGATTGTTGGACAAATTTCATTGCTTGGAATGATTTTGAGGATTCGAACCCTACACAGGTCGACAAACCAGTGGTGAGCAAGGTCAAGTTTGTACCTCCGGTACCCTACCATACCCTATTACCCAAACCATTGGCCGACCTGCATACCATCCTACCCCATACTATGACTAAGGGCGTCGAGACTATTAAGATTGTGGGAAAAAAGCCCAAGGCAAAACCCACTGTAAACGCTAAAGGGAAAAAGAATGCACGTTCAATTTCATGGATGGCAAGAAATAAGCCAAAACCTCCTGTCGATCCAAACCCTATCATGTTGAGTGAGGACTCTGATTCGAAAGTGGAGCGTTTCTTGGCTAGCGAATACCCCTATTCGCAAGGTTTGTGTGTCGAACCCTCGTATGACTTTGTGACAAACCTACCCCCCTGCCTACAGGATGACCCTAACTACCCAGGCATTAAGTTGCCTTGTGAAGCCCCTGGTCATTTATCCAAACCCTCTCCCGCTCTGTCTAAAACCCCAGTGCCACCCTGTGATCAATGCAGTTCATGGTTAGAGAGATATTATCTGGATGTTCCTATTCTCCAGTCAAGAATTCACTCTTTGGAGGACTAGGTTGCACTGCTTACCAGTCAAAAGGCTAAGCTACAAGCCACTGATAAGAAATAAAGGACGACAGGTTCCATCTTGTTTAAAAATGTGGAATCAACCACAGCTGTCGTGAATTCTAAGTTTGCATAATTGAACAGCCTCGGCATCACACAAGTACATTTCGATATCACTTGTTTATGTAACAATTCGAATTCGGTTTTAAACAGTTCTATTTACAACATTGATTGGCTCGATTATGTTGTATGCATTCTATACATAACTTTGCTTTGACTAAAATGGAAGTTTGTTTTCCCAGTTTAGCTTCGATTGGATTTTCACTGATTTGATTGATCTTGGTGTGGATTTGATTTGTTTGATTGAATTAAAATGAATGCTCTGCTGTCAATTGAATTTGTTTGTACCTATTCAAGATAGGAATTGTTTCTCATATCCAATTTAGAACACAATCGCATTTCGTTTCGATTTCATTATAATGCATACGCTATAATTGGCAACAATTTTGATATGGTTAATTGTTACGGTTTTATGTCCCATATGACTTTCGAACAATAGGAGTACAATCCAGATCCTTTTCAATATGACTCTGTACAAAAACACCCAAATTGTGAATAGATTCAAATTCATAACGATTATGATAAAAACCCAGCCGATTAATTCGCATTGATTTACTGTTAGCTCGACCATGTTATTAGTCAGATTCGTATTGCAATGAATATTTTGTTTGAATTTGATTTGTAAAACGAGATTGGATTCACGATTTATTTCTATATTAAACTCTGTCACGATCCATTTGAAATTAATGATTTCGTTCAATACCAATCAAGATTATCTGCCCAGTTTGCAATTATCACTTCTGTCGATTTTATTAAGATTGTGATCACTATTAATTGATCCTGTCTGTTGACTGTGCAAGAATCAACGATCGAAATCTATGACAAATTTTGGTTGATGTTGTTACGTATGATTTCGTTTACCCATAATCAAAACAGTCTTTCTATCTTTGTATTTGATTAAAGGATATGAATCTTATTCTTTAACGGGTGGAAAGTGATTTTGTTAGATCGGATTGTATCTATTGTTCAACAAATCACATATGATATGTTTTTCAATTGGATATGAAATAATCTTATTGTTGTTCGATTTTGACTCATTTACCCGATTTCGTGGTAACAGAAGAACGGAGTATTCATATCGATGTTTTCAATTGAATCATTTTGATCATGTTTAATGATGAAGGATAAAATCATTTTGATTCATTTTCAAGTAATCATTGGAAGATAATTGGATTTAATTCTTTTAAAAAAGATTTGATTTGATTTCAATTCTGATCCTGTATGTTATTTTAGACTAGCTACAGAATCAGATGATTCTGTAGCTAAGTCTGTAGGATCAAATTTTTATTATTTTATTAATAAAATATATCTCTAATTTGTGATTTATGGTCCATTTCAGGTGAATTCGAAATGGCATTGGATTTGATGAGCAGTTAGAGGATATTTGAGATATTTTACTTGCATTTTAATTTCCTAGTTTAGTTGATCTTGGGGATATTTTCCCAGATTATGTAAACAGTTTGATATTATCCACAGGGAGGTTTTACCTTGTGGAAAGACTTATATATACTCATTATTTTTGTAATA
Source organism: Picea engelmannii (assembly GCA_009831015.1). Taxonomy (NCBI): domain Eukaryota; kingdom Viridiplantae; phylum Streptophyta; class Pinopsida; order Pinales; family Pinaceae; genus Picea; species Picea engelmannii. Next base: position 647,673 of record ML799839.1, on the reverse strand, counting down.
ACATCATCCTCGTTCGTGGGAGAAGAAGGATATGGAATTTTAATACAGACTGAGACAAAATTTGATATTCTGCTACAGCTTTAGCTTTTCATGATATCAATATTTTGTTTTATGTTTATGTGTATCTATTTGCATCTGGTTAATGACTACTTTAGCTATCTTAGTCTTTTGCAAATGATATAATTTAATCAATATAATCTATATCTGATTTCTTCCAAAGTATTTAAAAAACATGGAAATTTCTTAATTCAGTTTGTGAATGGCAGATTTCTCTTCTTCATAAGTTGAATTATCAAGTATAAGTTTTTGCATAGCAGGTTTCCCTTATTGCAGAGATTTATAAATCATATAATTGTTATGATTTTCTATGTCTTGTTTGTCCTGTAAACAATTCAAAGAGCAACATAGCCTATCGTTTACGAGAAGCTTTTGGATCATCCAGTGCGAGTTTTCTTCCTCCGACCAGCTTCGAAGTCATCATACACAGGACAAATTGGGAGCGTTTCCAGGTCAGTTTGTCATATGTTTGTTTAGTATATTTATTAGTAGTTTAGTTTAGTTTAGTTAGATATATATATAGAATTAGTAAATTAGATTGTTTAATTTCAGTAAGTTTTATTTCTTGTTCATAAAATCATAAAATCAAAATATATCT
>ML799839.1:608413-631426 GCA_009831015.1 Picea engelmannii | reverse complement strand
AGGTTTATCACAGACCCAAGATAAACTTGATCTATCAAGACCAAGCCAAACCCTCAACAACAAAGGCATCCCTTTGAAGCCAAAAACGTGCTCTGATACCACATGTAAGTTTTAAACCTACGAAGTAAAGCAATGTGTTAGAACCCTATATAATAGGGAATCAATATTCTGAATAATATCTATCTATTTCAGGCATTATGCTTTTTCTCATGACGCATGGTGAAGGCGCAAGAAAGTGCTTGACATTTACCAAGAATAAGATGAGTACCTACACGCGAGCTTCAAAGCGAGTTCCGGTGCATTTTTAGCAAAAAATTGTGAATTGGTTTGACTGGCAAAATTTAATTCTTGTGGGTAAATATAAAGTTTGGTTTATTAGCCAAATTTGGTTTTTATAATCAATTTTTGGTATTTTAAGCCAAAATTGGCCCCTCGGCCTTTATGCAGAGTGTTCTGTTTTGTTTTTCAAAATATAAATTGTTTGAAAAATTATTTTCCAAAAGGTATATTGGCCAAGGGCCAATATCCAAGCACTCAACAATGAGAGTGAGCACCTTTTCACAAACCAACTACAAACATACAAGCCAACACTCGAGCACAAGAGGCCAAGAACAAGTTGATAGCCTCAGGCTCACTTCATCGGAATGCATTGTGACTATTGGCATATATCAATACTCAGTTTTATTTTCTCTTCATGAGTGTGGGATTAATCCCCAAAACTTTAAAGATAAAAAAACACAGAATTACTCTGTGCGCCCAGGGATTGACCAGATCTCATGTATCAAGTAATGTTAGGGTGTTAACAGGAAATGCACGCAGGTTCTTATGTTGATGCACCATATGTAGTGGATATCATGACCAGGGATCTTACAAAGCTGTTGGTTTTCTTCCCCAAGTCATATAGACAGAGCACCAAGCTACATGATGATCAAAAGCCTGAGATCAAAGTCGTATGGAGCACCAGCACACCAAGCCACGGTTAGCAACAAACTTGCAATCCAATGCCCAAATGCAAGACTCCAGCTCCATGCAACCTGTCACACAGCAACACAACACATTTCATGGGGTTAGCACGCAACATCATTGCAACAGACAAGAGCCAAACTTCCAAGTGGCTATCTGTTGAAACATATCATCAGGTTGACACCAAAAATGGAGAAAAAGTTCAATCCCCATGCGCAGATGCCAAAATGATCTCACAGTTGTTAGAATTACAACTCAAGGTGCCATCGCCAACGAGAGGAAAAGAAGGGATCAAGCAAGTGCCAAGTTGTCAAACCAAGCATGCTATCCAATAGAGTATTAACGAGTTGTTCTTATTAAAATCATTGGCTCTAATTTAGACTAAATCTCCAATTGATTTTCCCACAAACACAGTCTCTTTATCATATTTATCTTCATTGTTTCCCCTGCAAAATGTTTTCCATCTCACACCACGGAGCTCAAGCCTTTCATGCCCATAATGCATTAATCAAATAGTACCAGTGCCATGGTGGAAGAATATTTCGAATACTTCGACACCTGCAGATTGGAGAAAATCTGTTGGTAGGGGGATCTGGTCACAAGGATGCAGGGCCACAGATTCAAAAAAAGGACCATATATCAGACCTAAGCATCGACCACTATAGCATACGAGAGCTAGATCAAAACCATAAGCATGGAGGACCTTTCATTCAACACGGAAGGGAAAATCCCCTTTCTTCAGCTACCATTTTGGAAAATGACAGTTCATCCACTCCTCTGAAAGTGAGCACAGATCGAGAAGTTTACAGGCCTGGAGGCTTGATCATTGCCACAGTGGAAGTCCACAATGGGAAATGTTTAGTTGATAATTCACGTTCAAAGATGGGTCTAGATGTTAGAGATGCAATTCAAATTGAACGTTTAATTGTTGAAGTGAAAAGGATTGAGAGTCTCTTACTATTTTTGCCTCTGTAGTTGCTGGAGTAGAAAATATCAATCATTCTTGGGTAGCTTCCAATCAGGATTTGGCAATGGTATTGGTATTTGCATTGGGATATGTTGGCATTATTTTTGAGGAATCTGGAGGTTGGCTTGAAAGAACAATTGTTGAAAATATGGACATTGATGTGTGTGCCCATCTGAAAGGGTAGAGATTTATTTTTCTCAATGATGTCATGGTCCCTTGTGAGGTTCCGGAGAGTTATGAAGCCTACAGGAAGAAACAACATTGATGGCATTCTGGTCCTATGCATATTTTTCGACTATGCTTTCCAGATATAATTACTTCCAAGTTATCTATTGTCAAGGAAGCAAACCTCATTTTGTTATTCTTCCTTTTGAGAAAGTTGATTCTTCCATTTTATTCCTTTACATTGTTCTGTATTATTCTTTCAATGACCATGTTTGTACCAGAGGCAGAGCTACCTATTATGGGTGATATGCTATATCCCTGCAGTGATGTCATTTTTGAATATGCTGCCAGCACCAAGATCATTCCCTTTCATTATCCCTTATATTCTTTTTGAAAATACTATGTCTGTTACCAAGTTCAATGTTATGGTATCTGGATTGTTTCAACTTGGTAGTTCTTACGAATGGATTGTGACAAAGAAGATGGGCAGAGCTTCTGAACCAGATTTTCTAGTTGTGGCCAAATGAGAATCAAAGACTCTAAGCCAACCACTTCATCATGGGGCTTCTGAAACTGGCTTCGATGTGTTGAGTAAATTGAGCAAGCAACCCTCTACACCTCGAATCAAAAATATTAACCGATTGTACAGAAAGGAGCTAGATTTGGATTTCCTTCTCGTCACTGCATCAGCCAGAGGTTTGCTATCAGCCTAAGCCATTCATTTATGTTTCCTACTATTTCAGGGCGTGTCATTTATGCTTGTTGGTATTGACCTGATCGGGGAGTAATTTATTTGATATGTGATGCTATTAAGCTTCTGTTGCTATTCCATTGCAACAAGAGAAGTTCTAATAATCTTTGTTGATTTACATTAAGATCTGAAGACTCAGGAGTAATAGTATTCGCAGATTAAGTGAAATTTGTGTGACACTTGTGGATGTCTCAGGTATAGAGGTACATGTAGGTGTCCTTAACGTGGCAGAGATTTCCTCTACTTCAGGCAGTGGTTAGAGCACCATTTCTCCAACTGCCAACACAACATCAACAACCTTTCAACAAATTTGGGACAACCAAGCAACAGTTTCTAAATTTAGTTTCCCTTTAATTTACTGTTTGGTTTGTTTTAGTAGACAATTGACATGTGTCAATCTTTGTAACTTTTTTCTATTTTTAGAAAGCAGGGAAGAGTTCGAATTTTTTCAAGACTGATAGTACCTTTACCTTTATATTCACATGAAAAAGAGGAAGGAGGGGTTCGACCTATGAGGTGTTTTTCCTTTTGGCTGGAATGTGGGCTTTTCCATTCCAGAAATCATTTTCTGTAATCTTTAGATGACCGATCAGTAATAGACAAACTGTTGACAGGATTCTTGTGCGGATGTGTTTGTGGCATTTCTTTCTCTGCTAAGTATTTTTCCTGTCATCTTTCCACTTGGTTTCAATTCTTATTGTCAAAGGATATTAATAGAGAAGAATTTATTGGTAAAATACTCTGCATCTGGTTCTTGATGATCTTTATGTTCTCTGCAAAAAAGCTCAGTTAAGGAATTCTTAGCTTCTCCTTTGCTCGACTTTTTCCTCCCCTATTTCTTCCTCAAATCAACACCATTCAAACTTAATTTGATCCAACATTTCCACTACCTTGCTCTGTGTAAGAGCTTTGTCTAGATCTGAGAGTGAATCAAATATTTAAATGCAAACCCCATTTTCTCAATGGCCCTCCATACTGTCCCAAACCAACCATTTAAAATCCCCAACCCCATACTTTCATAGCTAGCCTAAAATCCATCCTATACAAACCAAGTTAAATCGAAAAGAGAGAGCCCTCTCTGAGTCTTGGAGGGATAGATCCAAGACTCCAAGTGGTTTGAGGTTGCCTCTGTAACTGCCTTTGCATCCTTATGCAAATTATAGAGTGCTAACATTTAGGGGAATCCACTGGGGACCAAGCTTTCAAGTTCTCCAGGAAAATATATCAAGTTCATATTTGACTTCTGATGGTGAACAGAAGCCAAACACAGGAATATTGTACCATTCACCTGGCGATTCCATTGTTCATGATCCCAAGCTTCAAAGTTCACAAGTGACTTCACTACCAAAGAATCCAGATTTCAAAGCCTTGATGATGTTTCAAGATGACAGGGTATGTGGAAAATCCTATATCTTGTGAAGCCATAGAATAATTTAGGGGTAAGTTAGTAGAATTTCACATTGACGAAGACTTTTTAACAACTGTGTTTCGTATTTTGGAATCGAGCAAATTTTCTCCTAAAAGTAAAATTTGTTTTCTTGAGCTAGTTATTGAAAAGTTCGAAAATGATATTGAACTTTTGGATTCTCAAATTCAGTCATATAATTTCCTAGATCTCAAAGAATTCTTGGAAAATCTTCCTTCTCCAAAGCAAGAGGAAATCGTACTACCTGTTGATTTGCAGATTGATGATGATTATGTTTTCAATTATAAGGCTGAAGTTGTAAATGCAATGTTTAATTTTGAAAATGCAACTGATCTACTAGTCATAGAAGATCTAGGAATGAATATCATTCATCATGCTTTAATTGATCCTATAGCAAATTACATGGAGGTTCATGTTAGCTCGAGTTTTCAAACATGTATTCTCTATAATGACTGAATATTTCACCAGTTGCCAGTACATATTTCAGCCTCAATTTTCATCAAGCACGATGAGGAAACCCAATCATGGGATCAATTGCTAGATTGGCTTCATTGGCACTTTTTCATTACCTGATTGAAGCAGTAACTGTTAGCAAAGTAGGGTAGGTAGGAATGTGCCAATAATCTCAACAGGATGTGCACCTTTTATTTTTCGTATCTTCATGGTTTTATTTTCAGTTTATAGTTTGGGGGAAGCCCAACGATTAGCTAGTCTGTGAATTTTAGAGTTCTATGGATTCTAGACACCTCCTTTGGAGCTATCTTCCTTAGGTGGAGCCTATGTTAGAACCCTATATAATAGGGAATCAATATTCTGAATAATATCTATCTATTTCAGGCATTATGCTTTTGGTCATGATGCATAGTGAAGGCGGCAGAAAGCACTCGACAGTTACCAAGCATAAGATGAGTACCTGCACGTGAGCTTCAAAGTGAGTTCCAGTGCATTTTTAGCAAAAAATTGTGAATTGGTTTGACTGGAAAAATTTAATTCTTATGGGTAAATATAAAGTTTGGTTTATTAGCCAAATTTGGTTTTTATAATCGATTTTTGGTCTTTTAAGACAAAATTGGCCCCTCAGCCTTTATGCAGAGTGTTCTGTTTTGTTTTTCAAAATATAAATTGTTTGAAAAATTATTTTCCAAAAGGTATATTGGTCGAGGGCCAATATGCAAGCACTCAATAGCGAGAGTTAGCACCTTTTCACAAACCAACTACAAACATACAAGCCAACACTCGAGCACAAGGGGCCAAGCACAAGTTGATAGTCTCAAGCTCACTTCATCAGAATGCATTGTGACTATTCACATATATCAATACTTAGTTTTATTTTCTCTTCATGAATGTGGGATTAATCCCCAAAACTTTAAAGATAAAAAAACACAGAATTACTCTGTGCACCCAGGGGTTGACCAGATCTCATGTATCAAGCAATGTCAGGATGTGGATAGGCAATGCGCGTAGGTTCGTATGTTGACGCGCCATATGTAGTGGATATCATGACTAGGGATATTACACAGTTGTTGGTTTTCTTCCCCAAGTCATATAGACAGAGCGCCAAGCTACATGATGATCAAAAGCCCAATATCAAAGTCGTATGGATCACCAGCACACCAAGCCACAGTTAGCAACAAACTTGCAACACAACGTCCAAACGCAAGACTCCAACACCACGCAACCTGTCACACAACAACACAACACATGTCATGGGGTTATCACACAACATCATTGCAACAGACAAGCGCCAAACTTCCAAGTGGCTATCTGTTGGCACATATCATCGGGTATACGCCAAAACTAGAGAAAAATTTCAATCCCCATGTGCAGATGTCGGAATCATCTCACAGCCGTTAGAATTACAACTCCAGGTGCCATCGCCAACAAGAGGAAAAGAAGGGATCAAGCAAGTGCCAAGTTTTCAAACCAAGCATTTTGTCCAACAGAGTATTAACGAGTTGTTTTTATTAAAATCATTGGCTCTAATTTCGACTCAATCTCCAATTCATTTTTCCCACAAACACCATCTCTTTATCATATTTATCTTCATCATTTCCCCTGCACAAAGTTTTCCATATCACACCACAGAGCTCAAGCCTTTCATGCCCAACATGCATTAATCAAATAGTACCAGTGCCATGGTGGAAGAATATTTTGAATACTTCGACACCTGCAAATTGGAGAAAATCCATTGACAGGGGGATATGGTCACAAGGATGTAGGGCCATAGATTCAAAAAAATGACCATATATCAGAGCTAAGCATCGACCACTATAGCATCCGAGAGCTAGATCAAAACCATAAGCATGGAGGACCTTTCATGCAGCACGGAAGGGAAAATCCCCTTTCTTGAGCTACCAGTTTGGAAAATGACAGTTCATCTACTCCTCTGAAAGTGAGCACAGATCGAGAATTTTACAGGCCTGGATACTTGATCATTGCCATAGTGGAAGTCCACAATGGGATATGTTTAGTTGATAATGCACATTCAGAGTTGGGTCTAGATGTTAGAGATGCAATTCAAATTGAACATTTAATTGTTGAAGTGAAAAGGATTGAGAGGCTCTTACTATTTTTGCCTTTGTAGCTGCTGGAGCAACAACTATCAATGATTCTTGGGTAGCTGCCAATCAGTATTTGGAAATGGTATTGGTATTTGCATTAGGATATGTTGGCATTATTTTTGAGGAATCTGGAGGTTGGCTTGAAAGAACAACTGTTGAAAATATGGACATTGATGTGCGTGCCCATCTAAAAGGGTGGAGATTTATTTTTCTCAATGATGTCATGGTCCCTTGTGAGGTTCCAGAGAGTTATGAAGCCTACAGGAAGCAATAGCATTGATGGGATCCTGGTCCTATGCATCTTTTTCAGCTATGCTTTCCAAATATAATTACTTCCAAGTTATCTATTGGCAAGGAAGCGAACCTCATTTTTTTATTCTTCCTTTTGAGAAAGTTGATTCTTCCATTTTATTCCTTTACATTGTTCTGCATTATTCTTTCAATGACCATGTTTGTACCAGAGGCAGAGCTACCTATTATGGGTGATATGCTATATCCTTGCAGTGATGTCATTTTTTAATATGCTTCCAGCACCAAGATCATTCCCTTTCATTATCCCTTATATTCTTTTTGAAAATACTATGTCTGTTACCAAGTTCAATGCGATGGTATCTGGATTGTTTCAACTTGACAGTGCTTACGAATGGATTCTGACAAAGAAGACAGGCAGAGCTTCTGAATCAGATTTGCTAGCTGTGGCCGAATGAGAATCAAAGACTCTAAGACAACCACTTCATCGTGGGGCTTCTGAAACTGGCTTCGATGTGTTGAGTAAATTGAGCAAGCAGCCCTCTACACCTCGAATCGAAAATATTAATCAATTGTACAGAAAGGAGTTGGCTTTGGCTTTCCTTCTCCTCACTGCATCAGCCAGAGGTTTGCTATCAGCCCAAGGAATTCATTTCTATTTCCTACTATTCCAGGGCGTGTCGTTTCTGCTTGTTGGTCTTGACCTGATCGGGGAGTAAGTTAGTTGATATGTGATGCTATTAAGATTCTATTGCTATGCCATTGCAACAAGAGAAGTTCTAATAATCTTTGTTGATTTACATTAAGATCTGAAGACTCAGGAGTAATAGTATTCACACATTAAGTGAAATTTGTGTGACACTTGGGTATGTCTCAGGTGTAGAGGTACATGCAGGTGTCCTTAACATGGCAGATATTTCCTATACTTCAGGCAGTGGTTAGAGCATCGTTTCTCCAATTTCCAACACAGCATCAACAACCTTTCAACAAATTCGGGACAACCAAGCAACCGTTTCTAAATTTAGTTTCCCTTTAATTTACTATTTGGTTTGTTTTAGGAGACAATTTACATGTGTCAATCTTTGTAACTGTTTTCTATTTTTAGAAAGCAGGAGAAAAGTTCAAGTTTTTCAGGACTGATAGTACCTTTACCTTTATATGCACATGAAAAAGAGGAAGGAGGGGTTCGACCTATAAGGTGTTTTTCCTTTTCGCTGGAATGTGGGCTTTGCCATTCCAGAAAGCATTTTCTATAATCTTTAGATGACTGGTCAGTTATAGACAAACTGTTGATAGGATTCTTGTGCGGATGTGTTGGTGGCGTTTCTTTCTCTGCTAAGTATTTTTCCTGTCATCTTTCCACTTGTTTTCAATTCTTATTGTCAAAGGATATTAATAGAGAAGAATTTATTGGTAAAATACTCTGCATTTGGTTCTTGATGATCTTTATGTTCTCTTCTAAAAAGCTCAGTTAAGGAATTCTTAGCTGCTCCTTTGCTCGAATTTTTCCTCCCCTATTTCTTCCTCAAATAAACACCATTCAAACTTAATTTGATCCAACATTTCCACTACCTTTCCCTGTGTAAGAGCTTTGTCTAGATCTGAGAGTAAATCACATATTTAAATGCAGACCCCATTTACCCAATGTACCTCCATACTGTCCCAAACCAACCATTTAAAAACCCCAACCCCATACTTTCATAGCTAGCCTAAAATCCATCCTATACAAACCAAGTTAAATCGAAAAGAGAGAGTCCTCTCTGAGTCTTGGAGGGCTAGATCCAAGACTCCATGTGGTTTGAGGTTGACTCTGTAACTACCTCCACAGCCTTGGGCAAATTATAGAGTGCTAACATTTAGGGGACTCCACTGGGGACCAAGCTTTCAAGTTCTCCAGGAAAATATATCAAGTTCAGATTTGACTTCTGAAGGTGAACAGAAGCCAAACACAGGAAGACTATACCATTCACCTGGCGACTCCATTGTTCAACATCCCAAGCTTCAAAGTTCACAAGCGACTTCACTGCCGAAGAATCCAGATTTCAAAGCCTTGATGATGTTTCAAGATGACAGGGTATGTGGCAAATCCTATATCTTGTGAAGCCATAGAATAATTCAGGGGTAAGTTAGCAGAATTTCACATTGATGAAGACTTTTTAACAACTTTGTTTCGTATTTTGGAATCGAGCAAATTTTCTCCTAAAAGTAAAATTTGTTTTCTTGAGCTAGTTATTGAAAAGTTCAAAAATGATATTGAACTTTTGGATTCTCAAATTTAGTCATATAATTTCCTAGATCTCAAAGAATTCTTGGAAAATCTTCCTTCTCCAAAGCAAGAGGAAATCATACTACCTATTGATTTGTCGATTGATGATTATTATGTTTTCAAGTATAAGGCTGAAGTTGTAAATGTAGGGTTTAATTTTGAAAATGCAACTGATCTACTAGCCATAGAAGATCTAGGAACGAATATCATGCATCATGCTTTAATTGATCCTATAGAAAATTACATGGAGGTTCATGTTAGCTTGAGTTTTCAAACATGTATTCTCTATAACGACCGAATATGTCACCAGTTTCCAGTACATATTCCAGCCTCGATTTTCATCAAGCACGATGAGGAAACCCAATCATGGAATCAATTGTTGGGTTGGATTCATTGGCACCTTTTCATTACCTGATTGAAGCAATAACTCTTAGCAAAGTAGGGTAGGTAGGAATGTGCCAATAAGCTCAACAGGATGAGCACCTTTTATTTTTCGTATCTTCATGGTTTTGTTTTTAGTTTACACTTTGGGGGCAGCCCAATGATCAGCTGGTCTATGAATTTCAGAGTTCTATGGATTCTAGACACCTCCTTTGGAGCTATCTTCCCCAGGTGGAGCCTATGTTAGAACCCTATATAATAGGGAATCAGTATTCTGAATAATATCTATCTATTTAAGGTATTATTCTTTTTCTCATGACGCATGGTGAAGGTGACAGAAAGCGCTCGACACTGACCAAAAATAAGATGAGTACCTACACACGAGCTTCAAAGCAAGTTCCGATGCATTTTTAGAAAAAAATTGTGAATTGGTTTGACTGGAAAAATTTAATTCTTGTGGGTAAATATAAATTTTGGTTTATTAGCCAAATTTGGCTTTTATTATCGATTTTTGGTCTTTTAAGAAAAAATTGGCCCCTCGGCCTTTATGCAGAGTGTTCTGTTTTGTTTTTCAAAATATAAATTGTTTGAAAAATTATTTTCCAAAAGGTATACTGGCCGAGGGCCAATATCTAAGCATTGAACAGTGAGAGTTACCACATTTTCACAAACCAACTACAAACATACAAGCCAACACTTGAGCGCAAGGGGCCAAGAACAAGTTGATAGCCTCAGGCTCACTTCATTGGAATGCATTGTGACTATTGACATATATCAATACTTAGTTTTATTTTCTCTTCACGAATGTGGGATTAATACCCAAAACTTTAAAGATAAAAAAACAAAGAATTACTCTATGCACCCAGGGGTTGACCAGATCTCATGTATCAAGCAATGTTAGGGTGTTGACAGGCAATGCACGTAGGTTCTTATGTTGATGCACCATCTGTAGTGGATATCACGACCAGGGATCTTACACAGTTGTTGGTTTTCTTCCCCAAGTCATATAGACAGAGTGCCAAGCTACATGATGATCAAAAGCCCAAGATAAAAGTCATATGGAGCACCATCACACCAAGCCACAGTTAGCAACAAACATGCAAGCCAACGCCCAAACGAAAGACTCTAGCTCCACGCAACCTGTCACACAGGAACACAACACATGTCATGGGGTTAGCACGCAACATCATTGCAACAAACAAGCGCCAAAATTCCAAGTGGCTATTCGTTGGCACATATCATCGGGTATACGCCAAAACTGGAGCAAAAGTTCAATCCCCATGCGCAGATGCCAGAATGATCTCGCAGCTGTCAGAATTACAACTCCAGGTGCCATAACCAACAAGAGGAAAAGCAGGGATCAAGCAAGTTCCAAGTTTTCAAACCAAGCATGTTGTCCAACAGAGTATTAACGAGTTGTTTTTATTAAAATCATTGGCTCTAATTTAGACTCAATCTCCAATTCATTTTTCCCACAAACATTGTCTCTTTATCATATTTATCTTCATCGTTTCCCCTGTGCAAAGTTTGCCATCTCACACCACGGAGCTCAATCCTTTCATGCCTAGCATGCATTAATAAAATAGTACCAGTGCCATGGTGGAAGAATATTTCGAATACTTCGACACCTGTAGATTGGAGAAAATATGTTGGCGGTGATCCATAGGATCTTTTAATGACTTATGGTTGAGTTTTAATTTTCCATGCGTTAATTAACCATTTGAGAAAACTTAGGGAAAGAATGAGGAAAGAAGAGGAATTATAACATCCATATACATGTATGCATATCTGAAATTAAATAATAGATAGCAAACCATAACACACAGATTGATAACGGAGTTCGGCACAACTTTGCCTACATCTCCGGACCTTTTCTCTACGGGGGAGGATTCTTTATTTCTGTTCAAAAGCTCAAAAGTACATCACTGTAATTCCAAATGGCTACAAGATTAATTTGGTCATGTTCTTCCAGATCTCTAGAACCATGCAAAGAAAACGGCACGCAAAATGGACATCCAGAGCTCCCAGAAATGGTCCGACAGTGTCTCCTCCTCAAAAGCTTCTCTGCATCAAAATGGATTTATCTTGGTTTCCCTTCAGGATAACTCTTCTTTTACTGCTCCAATGGCTTCAAAGTGTCCAAAAAAACCTATCTGGGCTCTTTCGACACCTCAATCGGTCGAAAAACGAAGAAGTTATGCCTCCTGGAAGTTTTCCCCTTCAAGTTTGTTGTCACAGGTTCTACAAAATGCACCCTTTTCATTGAACCTGGCTCACACGCAATATAAAGTGTGAAAACCCAGCACCGGGTGCAACTGTGCCAACGGTGCAAACCATAGGATGGTTAAGGGCGTGCCAGCCCCTAAATGCCTAGCACCTGGGCACATGGCGAGTCGTGATATGACCTCGGGCTTTAAAATTATAACCGTTTTAAAAACTGAACTTAAGCCCCTCCGCTCCAGTCATGGGCATATGGAATACCATAAAACCACGGCATAAAATTTGCACACGCCCATAGTACAAAGGGTATGGCCATATGGTATAACTATACGACCACGAGCCAAACAATTAAACACCCCGCGCGCCATTTAACCGGAGGGCAGATGGCATAGAACCGCGGGTTTTAAACATTGGTATTACTCTGCACGCAAACCAACGGAGGGTATGGTCATATAATTTGGCATGGGCATATGAGAACACATGACCGTGGGCCGGGGCTAAGCCCCGGCCCGACCCCCCGTCATATACCATATAGTATAAACTTATATATATATATTGCCATATGCCTTATAAGAACTAATGCACGGTATAGTGGTCGGGCGGATTTTGATAAGGCGTAGTTGGTGTGGGAGGTCTGGGGGTCGAACCCCATGGACTCTAATAAAATTTTACAAACCAAAAACCAAATAAAGGGGGTGCTACATGGCAGCCCGTGATTGGGCCACGTGGCACCCAATCACTTGCCAATTAAATGCCACGTGTCAGCAAATGATTCGACCACACCTACCAATCAGCATCTGCCACATCACCACCTGACACATCATCATAAGGTCTGTATGGCCCTGCCACATCATCATACGGTCTGTATGGCTCTGCCACGTTAGCCTGTACGGACTGTATAGTCAGTAATTTTTTTTGCATGTTTGACTTATCGGACAGAACGCGATATCTTCTCCATACGGAGCCCATTTGAAAAAGTAAATATACCACCGAAATCAGGAAGACGAGACGGAAATAATGGCATAGGTTTTGTTTCATTCCGAGCAATTTCATTTTTGATCATTTTTCAAGCCTTGTCAGGCTTCTAGATCCGATTTCAGATCACACCTCCCCATAATAAGACCTTTTGGTCCCCAAAAGATTACTGACCAGTCAACAAGCTCGGGATAGGCCACCCAGCTTGCTCTCTGTCTCTGAACTCTGTCCTATGCACCTGTCTTATCAAGATCAACTGTAACACAATCATGACAACTGACAGTATATTGTTAGCCATTTGAACCCTGTTGCATCTTATTGAAGCTACTATCATCCATGTAGAAAACATTGCTAATGACAGTATCAAAAATACGACTGCAAATGAATTGATATACTTTAGATATCTGTACGACATGAGCTTATCTTGAAGCAACCTATGATTGAATTTCCATTCAACAACCATATCTTGTTCTTGCTTAAGATCAATTACTTCATTTGAAATAATTATTGGTTTGTTGCATGCTTGCACTGCATTCGTTAATTGTTCCCTTGTTTGAAGTGTTTTATTTGCTTTAACATGATGAGCATGAACCACATAATCATGACCTTCTTTAGTGAATTGATATTGATTCTTTTCCCTGTAGAATATTGCCTTACGATCATACAAGTACGGACTACCTAATATCATTCCACATTCTCTTAATGACACAACATCACAAGTTACTTCGTCCACATACTTAGATGAAATTGCAAATTTGATTGTGCACTGTTTTGTTACGTGTATTTGATGAGGATTGCTCATCCATTTAAGTGTGTAAGGCGTATGATGAGTTTGTGTTTTTAATCCCAATTGTTTAACCAATTCTTCAGAGATTAGATTAGATTGAGATCCACTGTCGATTAATGTTTCTATCTTAGTGTGTCGCATGATTACCCTTATATGAAACAACTTGCTTCTACAATCAATATCTTCACCATTTTTACCTGTCATACCAACCAATGAAATCTTTGACTCATCACCTGAATCCGATCCCAAGCCTGTGGGTTTTGATGTCGTTGACACTGTTTGCATTCCCTTCTTTTATTTGAATCACGTTGTCTTCTTCTCGGGATGCAACTGCCAACATATGTCCTCATCATGTCCCTCTTTCTTGCAATGCTTGCAAGAGGGATTTCCTTCCTTCTTTGTCACTGCATTTGCATTCTTGTCATTTCCATGCCTTTTCCTCTTGTCCTCTTTCCTCGAAGACAACAATTCCCCTGACACACCTGTTTTCCCTACTTCAATATACGTAGCTTGAACAGAAACCTCATCAAGGTTAGTGGGTCCAAACATGAAAACAATGTTCCTAATATGTGCAGGTAAACCTCCTATATACTTCATAAGGGTTTCTTGTGTTTGCAAAGGGATGTCTAACATTAATGCCATTTTTCAAAATCCATCGGTGTATTCTTGCACTATTTGTCCTTTTCTTAGTTTTCAAGATTTCCATTCAATTATTTCTTTTTCTTTATAACCCAAAGGATATAATTGTTTCCTAAGTGCAGAAATGAAATCCTTCCATGATGGAAATACATTACCCACATTTTGTGTTCCTTTTTGCAGCTTGCTTTGCCACCAAATAAGAGTTGTACCTGCAAGTCTCAAAGATGCCAACTTGATTTGTGTGGCCTCATCCTTGATCTGTTGCACACTGCAGTATACCTCCATCTGCCTAATCCAGTTATCAAGTTTTTCTGCATTCACTTCACCATCATATATGGGAAACTCAAATTTTACATCAAGTTTTAACAATGACATTTCATGTTTATTCTTATGAACATTTTTCTTTCCACTATATTTAGAACTTGAACTTGAATAAGAAGGAGAAGAAGGAGGTGTTGATGGAGGTGAAGGAGGAATCTGAGGATGGTCCTCTTCCTCTTCACTTTTTCCCTTTGAAAAATCACCCAAAACCGGTCGCTTCCATTCCAAGTAATCTTCGTACAAGACTTTCACCATCTCCAACATAGCAAGGAATGTTTTCCAGAACTCTTTCCCATCTTGAGAAATCCCTTCTTCCGATGCCATCTTCTCGCTATGAGAAGCTCTCTTTCTCAACCCAATTAATGGATTCTCTGCAACAAGCTCGCCTTCACCACACTGTATCTTTTCCCTGGTTAACATGCAAAACTCAAATCCAAACGTCAACTAGCTATGATACCACTTGATCCGTAGGATCTTTTAATGACTTATGGTTGAGTTTTAATTTTGCATGCGTTAATTAACCATTTGAGAAAAATTAGTGAAAGAATGAGGAAAGAAGAGGAATTATAACATCCATATACATGTATGTAGATCTGAAATGAAATAATAGACAGCCAACCATAACACGCAGATTGATAACGGAGTTCGACACAACTTTGCCTACGTCTCCAGGCCTTTTCTCTATGGGGGAGGCTTCTTTATTTCAGTTCAAAATCTCAAAAGTACATTGCTTCAATTCCAAATGGCTACAAGACTGATCTGGTCATGTTCGTCCAGATCTCTAGAACCATGCAAAGAAAACGACATGCAAAATGGACGTCAAGACCTCCCAGAAATGGTCCGACAGTGTCTCCTCCTCAAAAGATTCTCTGCATCAAAATGTCTTTATCTTAGTTTCCCTTCAGGATAACTCTTCTCTGATTGCTCCAATGGCTTCAGAGCGTCCAAAAACCCCTATCTGGGCTCTTTCGGCACCTCAATCGGTCGAAAAACGAAGAAGTTATGCCTCCTGGAAGTTTTCCCCTTCAAGTTTGTTGTCACAGGTTCTACAAAACGCACCCTTTTCATTGAACCTGGCTCACATGCAATATAAAGCATGAAATCCCAGCACTGGGAACAAACGCACCAATGGTGCAAACCGTAGGACGGTTAAGGGCACGCCAACCCCTAATCGCCTAGCACCTGGGCACATGGCGAGTCGTGATATGACCTCGGGCTTTAAAATTATAACCGTTTTAAAAACCGAACTTAAGCCCCTCCGCTCTAGTTGTGGGCATATGAAATACCATAAGAACATGGCATAAAATCCATGTGCACCCATAGGACAAAGGGTATGGCCATATGGTATAACTATACAACCACGGGCCAAACAATTAAACCCCCAGCGTGCCATTTAACCAGAGGGCATATGGCATAGAACCGCGGGTTTTAAACATTGGTATTACCCCACGCACAAACCAATGGAGGGTATGGTCATATAATGTGGCATGGGCATATGTGAACACATGACTGCGGGTCGGGGTAAGCCCCGGCCTGACCCCCCACCATATACCATATAATATAAACTTATATATATATTTTTCCATATTCCTTATAAGAACTAATGCATGGTATAGTGGTCGAGCGGATTTTGATAAGGCGTAGCTAGTGTGAGAGGTCAGGGGGTCAAACCCCACGGACTCCAATAAAATTTTACAAACCAAAAACCAAATAAAGGGGGTACCACGTGGCAGCCCGTGATTGGGCCACATGGCACCCAATCACTTGCCAATTAAACGCCATGTGTCAGCAAATGATTCGGCCACACCTGCCAATCAACATCTTCCACATCACCACCTGACATGTCATCGTACGGTCTATATAGCCCTGCCACATCATCATATGGTCTATACGGCCCTGCCACGTCAACCTGTACGGACTGTACAGTCAACAATTTGTTTTGCCTGTTTGACTTATCGGACAGAACGCGATATCTTCTCCATACAGAGACTATTTGACAAAGTAAATATACCACCGGAATCAGGAAGACGAGACAGACGTAATGGAATAGGTTTCGTCGCATTCCGAGCACTTTCATTTTTTAGCATTTTTCAAGCCTTGTCAGGCTTTTGGATCCGATTTCGGATCAAGCAGGGGGACTGGTCACAAGGATGCAGGGCCACAGATTCAAAAGAATGACCATATATCAGAGCTGAGCATTGGCCACTATAGCATCCGAGAGCTAGATCAAAACCATAAGTATGGAGGACCTTTCATTCAGCATGGAAGGGAAAATCCCCTTTCTTCAGCTACCAGTTTGGAAAATGATAGTTCATCCACTCCTCTGAAAGTGAGCACAGATCAAGAAGTTTACAAGCCTGGAGACTTGATCATTGCCACAGTGGAAGTCCACAATGGTAAATGTTTAGTTGATAATGCACGTTCAGAGCTGGGTCTAGATGTTAGAGATGCAATTCAAATTGAACGTTTAATTGTTGAAGTGAAAAGGATTGAGAGGATATTACTATTTTTTCCTCTGTAGCTGCTGGAACAACAACTATCAATCATTCTTGGGTAGCTGCCAATCAGGATTTGTAAATGGTATTGGTATTTGCATTGGGATATGTTGGCATTATTTTTGAGGAATCTGGAAGTTGGCTTGAAAGAATAACTATTCAAAATATGGAAATTGTTGTGCGTGCCCACCTTAAAGGGTGGAGATTTATTTTTCTCAATGATGTCATGATCCCTTGTGAGGTTTTAGAGAGTTATGAAGCCTACAGGAAGAAACAAAATCGATGGCATTCTGGTCCTATGCATCTTTTTCAACTATGCTTTCCAGATATAATTACTTCCAAGTTATCTATTGGCAAGGAAGCGAACCTCATTTTGTTATTCTTCCTTTTGAGAAAGTTGATTCTTCCATTTTATTCCTTTACATTGTTCTATATTATTCTTTCAATGACCATGTTTGTACCAGAGGCATAGCTACCTATTATGGGTCATATGCTATATCCCTKCAGTGATGTCATTTTTTAATATGCTGCCAGCACCGAGATCATTCCCTTTCATTATCCCTTATCTTCTTTTTGAAAATACTATGTCTGTTACCAAGTTCAATGCTATGGTATTTGGACTGTTTCAATTTGGCAGTGCTTACGAACGGATTGTGACAAAGAAGACAGGCAGAGCTTCTGAACTAGATTTTCTAGCTGTGGCCGAACAAGAATCAAAGACTCTAAGCCAACTACTTCATCATGGGGCTTCTGAAACTGGCTTCGATGTGTTGAGTAAATTGAGAAAGCAGCCCTCTACACCTCAAATCAAAAATATTAATCGATTGTATAGAAAGGAGCTGGCTTTGGCTTTTCTCCTCCTCACTGCATCAGCCAGAGGTTTGCTATCGGCCCAAGGCATTCATTTCTATTTCCTACTATTTCAGGGCATGTCATTTCTTCTTGTTGGTCTTGACCTTATTGGGGAGAAAGTTAGCTGATATGTGATTCTATTAAGATTCGGTTGCTATGCCATTGCAATAAGATAATTTCTAATAATCTTTGCTGATTTACTTTAAGATCTGAAGACTCAGGAGTAATAGTATTCACACATAAAGTGAAATTTGTGTGACACTTGGGGATGTCTCAGGTGTAGAGGTACATGCAGGTGTCCTTAACGTGGCAGAGATTTCCTATACTTCAGGCAGTGGTTAGAGCATCGTTTCTCCAATTGCCAACATAACATCAACAACCTTTCAGCAAATTCGGGACAACCAAGCAACAACTTCTAAATTTAGTTTCCCTTTAATTTACTGTTTGGTTTGTTTTAGGAGACAATTGACATGTGTAAATCTTTGTAACTATTTTCTATTTTTAGAAAGCAGGGGCAGAGTTCAAGTTTTTCAGGACTGATAGTACCTTTACCTTTATATGCACATGAAAAAGAGGAAGGAGGGGTTCGACCTATGAAGTGTTTTTCTTTTTGGCTGGAGCATGGGCTTTTCCATTCCATAAAGCATTTTCTGTAATCTTTAGATGACCGATCAGTAATAGACAAACTATTGACAGGATTCTTGTGCGGATGTGTTGGTGGTGTTTCTTTCTCTGCTAAGTATTTTTCCTGTCATCTTTCCACTTGTTTTCAATTCTTATTGTCAAAGGATATTAAAAGAGCAGAATTTATTGGTAAAATACTCTGCATTTGGTTCTTGATGATCTTTATGTTCTCTTCTAAAAAGATCAGTTAAGGAATTCTTAGCTGCTCCTTTGCTCGGCTTTTTCCTCCCCTATTTCTTCCTCAAATCAACACCATTCAAACTTAATTTGATCCAACATTTCCACTACCTTTCCCTGTGTAAGAGCTTTGTCTAGATCTGAGAGTGAATCACATATTTAAATGCAGACCCCATTTTCCCAATGGCCCTCAATACTGTCCCAAACCAACCATTTAAAAACCCCAACCCCATACTTTCATAGCTAGCCTAAAATCCATCCTATACAAGTCAAGTTAAATCGAAAAGAGAGAGCCCTCTCTGAGTCTTGGATGGCTAGCTCCAAGACTCCAAGTGGTTCAAGGTTACGTCTGTAACTGCCTCCACAGCCTTGGGGAAATTACAGAATGCTAACACAATGCATATAGATTCTTAAGCAATACAAAAATTAATCAATGGCTCATACACAAAGTACACAGAGATTTTAGACCAGAAACCCTCAATCGGGAAAACCTTTCTTATTTTCATTATCTCAAATTTCACCATTCGCCATACAATATATACAATGTTTTTAGGTATTCCGTAGATACCAAAATCCTAATCCCTAAATCCGGGATTAATTTACAAATCTGCTAAAAATAGCAAAAAACCGCCCAAAAACAATTTTGGGGGCGTTGCGCGTAACTAGGGGGGGGCATACCTGCCCCCCCTAGGACCCCCCTAGGAAAGCACCCAACACACACAATAGAGCTCTAGGTGAAGGGATCTTCAGACGCAGTTTTCGTATCTGATGCACCCACACACACACACATGCAAAGAATATAACACATACCCAACACAAATGTCATGCACTGACCCCACATAATGAGTAGTGAATGGGGACAACGTTGAAATTTCTTCAATATTTCTTGTATGTGCCAAAATTTGATATGGTTAGACTAGACACATGCCTTGACAGTATGGGACAGTTTCAAGACTCAAGGATGTACGATGTCCCCACATAATATTTTATATCATCCACATTTTCATCAATGTTCATCATGCATGTCTCATTGTGAATGTTTGTCATTCCCTTATATAGAATTGTTGTCGGAACTATCTTGAAATTTGAAATGGAACTTCAAATACACTGGCCATCACAAATGTCTTCCATTGACCCCATACAATGAGAAGTGAATGGGTCCAATGTTGAATTGTTTTCAATCTTTGCTCATATGCATCGAAAGTTTACATGGTTAGACTAGATAGTTGCCTTGAATGTATGGGAGGGTTTCGATACTTAAGGATGTTTGATTTCTCTACATATTATTTGAGATCATACATGTTTGCATCAACGTTCAATATAATGGACATATCATTTTTATCATTCATCATGACCAACTATAGAATCTTTTTCGCAACTCTCTTGAAATGTCATGGCACTTTCATTACACCCATCACAAATGTCATATTTTATCAACCTCGTGCAATGAGCAGAGAATGGGGCCAAAGTTGAAATTTCTTCAAAATGTGCATGTACACATCGAAATTTGAGGTTAGACTAGACACATGCCTTTACGGTATTGGAGGGTTTAAAGACTCAAGGATGTCTAATGTCCCCACATAATCTTTGAGATCATCCATGTTTGCAAAAGCATTCATAATGGGCATCTCATTTTCATCATTCGTTGTTTCCATCTGTAGAATATTTGTTGGAACTCTCTTGAAATTTCATGGAACTTCTAATTCACCCACCACAAATTTCATGCACCGACCCCACTTAGTGAGTAGTGAATGGGGCCATTGTTGAAATTTCTTCAATATGTGTATGTATGCATCAACATTTGATATGGTTAGACTACACACATCCCTTAATGGTATGGGAGGGTTTCAAGACTCAAGGATGTATGATGTCGCCACATAATCTTTGAGATCATCCACATTTTCATCAATGTTCATCATGTTTCACCTCTTATTGTCATCATTCATCATTCCCTTCTATAGAATCATTGTCGAAAATATATTGAAATTTGACATGAAACTTACAATACACCCATCACAAATTTCTTCCACCAAACCCGCATAGTGAGTAGTGAATGGGGCCAATGTTGAAATGTTTTCAATCTGTTCGTGTATGCGTTGAAATTTTACATGGTTAGACTAGATAGTTTTCTTGATGGTATGGGAGGGTTTCAAGACTTAAGGATGTTTGATGTCCCCGCATAATATTTGAGATCATCCATGTTTTCATCAACGCGGATGTATCATTGTCATCATTCATTATTTCCATCTATGTAATCTTTGTCAGAACTCTCTTGAAACTTCATGGCACTTCCAATACACCCATCACCAATGTCATCTTGCATCGACCTCACACAATGAGCAGTGAATGGGGCCAATGTTGAAATTTCTTCAAAATGAACATGTATTCATCGAAATTCGACATGGTTAGACTAGAAACATGCCTTGGTGGTATGGGAGTGTTTCAACACTCAAGGATGTTTGATGTCCCCACATAAACTTTGAGATCATCCATGTTTGCACCAACGTTCATAATGGATGTCTCATTATCATCATTCATCATTTCCATATGGATAATATTTTTTGGAACTCTCTTGAAATGTCATGGAACTTCCAATTCACCCACCATTGGGGTGGGGAAAACCTAGTGTCCAAAACGTCACAAGTGGGACAAATATTTCACCAACATCGCAAGAGAGACGAAAATTTTTAGTCGTCGCAAGAGAGACGTCCTATGAAATTCATCGCAAGAGAGACAATTTTAGTAGTACGTCGCAATATCGATGTTATCGGGCAATATGGAGAAAAAAATTAAAAATTTCCTCTATTTTTCGATAATATCACGAATTTTGTCCATAACTTCACAATTAGAACGTCGCAATTTTTCCAATATGTACTAGTGTGGGGCTCCCAAAAGTTCCCTCAACAATATTTCAACAACGACCCTCTTGTATTCATCCTCTTCTTGAGGTTTTCTACCATTGGTAACTTTATTTCCCAAAAATTCCATTTTCTTTCTACACATGACATACATCTTAATTATATTAGTCGTCTTGTAAAATAAAAATGCATGTATCATAGCATTCCAATCAACAAAACATTTTTGAATATGTCCTAGCATAACTTTATGCACTTCATCACGTTACCCTTAATGTTTTCATGAGTGCAACACGATCAATTCTCAATTTCTTTTAAAATCATACAACGATCATCATTATGGTGTCAAAAAACTTACCTGCATCATTAAATCGGTCTCCCATACTAGAGAAATACAATAAACAACAAGAAAGGAGTTAAGGAAATATTCCCTCATCCAAATCCTACATAACCCTAGACTTTTAGTCCAACTAAGTTATTTTCCAGGCACTCACTGCCTTTTTTTAACATGGTTTGACCATTCCTATTCATTTAAATATGCTTATTTATTCATTTTCCCATTTTCCAGTTGTACTTGTTCCCACAACTACTCTTCTAAGGATTACAACTCTGTTAAACAATTCAGAGTTTTTAGGGTGAGAAAAGTGTTCCTCCTTTTATCCTTCTTTTCTTATGAAATCTACTTCTTATTGTGATCTCCATGCTCTTTTCCTTGAGAATTATTAGTTACGTTCACCTCATCCTTCCTGGTAAATAAACATGCCCACAAAAACAAACCTTTTGTTCACAATGAATTATGAACCTATGCACTCTGCACATTACCATTTAGTTATCAAAATATTCCATATTTATTTTTTATTTTTCCACTCATACATTTTGTTTTAGAATGTAATCCATGATTATTATACACACACACACACACACACACACACACACACACAGGCACACACACTTTCATCCCACTGCCCAATTTTCAACAATCATTAAGGTTGTGACTTTGTTCTCTTGATAGAGTCTTTACACATTTCATCCACATGGAACTCCTTCATCATGAAACTTCATTATTTCATATCCATAACTATATTTGATGGAATCAACCTTGATTTAGCTTCAGTTGTTTACCAAATATTCCATAAGGAATATAAACATGCATATTTGTTATGCATCGCATATTTATCCACACATATTCCTTTTTTGTTAACTTACTGTTGTAGGAAAATCTACCTGCGGACAAGTAGATCGACCTCTAAGGTTTGACCTTAACCTTAGACAGAAAAGT
>ML799839.1:553512-597447 GCA_009831015.1 Picea engelmannii | reverse complement strand
GTAGTGTTAGAGGAGCGTTCCCCTTCCAAAACCTTGATTATGAAGCCTTCTAAGGTATTGAGAGATGTTTGACTCCAGTAGACCAGTTTCCTTCCTTCAAATTGAGTAAATGAGATGTCCCAAGTGCCTCTGTGATGTCGTCGCTGAGGTAACATGATTCAACAATATTTACGACACTCTTATGACCAACTTGCGACATTTGCGACAAGTTGTACAGGAGTTGCGACACTTGTGACAAGTGAGAGGTATGTGCGACACTTATCCAGTTGAGTGATTTGGATGTGTAACACTTACATCCATGACGTACTTAAATACATCCATAATCATAAGCCTGTGTGTAGATACCATATGTATATCTCACAAATCACATACATATTTTCTTTAAAATCATTCAACTCATCATTGTTTACAATCATTCTCATGCGATCCTCAAAGGCATAATCATGTTGCCTCTTATCATGACAAAAACACATCATTTCTCATTTACTCTTTTGTCTATTTATACTATCCTTTAATAAGAGAATGGAGAAAATTCCCCTTGTAAATGTGTTGAACCTGCACATAATATATCTAGATAGAAAATACCACACACATTTGCAGAGAGAAATTGAGAAAGAAGAAGCAAGAGAGAAAGAATGGAAGAATTCTCATTAATCGTATTCCACACGCAAAGAGTGAATAATTTACAATATATATAGGATACATGAGTAAATAATGAGCCATAGTGGTGGTATATAGTTATATGGACACATACCAGTAGTTACAAAAGTGAACTTCCACCTAGTCTAGTCTCTCAGGGAGTTATGGGAGTGAACTGCCACCTAGTTGAGTTAACTAGTCAACTAGTCTTCAGTTAACTGATTGAACAGAGAGTATTGAGGATTTAACTCAGGGAATCAAGTGTAATGAGATATTTTGGTGATGATCCCAAGTCAAGTGCGCATTATCATGGTGATGATCCCAATGTTGCATGGTGACAAAACCAATGCAGCATTTAGACTCAACTCAACTAGTCAAATTGAAGTGTCAACTGAAGAGAATATTCTCCAGGTGGAATATTCTCCCCTAAAATATAGGAGATTGGATAATGACTAATTATGACTAATAAACAAGGAAAACCTTAGGAAAAATAAATCCTAGGTGTGTGTGAAGTAACTCCAACACCCCCCCTGAACATCACTATGGTGAAAATAAAGAATGGTTCCCGACAACGAGGCCATGTTAGGTACCCAATTACAAAAGATACACTGAAATAAATGAGGAAAGAAGGAAAACATCATGGTAACCCCNCAATGCATAAAAAAAATAAAAAAGAGAAGGAACAAAAAACAGTTCCTAAGCAACCATGTCCTTCACTCCAAGAAGACCTCACAACTGTGCAAGTTTGTGCTCGTTGAAGATTTTGTTGAAGATGTAGATGTTTTCATGGATATGATGAAGTATATGCACCATTGAGATGTAAAAACATATCCACTTTATATTCTTGTAATTAATAATATCCAAATAAAGTTTGGATGAAATTTTGAAAACCGTGCGGTCATTTCTAGAAAAACGCTGAAATTTTGTTGATTTTAAAACGATCATAACTTCACTTTCCGGACTTCATTTCGAACTATTTTTTTTTGGAAATTGGATATTTTATTGAGAGGAATTAAAATATCCAATTTGTTTCCGAAAATTATGATCAGAAAATATCAGAATTGAGTCTGATGTGCGAGGCTCCCTTTTTGTCTCCTGAGATGCATGCATTGTGCATGGAAAACTATCTGGATGTGACTCCTGGGATGCATGCCATATATCTTACACATGAATTTCAGGAAAAAAAAATCGAAATGGAATAGACATCATCTTCAATTAATGGAATACAAATTTGTGCAAATACTTGTGTAGAAGACTCTTGAGAATAAAATGTTTGATCTTCTGACGGTTTCTCTTCTAGCTCTATCTTTCCAATCCCCTACATGCATTCTTCAAAATCTTATTTATTCCTAAATAGAACCTCCAATATGGTCCATAATTCATTTGGAGTGAATTATTGTGTGACATCACATACTTGGTGGAGAATTTCTGGAGAAATAAACAAGCAGATAAATCCTATGGCCATACCTTGTCTATTGAGAAAGTCATTTTTCTCATCGGCGGAATTAGGATCTACTTCCATTGCCATGGTTATTTGGTACAAGACTCTACTTTTGAGAGAAATTAGAATCATTATCTTCCACTCCAAATATTTATGAGGCGTCAGAAGTATTATTGGTGAGTAAAACATATATTCCATCTTTTCTATGTTCTTCAATCTTCAGTACCCACAAAAATAATTTGGTGTAGCTTTTGATTAGCAGTCTGTTAGATCTAATACCATGTAAATGTGTTGAACTAGCATAGAATATATATATCTATAAAATACCACACACATTTGCAGAGATAAATTGAGAAAGAAGAAGCAAGAGAGAAAGAATGGAAGAATTCTCATTAACCATATTCCACACTCAAAGAGTCAATACTTTACAATAGATATAGGATAAATGAGTAACTAATGAGCCATAGTGGTGGTCTAGAGTGATTTGGAAACACACCAAAAGTTACAGGAGTGAATTTCCACCTAGTCTAGTCTCTCAGGCAGTTGTAAGAGTGAACTGCCACCTAGTTGAGTTAGCTAGTCAGCTAGTCTTTAGTTAATTGACTGGACAAAGGGTAGTGAGGAGTTAAATCAAGGAATCAAGTGTAATGTACCAGTATGGTGATGACTCCAAGGAAAGTGCGCATTATCATGGTGATGATACCAATGTTTCATGCTGAAAAAACCAATTCAACATCTAGACTCAACTCAACTAGTCAAACTGAAGTGTCAACTGAAGAGAATATTCTCTAGGTGGAATATTCTCCCCTAAAATATAGGAGACTGGATAATGAAATTATGATTAATAAACAAGGAAAAACCTTAGGAAAAATAAATTCTAGGTTTGTGTGAATTAACTCCAACACCCCTCAATCTATCATTCAAAAAACAACTTCCATGACTCTTCAGAATAGAGTCAGCCATGCATCCATGGTATTCATTCAATCTTGGAAAGTGAAATTATTTCCTTACATTTCACTCATACATCATACATGTGCATCATTTGCACGTTTAACATCATTCATTCATATATGTTTGGTCTTAATATCATTCCTTACATTAAGCAACCTTACGATGCATTAAATCCATGTACTTAGGAATAAATAAACACACCTTAACATTCATCATGCAAGCTCATTGTTTTCCCCCTTTCCATGTAATTCATACAAATGGAAATATTGGACTTCCAGTTCCTTCTCCCAAGGATATTACTTCCATTCTCATAAAAAGTCTCATAAATACACTCAACACTGAGCTTCCCTCTCAGTTGAGAGCTTGCAGTCATTAACATGATATCCAAATGGAAAGTTTAACAAACATAGTCATAACTATGTCCCTATTTCCATATGAAAACAACCAACAAGAAAGTATTGTTTCCTCCGGTATTATAAAATTATTAAAAAAGCCTGAAATATTATCTAGGAAACTCCAACAGTACCCAAGGAAACAAGACAGCTTATCAAGCTTCTCTTTCATGCCTTAAACCATTTTTTATTAACATACGTTTTTATGAATGGAATCCTTTTCTAGATTCCATCTCATCACTACTTGAGAATATCAAGGCATACCTTATATGGATACCATCCACCTCTGGATGTCAATCTCACCCATTGGTCATCTAGAAGTTCTCCAACACTTCCCTTACCACATTTAGGATCAACATTTCATTAACCATTTTACCTCATTTATAATGAATTTTAATGTCTAATAACATTTAGACTATTTCCTTAAATACCAAATACATTTTTCAAAGTATGTTACTTACTAAGTATTTTAATACATAACTACAGGGTATCTCTACATCATAATTAGTTTTGGCTAGAAAGTCCATCTCTTTCCTTTTAAAATTTTGTAGAGGTTCTAGTTGTTTTTCCTATTCTCATTAAAATGGAAGATATGTTGTAAATGTATATCAACCTTAACCATTACACCCATAATTATTCCTTCTATTAAGAAATAGTCAGGGATGGAGGTCACTCTCCTCCTCCCACGAGAATTTTGGCATATTATTTTTCTTTCCACCAAGAAAGGGAGGTTATTGTGATTTCTCTCTCAATAACTCCATATTTCTACAGCTCAATTTAAAAGCTTGATTAGAAAAACATTTCCCAACAATTCTTGTACCCAGAAACAACTTTGTTTCTTAATTTCCTTCAGATCCATAGAGTTGCACATGGTCTCCCTTATCATAAAATGGTCACCAAATCCATTCCTCTTGCTTAGACGCACCCTTAAGTTAATAGGGATACACACTTCCCTAGCACAACCATGAGCTCGTGTCATTTCACTTCTTCAATGAGGTTCATTCTCATTCCTCATGACTTCTTTTATTTTACAAAGAGGGATTACCCTAGTAAGAAGTTTTTCAGTTATAAGAGGTCAATTAGGTTGATCTCACCTACTCTAATAAGGCCTCTAAACATGGAGGATTGTTCTCCCAATTCCAAATCCTTCATTTAATCAACAATTTTAATTAACAGAGGCTTCATAAGCCCACCTTTTAGGAAATCCCTACCACCTATTCAGTCCATTTTCCCTCTAGACTTATGTACTCCTTAAAACAAGTTTATTTCATTTGCATCCAAGTTTTATTATTAATGCCCCTTGGAATAATCCCACTTTTGTAGTACCGTCTATCATTTCTCCAAAAGAAACGATAGACTTCTTCTACCACAATATAGCATGATTCAATCTCATTGGGTAAAATCCCAATTGAATTTTAATCTGCATACTTCTCCTCAAGGGACTTATCCAGATAATTTCCATACGATGGTGATACTATCAATAGGCTCATCTTAGCCCTGGTAAAATAGTCTTATGATGCTTCCCCGACCCATCTAGGCTGGTGTTTGAATCATGCTCCACTAGACAGGGTAGGGTGGGGTTCCCTCTCCCTTAAATTTTTCTAAGAAAGAAAAATATAATATCTTGAATCTTTCATGAGCCTAAGCAAGCCAAGTGTTTTGGTCCACTCTGATACCACTCTATAACACACCCAAACCCTTAAGTACCCTTTTAAGGGATGGGATATAAAAATATATATTTTCTCTATCATCTTGAATCCTCTTTCTGGAATCTCCATAACCTTCTACACATGAAGATATTTCCAATGATTGTTACCATGCTCGATTTAGAGCTCTGGATTGGAAGTTATGCCCTTCCAAAGATATTCAGGAATCATTGGTCAAAGGCCATGTGGCACCCAAATGGGTTCACCTCATTCATACCATCCCACCTATCATAGTCTCGAACAAGGTTTTCATCCTTTAGCGATGACATGGCCACTAGAGGGGCAGTTATAGGGAATGTTCCCCATGCCTTCATGATTCTCGGGCCTCTAACCCTTCATCCTTCCTATCCATGTATGAAACATTCCCAAAGTCTCGAATTCCCAGAGTTCCCTAGCACCCCTTCATCTATGGTGGAGATCAATCCAATGTTAAATTCAATAGTTGAGATTCACCCTTGTTCAGGGCATAGGTTTAAGGGATTTTGGGGTTCGATGCTCCATCACTAAATTCCCTTTTCTCTACTCACATATCCTTCAGAGTCTTGAAACCACATAATCCTATGACGTGGATCCGAACTTTGGCTCTATTGGAGCATACGTTCTAACACCATAATCCTCCTAGAGTTCTAGACTCCTGAACTCTCGGGGTCCCATTAGCCATTAGATCAAGCGCCTATACACCAGGAGGTGACATGTGGCCCAATAAATGAGTAAAAAGTGTCAAGTCTCAATTGGCACATAAGGTCTATAAAACACATGAACCAAGGTGATACGTGGCATGTCGAACATGGGTCTACATCACCCTAGGTGACATTAGCATGCCACATCACTCAAGACTAACATCCTATGAGATTATATAGCCTCTCCTACCTGCAAAATCACCCGGAGCTATGAAGTCTGAACTCCCGCCAACAACCTCCCAATACACGTTTATCCCACGATTGAGATATTTCCACATAGATCCATAAATCTATGGCCTTCGTTTCTTTGTGACTTCAGCATTTGGGAGTTTGGCTATTTAGTTTCCTTTTTACACCCAGAGTGGTCAACGCTGGACTGACCATGGTCTAGATCCAATGGTTAAGAGAGATCTCGAAGAATCCTCAGATCAATGATCCTCGTCGCTTCGCAACATCAGCGTTCCGGGGTTTGACTTCTTAGTTTCCTTTTTACTAACGGATTGCTCAGCATCAGAATGACCACATTCTAGATCCAACGGTCAGGAGATATCTTGAACCATCCTCATATCGACAGTCCTCGTTGCTTCACGACTTAGACATTCGAGGAAAATCCATGCCTTTCATCCTTGATCTGAACCCGGGAGCGATAAGTTTCTAATAATTTGTTGTTTCTATCACTCCTTCAAAAGGGTCAGTTATAGATCATTTTACTTGAGCGATGTGCAATTAAAGGTAAAGTTGAAGTCGTATGTGCTTGAATTTGAAGTGACTAAAAACTCTTTAGTTTCCTTATGTGTGATATGCCATGCTTGCATTTCACATCCTATGTGCGGAAATTCATGGAAAAAAAAAATAAGAACATAATACACATAATGGATATGACACTTCCCTTCATAATAGAGTTCATTCGATGTGGGCTACCTCTCTGGGTCATGCTCCAAATCCTGACCGCTTTATTCTCCTCGCTGTAATGATGTCTCTCCTTTACAAGTTGTAAGGCCAAAGTCCCTTTTCGATGATGACAACAAGAGATCAGAATGTGATCAGGAATGTATACAACTTCACATGTTCTAATACTCATGAGGCATCCATGATGATGACATGTACATCATTCCCACATACTCCATACAAAATAATAGGAAGAAATAAAATATGACCCCCATCAACATGGAGCCATCAAAAGCCTTAGATATCCTGCTGAGATCCAAGCATAAATATGCATTCCATACAAAATATCATGAAACCACGAGATTCAAAATTGCTTCATTGGCCACTTATCATGCAAGTGCCACAATTTCTCTGTCACATATAATTGATTGATTTGATGTGAAAGAAGAGAAGAAAATAATAGATAGAAGGAATAAGTTGATCTTGTTGCCTTGTTGTAGCCTCTCTATGCTCCTTCAGACCTATATCACACATGTTATGTTGCAACATTTAATGAAAAAACAATATAATGAAAAGAATTCTTACATTGGCTTCTTTAGAACTTAGCTTGTTGATATGAAGCTCTACTGCAAAAATAGACGTCGTCATTGGATTCACGTCACCGAATTACCTAAAAATGACTGTCAAATTGTCTCCATCCAAGTCAGACACTTTCAGGCCCAAGAGACACCTCTGCCTTAGTTACCGTGCAACTACCTCTACAATAAATGACTCATTTTAGAGTTAATATACATAATATTTTCTCATATCAGAAAAATAACACCACCACTTCATTCGTGGCATCAATTTACCTAAAAAATATTGTCTCCATGCCTCGATCCGAGTGAGACACTTTTAGACACAAGAGGCACCAGGCTGTATAGTCTGTATGAGTTCATATGGGCATGCTCAAACTCAGCTCTCATGAGTGCTTGCTCTGTGTGTCGAATGGACTCCCCAAACTCAGAACCGAACCCCCTTCTTATATCATTTTTGCGGGCAGTTGGCATTAATGAGTTTGTTGGTATGTTGGTTAGAGTGGATAAGTTAATACTATGGTTAGGAGGAGGTCCTGGGATCAAATCCCATGGGACTACCCTTTTTGGAACTTATTTATAACTAATTGTGGTGTGCTCTACTATATTTATCGAGCGTCCACTAGAATAGTGGAAATGCTCCTAAAACTGACAGAGAAAACAATGGATAGTTAAATATGGCGCACGTTTTGGCGGAGGCTCTGGAATATAGTTGGTTGCTGCTATATTTGGTGGAATATTCCATAGATGGCAGAACCGATGTCATATTTTCCAGTGTATTATTAATATATATATATATATATATATATATATATATATTTAATTTTTCATTCACGAAGCCTCCTTATGCATTTCGGCGGTGTTACATGGCGCACTCATATTGGGCCACATGGGATCTTCTGATTTGTCCACTTGTTAGTTCTAACNTATATATATATATATATATATATATATATATATATATATATATATATTTAATTTTTCATTCACGAAGCCTCCTTATGCATTTCGGCGGTGTTACATGGCGCACTCATATTGGGCCACATGGGATCTTCTGATTTGTCCACTTGTTAGTTCTAACATCATATCCTTTTCATGTTGTGAGATGTGGTATCTTCCAGGTGGTTCCATGTGGTGTCACCTGGGGGTGCCACGTGCCACTTTTTTACTGGTCCACGTGGCACCCTAAAAACCCCAAATCCCTGTGACATGTGGAAGCCTCTGGTGTTGCCACATCGCATGTTGACATAATGCTAACATCATCATGACACATGTCACCGTCTATGCTTTCCATGTAGGTTGTACAGATGTTGATGTCATCCATACTGATGTTGACGTTAGAAATACGGATGTTGACTCATCCCTATTGACTCAGTTGGGTTAACCCAAACTTTGACTGCTTATATCTATTGATCTATAACTTTGTTTGATGAGCCATTTTCATTGTTGGAAATATTACGATGCGGTATTCATGCCCATGCCCTTTGCACTGATTTTTGGGAACTTTGAATTTTTTCCCTTTTCTATTTGTTGAAGCCATTTTGATCATCCTGGGACACTTATGAAACTTTTTTGATGTTCCCTAGATCCATCTAGATCACACATCCCAACTAAATGGATTCTTAGTTCCCAAAATTCATTACATTAAGTTTCATGTCCATTGGACTTACAATAAGAAACCCATACCCTGACTACCTTACAAGGCCTATCAATATCAACATGTGCCAAAAAAAAGAAGTGATATCCACAATTATCACTTTTACACAATACCCTTCTACGGGGTCTGAATCTCAATATGTGATTTACAAAAGATGGACTTACAGACACTTTCAGACCCAAGAGGCAACCTTTCCTCGGATTGTGTGCCACTACTCCTGTAATAAATGTAGATAAATCTCAAAATGTGTGCCATAATCCATACCAGGACTTACAGGTGCGCTCAGACTCACCTCTCGTGAGTGCTTGCTCTGTGTGTCAAATGCACTCCACGAACTCGAAACTGGAACCCCTTCTTATATCATTTTTGCGGATGGTTAGCATTAATGAGTTCCTTGGTATGTTGGTTAGAGTGGCTAAGTTAATACTATGGTTAAGCGGAGGTCCCGGGGTCGAATCCCACGGGCCTCCTCTTTTTGGCACTTAGTTATAACCAACTTTGGCACACTCTACTCTATTTAGCACTTGGCCACTAGAATAGTGGTACTGCTACTAAAACCGACGGAGAAAATAGCGGGCAGTTAAATATGGCGTGAGTTTTGGCAGAGGCTCTGACATATTGTTGGTTGTTGTTATATTTGGCAGAATATGCCATAGATGGCAGAACCGTCGCCATATTTGGTAGGGTATTATTAATATATATATATATATATATATATATATATATAATTTTTGTTCATGGAGCCTCCTTTTGCATTTTGGGGGTGCCACATGGCACCCTCCTATTGGGTGATGTGGCATCTTTAGATTTTCCCACTTGTGAGTGTTGACATCATCTCCTCGGCATATCATGACACATGGCATCTTCTGGGTGGTGCCACATGCCATCACCCGGGGGTGTCACATGGCATTTTTTCACTGGTCCATGTGGCACCCTAAAAACCCCAAATCCGACATCATCATGACACATGTCACCCTATGCACTTGCAACGTAGCTTGTATGGACGTTGACGTCATCTGTACTAATGCTAACATCAACATTATGAATGTTGACTCATCCCTGCTGACTAGTTTGGGTTGGCCCAAACTTTGACCGCTTATATATTTTGACATTGGAAATATTGTGACACGCTCTTTGTGATCATTCTCTTTTCACTGAGTTTTGGGAACTCTGAATTTTTTCCCTTTTATGTCTGTTGAAGCCATTCTGAGCATCCTAGGATAGTTCTAAAACTTCTTTGATGTTCCCTAGATCCATCTAGATCATGCCTCCCAACTGAAAGAAGATTTGTTCTCAACTCTTTCATTGTGATTCTCATCTCTTCCTGGAGATGTCTCGAATCCTCGATCTCGAGAAGATGTACTCTTGACCTGCATTGAATCAATTTCATCTCTTGATGAACTGTTGACCTCTGTCTGAGTGACTCTCATGGGGTCTTCTTTTGGAATTGTTTTGGATCTTTCTGCAACATCTTTTGGGACATAGCCTATCCCAAAAAATCGAGGCTAAAACACTACCTCGATGGGATCCACAATACCATGGCCATTGGTTCCAAGGCCTCCTCCTTTGTATCCCATTTTTATCATCACTTTTAAGTCTATGAAACAAGCATGATGTTCAAGGATTTCAAAATAATCATGAACATTAATCAAGAAAGAAACTACACATGATTTATTTACCTCCACCTCAAACTGAGGCCCTTGGTCTACTTCTTGAGATGTTTCCAGTTGTTCTTGGTGAGAAGGATCAATGGAATATGCTTATAGGAATCCTCCTTGGTTTATGGATTCATGTAGGTCATCTTCATTTTCTTGAAAAAATGTGCATGCATTTTCGTTGTCATGATCGCACCCATAATTGGTTAAGTTGCCATGGTCACAACATGGACTTATCATCATATCATTCGTAAAGCCTTCCTCTGTCTTCATCTTCATGTCTTGCAAATGCTCTTGCAACCTTTGGCTCTCTTCTTCTACAACTTGCAACAATGTCTTTAATCCATCATTCTTTGCTTGCACTATTTGGTTGAGCTCTTGAATCTCATTGAAGCACGATTGTTTGGTGACCTTTCCATCCTTAGATTCAAGACGTGCAATCAGTATCAAGCCTACTCTGATACCACATGATTTGAACACGAGAGCGATAAGTTTCCAATAATTGGTTGTTTATTTCACTCCTTCAAATGGGTAAGTTATAGATCATTTTACTTGAGCGATGTGCAATTAAAGGTAAATTTGAAGTCTTATGCACTTGAATTTGAGGTGAATGAAAAATCTTTATTTTTACTTCTGTGTGATATGTCACGCTTTCATTTAACATCCTATGTGCAAAAGTTCATGTGAAAACAACATAAGAACATAACACACATAATGGATATGACACTTCCCTTGATAACGGAGATCACCTGATGTGGGATACCTCTCCAGGTCATGCTCCAAAGCCTGATCGATTTATTCTCCTCATTGTAATGATGTGTCTCCTTTACAAGTTGTAAGGCCAAACTCCCTTTTCGGTGACGACAACAAGAGATCAAAATGTTATCAGGAATGTATATAGATTCACAAGTTCCCATACTCATGAGGCATCCATGATGCTGACATGGACATCATTCCCACATACTCAATAAATAAAAAGAGTAAGAAATAAAATATGACCCCCATCAACATGAAGCAATAAAAAACCTTAGATATGTTGCTTAGATCCAAGCATAAATATGCAGCCCACACAAAATATCCTGAAACCATGATATTCAGAACTGCTTCATTGGTCACTTATCATGCAAGTGCCAAAATTTATCTGTCACATATAACTGATTCATTTGATATGAAACAAGAGAAGAAAATAAAATATAGAAGGAATAAGTTGATCTTACTTGCTTGTTGCAGCCTCTCTATGCTCCTTCAGACCTATATCACAAATGCTATGCTGCAACATTGGCTTCTTCAGAAATTATCTTGTTGATCTGAAGCTCTACTGCAAAAACATACCTCGTCATTGGATTTACATCGTTGAATTACCTAATAATGAATTTCAAATCATCTCCATCTGAGTCAGACACTTTTAGGCCCAAGAGACACCTCTACCTTGGTTATTGTGCCACTGCCTCTGTAATAAATGAGTCATTCTCTAGTTAATCTATAAAATATTTTATTAGATTAGAAAAATAACACCACCACAGCGTTTGTGGCATCACTTACCTAAAAATGATTGAATCCATGCCTTGATTCGAGTCAGACACTTTCAGACCCAAGAGGCACCCTTGCCTCAGATTGCGTGCCACTGCTCTTGCAATAGATGCTCAAAAATATTGAAATGGATGCCAGAATCCATACCAAGCCATACATTTCATACGAGGTCATACGGGCACACTTAGACTCACTTCTCGTGAGTGCCTGCTCTGTGTGTCAAATGCACTCCCCGAACTCGAAACCAGACTCCCTTCTTATATCACTTTTTCATGTGGTTAGCATTAATGAGTTTATTGGTATGGTTGTTAGAGTGGCTAAGTTAAGAATGTGGTCAGGCGGAGGTATCGGGGTCTAATCCCATAGGCCTCCCCTTTTTGGCACTTAGTTATAACCAATTTTGGCACGCTCTGCTATTTTTAGCAGGCGACCACTAGAATAGCGGAACTGCTACTAAAATCGACGAAGAAAATAGCGGAAAGTTAAATATGGCATGTGTTTTGGCAGAGGATCTGGCATATAGTTAGTTGATGTTATATTTGGCAGAATATTCCATAGATGGTGGAACCGCTGCCATATTTGGTGGGGTATTATTAATATATATATATATATATTTAATTTTTCATTCACGGAGCCTCCTTGTACATTTCAGGGGTCCCACATGGTGCCCTCCTATTGGGCCACATGGCATCTTCTGATTTGTTTACTTGTGAGTGATGATGTCATCTCCATGTCATATGGTGACACGTGGAGTCTTCTTGGTGGTGCCACATGGCATCACCTGGGGGTACTATGTGGCAATTTTTTACTGGTCCACGTGGTGCCCTAAAACCCCAAATCTGAGTGACAAATGGTAGCCTCTGGTGCTTCCACATGGCATGATGACATCATGTTGATGTCATCATGACATGTTGATGTCATCATGACATGTGTCATACTCTTTGATTTCCACATAGGCTATATAGACCCTGACGTCATCCGTACTGATGTTGACGTCAGCAGTACAGATGCTGACTCATCCCTGCTCACTGGGTTGGGTTGACCCAAACGTTGATCGCTTCTATCTTTTGATCTGTAACTCCGTTTGACGATTCTTTTGTGCCATTGGAAATATTGTGATGTGATCTTCGCAATCATGCCCTTTTCACTGAGTTTTGGGAACTTTGAAGTTTTTCCCTTTTTTGTCTATTGAAGCCATTCTAAGCATCCTAGGACACTTTTGAAACTTCTGTGATGTTCCTTAGATCCATCTGGATCATGCCTCCCAACTGAAAGGACGTTTTGTCCCCAAAAGTCATTACATCAAGTTTCATGTCCATTAGACTTACAGTAAGAAACCCATACCCAAACTACCTTAGAAGGCCTACCAATATCAACATGTGCTAAAAAAAAAAAGTGATATCAACAATTATCAATTTTACATAATACCCTTTTACAAGGTCTGAATTGCAACATGCGATTTACAAAAAATGGATTTACAGACACTTTTAGACCCAAGAGGCACCCTTTCCTCGGTTTACGTGCCAATTATTCTATAATAAATGCTGAGAAATCTTGAAACTCATGCCAGAATCCATACGAGGTCTTATGGGCATGCTCAAACTCACCTCTCATGAGAGCTTACTCTGTGTGTAGAATGCACTCCCCAAACTCAGAACTGGACCCCCTTCATATATCATTTTTGTTGCCGGTTATCATTAATGAGTTTTTTGGTATGTTGGTTAGAGTGGCTAAGTTAAGACTGTGGTTAGGTGGAGGTATCGGGGTCGAATCCCATGCGCCTCCCCTTTTTGTCACTTAGTTATAACCAACTATGGCGCACTCTTCTATATTTAGCGGGCGACCACTAGAATAGTGGAACTACTATTAAAAATAATAGAGAAAATAATAGACAGTTAAATAAGGGGGGCATTTTTGCGGAGGCTCTGGCATATAGTTGGTTGCTGCTATATTTGGTGGAATATTCCATAGATGGCAACACTGCCACCATATTTGGCAGGATATTATTAATATATATATATATATATATAATATTTTTTTTTTAATTTTTCATTCACGAAGCCTCCTTGTGTATTTCTGGGGTGCCACGTGGTGCCCTCGTATTGGGCCATGTGGCATCTTCGAATTTTTCCACTTGTGATTGTTGATGTCATCTTCTCATCATCTCATGACATGTGGCATATTTTGGGTGGTGCCACGTGGCATCACCTAGGGGTGCCACATGGCACTTTTTTACTGTTCCACATGGTTCCCTAAAAACACCAAATCTGAGTGACACGTGGTAGCCTCTAGTGCTACCACGTGGCATCATGATGTCATCATGACACATGTAGCCCTATTCTATTTCCACATAGAATGTACAGATGGTGACAGAATCCATACTAAATATGACGTCAGCAGTATGGATGCTGACTCATCCTTGTTGACTGTGGTGGGTTGAACCAAACTTTGACTGCGTATATATTTTGATCCATAAC
This sequence comes from Picea engelmannii, assembly GCA_009831015.1. Classification (NCBI taxonomy): domain Eukaryota; kingdom Viridiplantae; phylum Streptophyta; class Pinopsida; order Pinales; family Pinaceae; genus Picea; species Picea engelmannii. The sequence continues at coordinate 582,856 of ML799839.1, read as the reverse complement.
TCTATTTGATAAGTCATTTGTGTCATTGAAAATCTCGTGACGCGCTCTTTGATATCATTCCCGTTTCGTTGAGTTTTTGGAACTTTGAATGTTTTCCCTATTCTAACTTTTGAAGCCATTTTGAGCATCTTGGGACACTTCTGAAACTTTTGTGATGTTCCCCAGATCCATCTGGATCATGCCTCCCAAATGAAATGAATTGTGGTCCCCAAAAGTCATTACATTAAGTTTCATGTCTATTGGACTTACAATAAGAAACCCAAACACAAACTACCTTACCAGGCCTAACAATATCAACATGTGACAAAAAAAAGAAGTGATATCAACAATTATCACTTTTACATAATACCCCTCTACAGGGTCTGAATTGCAACATGTGATTTACAAAAGATGGACTTATGGACACTTTTAGACCCAAGAGGCACCCTTGCCTCGGTTTGTGTGTCACTCCTCCTGTAATAAATGATGAGAAATATCAAAATGCGTGCCAGAATCTATACTATCCCATACAGTCTCTACGAGGCCATAAGGGCGTGCTCAGACTCACCTCTCATGAGCTCTTTCTCTTTGTTTAGAATGCACTCCTCGAACTCGGAACTGGACCCCCTTCTTATATCATTTTTTCAAGTGATTAGTAGTAAGAGTTCATTAGTATGTTGGTTAGAGTGGCTAAGTTAAGACTGTGGTTAGGAGGAGGTCCCTGGGTCGAATCCCATGAGCTACCCTTTTTGGGTCTTAGTTATAACCATCTATGGTGCGTTATGCTATATTTAGCGGGCGACCACTAGAATAGTGGAACTGCTATTAAAACCGACAGAGAAAATAATAGACAGTTAAATATGGTGCACGTTTTGGCAGAGGCTCTGGCATATAGTTGGCTACTACTATATTTGGTGAAATATTCCATAGCTGGTGGAACCACCGCCATAGTTGGTGGGGTATTATTAATATATATATATATATATATATATATTTAATTTTTCATTCATGGAGCCTCCTTGTACATTTCAGAGGTGCCATGTAGTGCCCTCCTATTGGGACACATGGAATCTTTTGATTTGTTCACTTGTGAGTGATGAATTCATCTCATGACATGTGGCATCTTCTTGGTGGTACCACGTACTGTCACCTGGGGGTTCCATGTGGCACTTTTTTACTAGTCCACATGGTGCCCTAAAAACCCCAAATCTGAGTGACGTGTGGCAACTTGTGGTGTTTCCATGTGGAATGATGATGTCATCATGACATGTGTCACCCTCTACGCTTGCCATTTAGGTTTTACAAATGCTGAATTCATCCATACTGATGCTGACGTCAGCAGTGCAGATGCTGACTCATCCCTACTCACTAGGCAGGGTTGACGCAAACTTTGACCTCTTGTATCTTTTGATCCGTAACTCCGTTGGAAGAGTCGCTTCCGTCATTGAAAATATTGTGATGTGCTCTTCATGATCATTCTCATTTCACTGAGTTTTGGGAACTTTGAATTTTTTTCCTATTCTTTCTGTTGAAGACATTTTGAGCATCCTGGGACACTTCTGAAACTTTTGTGATGTTCCCTCGATGCATCTAAATCAAGCCTCCCAACTGAAAGGAATTTTGGTCCCCAAAAGTAATTACATTAAGTTTCATTTCCATTGGACTTACAATAACAAAACCATACCCAAACTACCTTACAAGGCCTAACAATATCAACATGTGCCAAAACAAAGAAGAAGTGATATCAAGGATTATCACTTTTACACAATAGCCTTCTACGGAGTCTAAATTGCAACATGTGATTTACAAAAGATGGCCACTCTCAACTAACTCAAGTAGCTTGTTGATATAAAGATATTCTTCAAAAATAGACCTCGTCATTAGATTCACGTCATCGAATTACCTAAAAATGACTGTCAAATTGTCTATGTCTGAGTCAGACACTTTCAGGCCCAAGAGACACCTCTGCCTTAGCTACCATGCCACTGCCTCTACAATAAATGACTCATTTTAGAGTTAAGTTACAAAATATCTTCTCATATCATAAAAATACAACCACCACTTCGTTTGTGGCATCCTTTTACCTAGAAAACACTATCTCCATGCCTAAATCTGAGTCAGACACTTTCAGACCCAAGAGGCAACCTTTCCTCGGTTTGCATGCCACTGCTATTGCAATAAATGCTGAGAAATATAAAAATGCATGAAAGAATACATACCAGGTCATACATTATGTATGAGGGCATACGGGCGTGCTCAGACTCACCTCTCATCAGCGCTTTCTCCGTGTGTTGAATGGACTCCCCGAACTCAAAATCAAACCCCCTTCTTATATCATTTTTGCAGGCGGTTAGCATTAATCAGTTCATTGGTATATTGGTTAGAGTGGATAAGTTAATACTATGGTTAGGAGGAGGTCTCGGGGTCAAATCCCATGGGACTCCCCTTTTTGGAACTTAGTTATAACCAACCGTGGTGTGCTCTGCTATATTTAGCGGGCATCCACTAGAATAGTGGAACTGCTTCTAAAATTGGCTAAGAAAACAACGGGCAGTTAAATATGGCACGCATTTTGGAGGAGGCTCTGGAATATAGTTGGTTGCTTCTATATTTGGTGGAATATTCCATAGATGGAAGAACCAGTGTCATATTTGGCGGGGTATTATTAATATATATATATTTAATTCTTCATTCATGAAGCCTCCTTGTGCATTTTGGGGGTGTTACGTGGTGCCCTCCTATTGGGCCACATGGCATCTTCTGATTTATCCACTTGTGAGTTCTAATGTCATCTCCCTTTCATGTCGTGACATGTGGAGTATTCAGGGTGGTGCCATGTGGTATCACCTGGGGGTGCCACGTGGCACCCTAAAAACCTCAAATCCCTATGACATGTGGCAGCCTCTGGTGTTGACATCATGCTAACATCATCATGACACATGTCACCCTCTACACTTTCCATGTAGGTTGTATGAATGATGATGTCATCTATACTGATGTCGACATTAGTACTACAGATGTTGACTCATCCCTATTGACTGGGTTGGGTTGACCCAAACTTTGACCGCTTATATCTTTTGATCTCTAACTTTGTTTGACGAGTCATTTGCATCATTGGAAATCTTGTGATGTAGTATTCATGCCCATGCCCTTTTCACTAAATTTTGGGAAATTTGAATTTTTTCCCTTTTCTATCTGTTGAATCCATTCTGAGCATCCTGGTACACTTATGAAACTTCTGTGATGTTCCCTAGATCCATCTGGATCACGCCTCCCAACTGAAATGAATTTTAGTTTCCAAAATTCATTACATTAAGTTTCATGTCCATTGGACTTACAATAAGAAACCCATACCCAAACTACCTTACAAGGCCTATCAATATCAACATGTGCCAAAACAAAATAAGTGATATCCACAATTATCACTTTTACACAATACCCTTCTATGGGGTCTGAATCTCAACATGTGATTTACAAAATATGGATTTACGGACACTTTCAGACCCAAGAGGCACCCTTTCCTCGGTTTGTGTCCCACTGCTCCTGAAATAAATGCTGAGAAATATCAAAATGTTTTCCAGAGTCCATACAAGGCCTTACGAGCGCACTCAGACTCACCTCTCGTGGGTTCTTTCTCCATGTGTCAAATGCACTCCCCGAACTCAGAACCAGAACCCCTTCTTATATCATTTTTGTGGGCGATTAGCATTAATGAGGTCCTTGGTGTGTTGGTTAGAGTGGCCAAGTTAAGACTGTGGTTAACAGGAGGTCCCGAGGTTGAATCCCACAGGCCTCCCCTTTTTGGCACTTAGTTATAACCAACTATGGTACGCTCTGCTATATTTAGTGAGCGGCCACTAGAATAGTGGAACTGCTACTAAAACCAATGGAGAAAATGGTGGACAATTAAATATGCCATGCATTTTGGCGGAGGCTCTAGAATATAGTTGGTTGATGTTATATTTGGAAGAATATGCCATAGATGGCAGAACCATTGCCATATTTGGCAGGGTATTATTAATATATATATATTTTTAATTTTCCATTCACGGAGCCTCCATGTGCATTTTGGGGGTCCCATGCGGCGCCCTCCTATTAGGCCATGTGGAATCTTCAGATTTGTCCACTTGTGAGTGTTGACTTCATATCCTCATCATATCGTGACACGTGGCATCTTCTAGGTGGTGCCACATGTCATCACATGGGGGTTCCACGTGGCACTTTTTTACTGGTCCATGTGGCACCCTAAAAACCCCAAATTCGAGTAACACGTGGTAGCCTCTGGTGCTTCCATGTGGCATGCTGACATAATCATGACATGTGTCACCCTATTCACTTGCGACGTAGGTTGTATGAAAGTTGATGTTATCCGTACTAATGTTGACGTCAGCATTATGAATGTTGACTCATTCCTATTGACTGGGTTGGGTTGACCCAAACTTTGACCGCATATATATTTTGATCCATAACTCCATTTGATGAGCCATTTGCGTCGTTGGAAAGATTGCGACACACTCTTTGCGATCATTCCCTTTTAACTGGGTTTTAGGAACTTTAAATTTTTTCCTTTTCTATCTGTTGAAGCCATTATGAGCATCCTGGGACACTTATAAAACTTATGTGATGTTCCCTAGATCCATCTGGATCATACCTCCCAATTGAAAGGAATTTTGGTTCCCAAAATTCATTACGTTAATTTTCATGTCCATTGGACTTACAATAAGAAACCCATACCCAAACTACCTTACTAGGCCTAGAAATATCAACAAGTGCCAAAACAAATGAAGTGATATCAACAATTATCACTTTTACACAATACCCTTCTACGGGGTCTGAATCACAACATGTAATTTACAACATATGGATGTACGAACACTTTCAGACCCAAGAGGTACCCTTTCCTTTGTTTGCGTGCCACTACTCCTGCAATAAATGTTGATAAATCTTGAAATGCATTCCAAAATTCGTTCCAGGACATACAGTCTATATGAGGCCATATGGGCGTGCTCAGAGTCACCTCTCATGATCCCTTGCTCCATGTGTCTAATGCACTCCCCAAACTCGAAACCAGACCCTCTTCTTATATCATTTTTGTTGGTGGTTAGCATTAATGAGTTCGTTGGTATGTTGGTTAGAGTGGCTAAGTTATTACTATGGTTAGGTGGAGGCTCTGTGGTCGAATCCCATGGGCCTCCCATTTTTGGCACTTAGTTATAACCAATTGTGGTTCTCTCTACTATATTTAGCGGGGGACGACTACAATAGTGGAACTACTACTAAAATTGATGGATAAAAGAGCGGAGAGTTAAATATGGCGCGATTTTTGGCTAAGGCTCTAGCATATAGTTGGATATTTCTATATTTGGAGGATGCCATGGATGGCAGAACCGCCTCCAAATTTGGTGGGGTGTTATTAATATATATGTTTTTTTAATTTTTCATTCATGGAGCCTACTTGTGCATTTCAGGGGTTCCATGTGGTGCCCTCCTATTGGGCCACGTGGACTCTTCTGATTTGTCCACTTGTGAGTCCTGATGTCATCTCCTCATCATCTCGTGAAATGTGGCTTATTATATGTGGTGCCATGTGCAGTCACCTGGGGGTGCCACGTGGCACTTTTTTACTGGTCCACATGGCGACCTAAAAACCCCAAATCTGAATGACACATGGAAGCTTCTAGTGTTTCCACATGGCATGTTGATGTCATGCTAACATCATCATGACACATGTAACCCTATGCACTTTCCACGTAGGTTGTACGGATGCTGATGTCATCTGTACTGATGTTGACGTCAGCAATACGGATGATGATTCATCCTTGTTGACTGGTCTGGGTTGACCCAAACTTTGATTATTTATATATTTTGATCCATAACTCCATTTGATGACATTTTTGCATCATTGGAAATCTTGTGTTGCACGCTTCATGATCATACCCATTTCACAGAGTTTTGCGAACCTTGAATTTTTCCCTTTTTTGTCTACTGAAGCCATTCTAAGCGTCATGGGACACTTCTGAAACTTCTTTGATGTTTCCTAGATCCATCTGGATCATGCCTCCCAACTGAAAGGACTTTTGTTCCCCAAAATTCATTACATTAAGTTTCATGTCCATTGGACTTAAAATAAGAAGCCCATACCCAAACTACCTTACAAGGCCTAACAATATCAACAAGTGCCAAAAAAAAATAAGTGATATCAATAATTATCACTTTTACACAATACCCTTCTACTGGGTCTAAATCACAACATGTGATTTATAAAATATGGCCACTCTCGACTAACTCAAGTATTTTCCCCATTTATTCAACCATTTTTCTGAACATGTCCTCTTTACCGAGATGTCCTTTCTCTAGTAGTTGGTCTTCTCTTGGCGGCAGATTTTCCTGCAATACTGCCTAACTGGATGTCTCCCTCGGAGGTGTCATCCTGGTCTTCTTGTCCCTCTTTGGATGTATATATAGATGTAAGACCCAACAAGTGGCCTCATGATTCCTATCTCTACTATAACAGCTATAGTAGCCTTTCTCCTTCAAAGGTGCATTCCTCCTGCTCTTTTATGTGTGAGGAAAGCAATCTGCCATCCTTGTCCTTCTCCTAGTTGTCGTAACCTTCTTGCACAAGGATTTTCTCTTCAAACACTGGGACACTGCGTGGTTATTCAATCAACAAAAATTGCATGGTATTTGATTCCAAAAGCATTTTTTTATATGATTAACATGCCTATAATCAAATGACATTTTAGATTTTTGAGATTTCTTATACCTCAGTGAGTTTCCTCTAGAGTTAGACTGGCAAGAAGATTTTTTCTCAACTTTGTCATTGTGCTTATCATCTCTCCCTAGAGATGTCTCGAATCCTCGATATCGAGAAGATGTACTCTCGACTTTCACTGAATCAATTTGATCTCTTGATGAACTATTGACCTCTGTCTGAGTGACTCTCATGGGGTCTTCTTCCGGAATGTTTTTGGAGCTTTCTGCAATATCCTTTGGGACATAGACTGTCCCATCATATCGAGCCTAAACCACTACCTCAATGGGATACACAATGCCCTGGCCATTGGTTCCAAGGCCTCCTCCTTCGTATCCCATTTTTCTCATCACTTTTAAACTGATGCAAGAAGCATGATGTTAAAGTATTTCAAAATAATCATCAACATTAATCAAGAAAGAAACTACACATGATTTATTTACCTACACCTAAAAATGAGACCCTTGGTATGCTCCTTGAGATTTGTCCAGTTGTTCTTGGTGAGAAGGATCAATGGAAGATGATTATAGGAATCCTCCTTGGCTTATGGATTCATGTAGGTCATCTTCATTTGCTTGAAAAAGTGTGCATGCATTTTCACTGTCATGCTCGCACCCATAACTGGTTAAGTTTCCATGGTCAAAACATGGTCTTATCACCGTCTCATTTGTAGAGCCTTCCTCTGTCTTCATCTTCATGGCTTGCAACTTCTCTTGCAACCTTTGGCTCTCTTCTTCTGCAACATGCAACAATGTCTTCAATCCAACATTCTCTGCTTGCAACATTTGGTTGAGCTCTTAAAGCTCATCGAGGCACTATTGTTTTGGTGACCTTGCCATTCTTAGCTTCAACACCTGCAATCAGTATCAAGCCTTATTTGATAACACATGATCTGAACTCAAGAGGGATAAGTTTCCATTAATTGGTTGTTTATTTCACTCCTTCAAACAAGTAAGTTATAGATCATTTTACTTGAGCGATGTTCAATTAAAGTTAAAGTTGAAGTCTTATGCGCTTGAATTCAAAGTGAATGAAAACTCTTTAGTTTTCGTTATGTGTGATATGTCATGCCTTCATTTAACATCCTATGTGCAAAAATTCATGGAAAAACAACATAAGAACATAATACACATAATGGATATGCCACTTCCCTTGATAACGAAGATCACCTCATGTGGTCTACCTCTTTGGGTCATGCTCCAAATCATGACTGATTTATTCTCCTCGTTGTAATGGTGTCCCTCCTTTACAAGTTGTAAGGACAAAGTCCCTTTTCGGTGAAGACAATTTATTTGTGACATATAACTGATTGATTTGATATGAAAGAAGAGAAGAAAATAATAGATAGAAGGAATAAGTTGATCTTGCTTCCTTGTTGCTACCTCTCTATGCTCCTTTAGACCTATATCACACATGCTATGCTGCAACATTTAATGAAAAAACAACATAATTGAAAGCATGCTTACATTGGCTTGTTCAGAAATTAGCTTGTTGATTTTAAGCTCTGCTGCAAAAACAAACCTCTTCATTGGATTTGCGTCGTCGAATTACCTAATAACGACTTTCAAATTATCTCCATCCTAGTCGGACACTTTCAGGCCCAAGAGACACCTCTACCTCGGTTATCATGCCACTGCCTCTACAATAAATGACTCATTCTCTAGTTAAGATACAAAATATTTTCTTAGATGAGAAAAATAACACCACATATACGTTCATGGCATCATTTTACCTAAAAGTTACTGACTCCATGCCTCGATTCAAGTCGGACACTTTCAGACCCAAGAGGCACCCTTGCCTCAGTTTGCATGCCACTGCTCCTGCAATAAATTCTCAGAAATCTCGAAATGCATGCCATAATGAGTACCAAGCCATACATTTCATACTAGGTCATATGGGTGCGCTCAGACTCAGCTCTCATGAGTACTTTCTCTATGTGTCAAATGAACTCCCCGAACTTGGAACTGGACCCCCTTCTTATATCATTTTTGCAGGCAGTTAGCATTAATGAGTTTGTTGGTATGTTGGTTAGAGTGGCTAATTTAAGAATTAGGTTAGGTAGAGGTCCCGAGGTCTAATCCCACGGGTCTCCCCTTTTTTTCAATTAGTTATAACCAATTGTGGTGTTCTCTGCTATATATAGTGAGCGACCACTAGAATAGTGCAACTGCTACTAAAATCGATGAAGAAAATAGCAGACAGTTAAATATGACGCGTGTTTTGGCGAAGGCTCTGGCATATAGTTAGTTGATGTTATATTTGGCAGAATATGCCATATATGGTGGAACCGCTGCCATATTTGGCGGGGTATTATTAATATATATCTTTTTTTAATTTTTCGTTCACAGAGCCTCCTTGTGCATTTTGGGGGTCCCATGTGGTGCCCTCATATTGGGCCACATGGCATCTTCTAATTTATTCACATGTGAGTGTAGATGTCATCTCCTCATCATCTCGTGACACATGGATTCTTTTGGGGGGTGCCATGTGGCATCACCTAGGGGTGTTGCGTGGCACCTTTTTACTGGTCCACGTGGTGCCCTAAAACCCCAAATATGAGTGACACGTGGCAACCTTTGGTGCTGCCATGTGGCATGATGACATCATGCCAATGTCATCATGACATGTGTCATCCTATGTGCTTGCCAAATAGGGTATATATATGTTGATGTCATTTGTACTAATGCTGACATCAACAGTACAGATGTTGACTCATCCATTCTCACTGGGTTGGGTTCACCCAAACGTTGATCGCTTCTATATTTTGATCTGTAACTTCGTTTGATGAGTTGTTTGCGCTGTTGGAAATCTTGCGACGCGCTCTTCGCGACAATGCCATTTTCACTAAGTTTTGGAAACTTTGAAGTTTTTCCCTTTTATGTCTGTTGAAGCCATTCTAATCATCCTCGGACACTTGCAAAAATTTTGTGATGTTCTCTAGATCCATCCAGATCATACCTCCCAACTGAAAGGATGTTTTGTCCCCAAAAGTCAATACATCAAGTTTCATGTCCATTAGACTTACAATAAGAAACCCATACCCAAACTACATTACAAGGCCTAACAATATCAACATGTGCCAAAAAAGAAGAAGCGATATCAACAATTATCACTTTTACATAATGCCCTTCTATAGGGTCTAAATCGCAACATGTGATTTACAAAAGATGGACTTATGGACACTTTCAAACCCAAGAGGCACCCTTTTCCTCTGTTTGCATGCCAATTCTCCTACAATAAATGATGAAAAATATTGAAATGCATGCCAAATTCCATATGAGGCTGTACGGGCATGCTCATAATCACCTCTCGTGAGCGCTTGATCTATGTGTCAAATGCACTCACCAAACTTGGAACCAGACCCCCTTCTTATATCATTTTTGCGGGCCGTTAGCATTAATGTGTTTGTTGGTATGTTGGTTAGAGTGTATAAGTTAAGAATGTGGTTAGGGGGAGGTCCTGAGGTCGAATCCCATGGGCCTCCCCTTTTTGTCACTTAGTTATAACCAACTGTGGCGCACTCTTCTATATTTAGGAGGCGACCACTAGAATAGTGGAACTGTTATTAAAAATGACAGAGAAAATAACGTACAGTTAAATATGGTGGGCATTTTCACGAAGGCTCTCGCATATAGTTGGTTGCTGCTATATTTTGCGGAATATTCCATAGATGGAGGAACTAGCACCATATTTGGTGGGTTATTATTAATATATATATATATATATATATATATATATATATATTTAAGTTTTCATTCACGGAGCCTCCTTATGCATTTCGAGGGTGCCATGTGGTTCCCTCCTATTGGGCCACGTGGAATCTTTTGATTTTTACACTTGTGAGTGTTGATGTCATCTCATGACACATGGAGTCTTCTGGGTGGTTCCACGTGGCATCACCTGGGGGTTCCACATGGCACTTTTTTACTGGTCCACGTGGTGCCCTAAAAACCCCAAATCTAAGTGACACGTGGTAGCCTCTAGTGCTACCATGTGGCATGTTGATGTCATCATGACACGTGTCACCCTATTCTCTTTCCACATAGAATGTAAAAATGCTGATGTCATATGTACTAAAGATGATGCCATCATTACGAATGCTGACTCATCCCCGCTGACTGGGTTGGGTTGACCCAAAATTTGACCACTGATATCTTTTGATCCGTAACTACATTTGACGAGTCATTTGTACCATTGGAAATCTTGCAACATTCTCTTTGCGATCATGCCCTTTTCACTAAGTTTTGGGAACTTTGACTTTTTTCCCTGTTCTATCTGCTGAAGCCATTTTGAGCATCCTGGGACACTTCTGAAACTTTTGTGATGTTCCCTAGATCCATCTGGATCACACCTCCCAAATGCAATGAATTATGGTCCCCAAAAGTCATTACATTAAATTTCATGTCCATTGGACTTACAATAAGAGGCCCATATCCAAACTACCTTACCAGGCCTAACAATATCAACATGTGACAAAAAAAAGAAGTGATATCAACAATTATCACTTTTACGCAATACCCTTCTACAGGGTTTGAATCACAACATGTAATTTATAAAAGATGGACTTATTGACACTTTCAGACTGAACAGAAACCCTTTCCTCAGTTTGCGTGCCACTCCTCCTACAATAAATGATGAGAAATATCAAAATGAGTGTCAGAATCTATACCAGGCCATATAGTCTATACGAGTTGTACGAGCATGCTCAGACTCACCTCTCGTGAGATCTTTCTCTGTGTTTCGAATGCACTCCATGAACTCGGAACAAGACCCCCTTCTTATATCATTTTTGTGAGCAGTTAGCAGTAATGAGTTTGTTGGTATGTTAGTTAGAGTGGATAAGTTAAGATCGTGGTTAGGTAGAGGTCCTGAGGTCAAATCCCATAGGCCTCCCCTTTTTGGCACTTAGTTATAACCAAATATGGTGTGATCTACTATGTTTAGGGTGTGAACACTAGAATAGTGGAACTGTTACTAAAATCGACGGATGAAATAACACACAGTTAAATATGGTGCACGTTTTGGTGGAGGCTCTGACATATAGTTGGTTGCTGCTATATTTGGCAGAATATTCCATAGATGGTGGAACCTCTGCCATATTTGGCGGGGTATTATTAATATACATATATTTTTAATTTTTCATTCACAAAGCCTCCTTGTGAATTTTGGAGGTGCCATGTGGTGCCCTCCTATTGTGCCACATGGCATCTTTTGATTTGTTCACTTGTGAGTGATGACGTCATCTCATGACATGTGGAATATTCTGATTTGTCCACTTGTGAGTGCTGAAGTAATCTCTTGACACATGGAATCTTTAGGGTGGTACCATGTAGCGTCACCTGGGGGTGCCACGTTGTACTTTTTTACTAGTCCACATGGCACCCTAAAAACCCCAATCCGACTGACACGTGGAAGCCTCTGGTCTTTCCACATGGCATGTTGATGACATCATGACATGTGTCATGCTCTACGCTTTCCATGTAGGTTGTACAGATGATGAATTCATCCGTACTAATGCTGACATCAGTAGTACGGATGTTGACTCATCCTTTGATCAGGGGATCAAATTTTGATCAATTTTCAAAGTTCTCGGAATGCGACGAAAATAATGCCATTGCATCCATCTCGTCTTCCTGATTCTGGCGGTATATTTACTTTCGCAAACGGAGTCCGCATGGAGGAGATATCGTGATCTGTCCGCCAAGCCAAACATGCAAAAATTTGGGATGCTGACTGTACCTGTCCGTACAGTCCGTACAACCACGTGGAGGGTCATACCATCATGATGATGTGGCAATTGCTGGTTGGTTGTTTTTTGGCGAATATGATGCTGACACATGTCATAAGTGGTTAATAAGGTGTGGACACGTGGCCCAATTCATGGGCGCCACATGTCCCTATATGGTTGGTTTATTATTGGTATGCAAAATATATTGGAGGTCACGAGGTTCGACCCCCGGACCTCCCCACAGTCAACGGATTCACCCGACCGCCCAACCATTGGACCATACATTGCTTCTTATTATATATGTGCGAATAAATATATTTGAATTCGTATTTTTGTAATGTGGGCAGGGGGGTCAGGTCGGGGCTTAGCCCTGGCCCATGGTCATTTTATAATAGCATATAACCATGTGTTGTAAATCAAACAATAGTGTGGGTGTATAACATATATATAACCATTGTATTAATTCGCACGAGGGTTTAACATTATAACCCACGGGTTATAACATTGTGCTATGAAATGTTTGCACGGTTTATACCAGTGTATTGTGTTGCGTGCGCAGTTTTACTTTGTGCGGGAGTTACACTATCGGTTCCATGGTTTTAAAACCGACTTAATCACTTTTTAAAAGCGCGCGGTCGCATGTACCCATGTGCCCAGGTGCCGAGGCGGTTAGGGGCTAGGCGCCCTTAACCGTCCTATGGTTTGTATCGATGCGCGATTGCATACGGGACTTGGTTTTTCTGCTTTAAAGAGCGTGTGAGCCAGGTTTGAAGCACAAGGGTGCGATTTGTAGAACCAGAGACAGCAAAGTTGAAGAGGGAGATTTCAAGAAGGCTATCTTCTTCATTTTTCGACCGTTTCAGGTGCCGAAAGAGCCCAGACAGGGGTTTTGGGATGCTGCRGAGCCATTGGAGCAGTCGGTTTGTCATTTTGAGCACTGTAAGGCATGTTTTTGAGTACTTTGAGAAATTTAATAATAATGATCCATTGGAAGCTGGACCAGGAGATGTAGCCCGGAGTGGGGTGAACTCCTTTATCAAGTTGTTGTGTTTATGTGTTGATATTCAATGTTTTATGCTGCTGTCTATGTGTATTTTTACATAAGTAATCCTTTATTATGTGTTGCAAATTGATCTGGTTGCTTTAAAACGCATAACATTTCACTTGCAATAATTATTCAAGTTTTTCAAGTCTTCTTCATTTTTAGATCATCCTTGATGACTGGGCTGGGTTGACCCAAACTTTGACCTCTTATATCTTTTGATTTGTAAATCCATTGGAAGATTCATTTGCATCATTGGAAATCTTGTTATGCACTCTTCATGATAATTCATGTTTCACTAAGTTTTGGGAATTTCGAATTTTTTCCCTTTTCTTTTTGTTGAAGCCATTTTGAGCATACTGGGACACTTCTAAAACTTTTGCAATGTTCCCTAGATCCATATGGATCACACCTCCTAACTGAAATGAATTTTGGACCCCAAAAATAATTACATTAAGTTTCATTTCAATTGGAATTACAATAATATACCCATACCCAAACTACCTTACAAGGCCTAACAATATCAACATGTGCCAAAAAAAGAAGAAGTGATATCAATGATTATCACTTTTACACAATACCCTTCTACGGGGTATGAATTTCAACATGTGATTTACAAAAGATGGCCACTCTCGACTAACTCAAGTATTTTCCCCATTTGTTCAACCATTTTTCCAAACATGTCTTCTTTACCAAGCTATCCTTTCTCTGGTAGTTGGTCTTCTCCTTCTAGCGTATTTTCCTGCAATACTGCCTGACTAGTTGTCTCCCTCAGAGGTGTCATCCTAGTCTTGTTTTCCCTCTTTGGACGTAGATTTGGATGTAAGGCCCAACAAGTGGCCTCATGATGCACACTCTACTACAATGTATGTAGTAGCCTTTCTCCTTTAGAGGTGCATTCCCCCTGCTCTTTTCTCTGTGTGGAAAGAAATCTACCATCCTCGTCCTTCTCCTGGAAGCCATAACCTTCCTGCACAAGGAATTTATCTTCAAACACTGGGACACTGCTTGGTTATTTAGTCCACAAAAAGTGCATGGTATTTGATGCCAAAAGATCTATTTTATATGATTAACATGCTTATAATAAAATGACATTTTAGAGTTTCGAGATTTCTTATACCTTGGTGAGTTTCCTCTGGAGTCAGACTAGCAAGAATATTTGGTCTCATCTCTCTCATTGTGATGATCATATCTCCCTGGAGATGTCTTGAATCCTCGATCATGAGAAGTTGTACTCTCGGATTGCACTGAATCAATTTCATCTCTTGATGAACTATTGACCTCTGGAGTCTCAATGACTATCATGGGGTCTTCTTTCTGAATGGTTTTGGAGATTTCTCCAACATCTTTTGGGACATAGCCTATCCCATCATATCGAGGCCAAACCATTGCCCCGATGGGATCCACAATACCTTGGCCATTGGTTCCGAGGCCTCCTCCTTCGTATCTAATTTTTCTCATCAATTTTAAGTTGATGCAAGAATCATGTTATTCAAGGATTTCAAAAGAATCATCTTCATTAATCAAGAAATGAACTACACATGATTTTGTTACCTCCACCTCAAACTGATATCCTTGGTCTGGTTATTTTGATGTGTCCAGTTGTTCCATTTGAGAAGGATCAATGTAAGATGCTTCTAGGAATCCTCCTTGGTTTATGGATTCATGTAGGTCATCTTCATTTGCTTGAAAAAGTGTGCATGCATTTTCACTGTCATGCTCGCACCCATAACTGATGAAGTTTCCATGGGCACAAAATGGTCTTATCACCATATCATTCGTCGAGTCTTCCTCTCTCTGCATATTCATGGCTTGCAACTACGCTTGCAACCTTTGGTTCTCTTCCTCTGCAACATGCAACAATGTCTTCAATCCAACATTCTCTGCTTGCAGCATATAGTTAATCTCTTGAAGCTCATCGAACCATGCTTGTTTTTGTGACCTTTACATCCTTAGCTTCAACATCTGCAATTAGTATCAATCTTGATCTGATACCACATGATCTGAACCCAAGAGTGATAAGTTTCCAATAATTGGTTATTTTTGTCACTCCTTCAAAAGGGTGAGCTATAGATCGTTTTACTTGAGTGATGTTCAATTAAAGGTAAATTTGAAGTCTTATGCACTTGAATTCGAAGTGAATGAAAACTCTTTAGTTTTACTTATGTGTGATATGGCATTCTTGCATTTAACATCTTATGTGAGGACATTCATGGAAAAACAACATAAGAACATAATACACATAATACACATAATATGCCACTGCCTCTGCAATAAATGAATCATTCTGGAGTTAAGCTACATAATATTTGATCATATATGAAAAATAACATCACCACTGCGTTCGTGGCACCGTTTTACCTAAAAATGACTGTCTCCATGCCTCGATCCAAGTTAGACACTTTCAGACCCAAGAGACACCCTTGCCTCAGTTTGCATGCCACTTCTCCTACAATAAATGTTGAGAAATATCGAAATGCCTGCCATAATCCATACCAGTCCATGCAATCCGTATGAGTTTGTATGGGCATGCTATGACTCACCTCTCGTGAGCACTTGCTCCCTGTGTTGAATGCACTCCCCGAACTCAGAATCGGACCCCCTTCTTATATCATTTTTATGGGCACTTAGCATTAATGAGTTCGTTGGTATGTTGGTTAGTGTGGCTAAGTTAAGACTATGGTTAAGAAGAGGTCCCAGGGTTGAATCTCATGGGCCTCCCATTTTTGGCACTTAGTTATAACCAACTGTGGCGCACTCTACTATATTTAGCCGACGACCACTAGAATAGTGGAACGACTACTCAAATCGATGGAGAAAATAACGGACAGGTAAATATGGCACGTGTTTTTGCAAAGGCTCTGAAATATATTTGGTTTCTACTATATTTCGGGGAATATTCCATAGATGGAAAAACAACTGCCATATTTGGCGGGGTATTATTTATATATATATATTTCATTCACGGAGCCTCCTTGTGCATTTCGAGGGTGCCACGTGGCACCCTCCTATTGGGTCGTGTGTCATATTCTGATTTTCCCACTTGTGAGTGATGATTTCATATCCTCTTCATCTTGTGACACATGGAATCTTTTGGGTGGTGCCATGTGGCATCACTTGGGGGTGCCACATGGCACCCTAAAAACCCCAAATGTGAGTGACATGTGGCAGCCTCTAGTGTTTCCATGTGACATGCTGACATCATCATGACATGTGTCACACTCTGCGCTTGCCATATAGGATGTATGAATGCTGAAGTCATCCATATTGATGTTGATGTCAATGGTACGAATGCTGACTAATCCCTGCTGACTGGGCTCGTTTGACCCAAACTTTGACCACTTATATCTTTTGATTTGTAACTCTGTTTGGTGAGCCATTTGTGTCATTGGAAATCTTGCGACGTTCTCTTCGCGATCATTCCCTTTTAAATAAGCTTTGGGAACTTTGAATGTTTTCCCTTTTCTTTCTGTTGAAGCCATTCTGAGCATCCTAGGAAACTTCTAAAACTTATGTGATGTTCCCTAGATCCATATGGATAAATCCTAAATCACCCAAAGTGGGATTTAGACATAGATCTTAATAATGATCAGACGACCCATAATATTTGTTGTAGGAAAATCTCCCTGCGGATAGGTAGATCGCCTCTAAGAGCTTGACCTTAACCCTAGACAAAAAAATGCTTAACGTGGACACTGACTTCCTTTCAAATCTATCTAAACTAATACATGAGAAGGAAAGATAACAGAAGTACCTCTTTATCGATGTTTGTCCCTGCACGCTCCGAGTTGCGCTCCAATCCTTTGCTCCTCGCTGAGTTCTGCAGACAAACAAGATACGACTACTTCCTACTCCACTGATATTAGATTGAAGACAGATATATCAATTAATGATAAGTTCATGTAACATCAGACACAAACTAGAAAGAAACAGGCCAAGCGTGTCATATTGATGAGAATAACGACAATAGTACTTACAATCGTAGATGCGAATGCGACAGCTTCGTCAAGTCCCCTTCATCTAACCCTTGCTCAAAAGATCCACAACCTAGCTAAAAACAGCTTCACTGATCACTTCTCCTTTGGTTGACTGTGTGTTTCCTATGAGATCATAGGTTTCATGCTAGCAATTCTTCCCCCTTTCCACCATCATAGAGCTTGCTTATATAGGTTGGGAGGAGCCTAACCTCTTGGTTTATGTTTAGAACAAGTTGGGAACCTCCTCCTTAGATCAGGGATCTCTTGATGAAACCAAGAATTCGAGTACAACTGCCTCCTAATCTCGAAAGACCCTTTCCTCATTCTCCTCAACGGGCTAACAACTGACCCAAATTAGGGAGCGCTCCTTCAAAAGGGGCATCAGAGCGCTAGAACGCTCCCTGAGAAGCTTAAGGGGAGTGCTAGTGCTTCAAACATGGGAAACACTCATTCAGAGGGGTGAGGAAGCATTATAACGCTCCCTGAGGCCTTATAGGGGAGCGCCAGCACTCCTAAGGCTATTTTAGGGGAGCGTTCACCCTCAAAACTCTTGATTGAAAGCCCTTTTTAGGTGTTAAGAGTTACCTGACTCAAGTGAACAGGTTCTCCTTCTTCAAACCAAGTACATCAAATGTTTTAAGTGTCTCCTTAGTGTCGTCATCATGGCAGTATGCTTAAACAACATTTGCGACACTTGTAACCAACTTGCGACACTTGCGAAAGTTGTAAGGAAGTTGCAACACTTACGAAAATTGAGAGGAATATGCGACACTTATCCAGTTGAGCAATTTTGACGTGTAACAGAATGCCCCCCAAAGTATGAAGTTAGAAGATATGAACTTATGACTGAAATACTTTGTAGACGTTAAAGAAAGGGTATAGACTCGGAGAACCCGACGGAAGCTACACACAAACATCCAACAAATATCATGACATATTTCAAGACCCAAGGTAGGCATACCTATGCTTGGGTGAACGAGACTTGTAAGGTATGGCCGCCATAATATACACTGCGGATCCATAATTGTATTGATAAAAGAGTATAGCCACCGAAGATACAATGTGGATCTATACTTTGATGACTCGGACTGATCGTAGCCACGAAGAATACACAGTGGATCTACGAGATGACAAGACATAGCCACAACCAATACAAAGTGGATCTGTGTAACAATGTATGTGTTCTTTGTCCAATAAAAACTCCTTCGCAACCTGGCCGAAACATATATCAAAGTGAATTACTCAACCCAAGGTATTCTTACCAATCCCAGTGTGATACGATTCTAACCATGCGAATAGATGTCCTGACGTCGAACATGGCAGAAACCACTTGATTACAGGTCAATGAGGTAAACCGTTAACAAGTGCGAGGGAGATCACCATTAATGTCAATGATTCCCAAGGTACCTTAGTACATTCCATCGAACGTGAATAGATGAGCTGAGGCCGAACATTCGTGGAATCATTCGATCAGAGGTCAATAGTGTAAACCCACTGTCGAATGTGAGGAAGCCTGCCACTGAGGCATGCAGGTCCCAAAGTACTGACTAGTTTCTAAGTCTAATTCCCGGATAATGTGTTGAAGTCGACAGGAATAGACTCATCGAGGGAGGGCCTTGATGTATCCCCCATCAACGATGAGAAACGCATATAAAGATGTAATTGGTAGATCAAAAGAACATGGACTGACACGGGTTTTGAGACAAGATATTTGGGATGGTTGACTCTCGAGGCGGATACTTCCCTTGAACACTAAGGCACAAAAGCAAACATGAAGTGGACCAATACTTATGCAATGGACGCGATGAATTGCGTTAGGTGACCCAGAGGAGTGAAAGGAACTCAAAGGATTGGCTCAATGCAAAGGTTCAGCGGATTATGATGTATGTAAATGACAAAGTGTCGTGTTCAAGGGCGACTCTAAGAAGTGTTGGATGATGTTATCAAGAGACTTCTTGGCTTGCTCCTTTCAATTTTTCCCCCATCCAGATAGATGAGTACCTCTTTTTGATTTAAAGAGCTCGAGGAGGATAACACATGCTTGATATAACTCACCTTCAGTAAGTTCCTCTTCCTTTGTTTAACGAACCGGAAGAAGTAAGGGATCGGTCCTGTATGGGCCTGTCGATGTGTGCTTTAACGAGTCCAAAGATAGAAAACTCAAAGGTTTTTCGGGATTATAGAGTTTGGAAAAATGATTAAAAGAGAACTCTCTCAGTTTCTTTTTTGTACAGTAGTCCAATGAGACCGAAAAAGGGTTAAACTATCGCTCGCAAGACGCCCTTTCTAACCTTTTAACGAGTATAAAAGGAAGCAAGATCACTCGACAATCTTTTCATATTTAGAGAGTCTGAAAAGGGTTTAAAGGAGACTCTAGGGGGGTTCCTTTTTCATGTGTTTGTATCTGGACAGGTCCGAATAAGAGATAAAAGTTTACTCGGTTACGTTCTCATATTGTCGAGCTCGAGAACGAACTAAGACTATGCTCATAAGTGCGACAAGGTGAATAACCGATCAGGACTGCCAGGAAACCTGTGATACCAAAGCTACAAACCAGAGTTCAGTGAAGCCATTTCATCATTAGAGAAACCCAAAAATGACCATACCTTATAAAAATGGAATTTTATAAATAAAAATTGATTTGAAAATGCATTTACCATTTCATTTGCAAGGATTTTTGGAGTAGTGGGGAATCTCATTTTGGAGCAAATCTCTTTTTTCTCGCTGCCAGAGATACGATTGATCATTTCACCCGTCGTTCGAACTAGGTAGGTGCCCATCCCTTGCTCTTTCAATTACATGGTTTCAAATTGATTTTCATGGAATTATTTATTTCAAAACACAAAGCCCTAAGTTGCCCCTCTTTGAACCAAATCGACCTCTTTTTAAACATTAATAAAATAGGGAGATTCTTTTGCAAAAATGCATTAGAGAAGGGTTGTTAGGATGTCTACACCCTTGCAATCAATTAGGCAGGTCATTCTTAGCAAGAGAACTCATAAAAATTCTCTCCAAATGCCCACGTACCCCCCAAAGTCGTTTTGCATTTTTAACATGTTTTTATCATTATTTGACAAATGTTAAAGGACATGGTGGTTAAAAAGAGTGATTGGTAACTTTTAGATGACATGGGTACTTTGTTTCATGTTTTAAAATGCTTTTTGAAAATCGCCGAAATCACCAAAACGTGAGGAATAATGGGATTCTTGATTTTTGTTTTGTAGGTGTCTTCGGCAATCATGATTGAATGGAAAGAGAGGGAACATGAGATGGATGATTTGGCCGCTCTATGGAGTCCTCGTACACGGGCCACTTTGCGAGCTTGTGGCTTGCTCAAGTTTTTCAAATTACAAAAAATGAAGAGAGAGGTGTTACTGCTTGAGTATATGATTGGTCTTTGGGATGTTGTGGAACAAGGATTCTGTATCGGCACAGAACTTCTAGCCATCGAGTTGGAAGATGTGTACTTTTTGACCAGCCTCTCAAAAAGAGGGGTCCCTATATCTTTCACTGGGCAAAGGGCATTACCTGAGCAGGTGGAGGTGTATCTGGCATGCCACTGTATTTTGAGAGCAAGGTTGGTAGGGGGCAGGATCCCTATAAAGGATATACAAGATCTGCCTCTCCGGTATATATTATTTGCTATTATGAGCGTGACAGGCAACACTAGCACTCACCTGGCATCGAGATCACAGGTGGCCTATGGTGTTCAGTGTTTGGAACCAACACTGTTCAACTGGAGTGCAGCATTCCTTCAGAATGTGAAGGAATAGATCTCACGGTGCAGGACTGGTCAGAAGCAGTTCGGCTATGGCTCATTTTTGGTCTCGTTTTTTATAGAGCGCATCCCTCAGATGCAACCTCAGATAGCATTGGCAGTACGCCCAGTGGATGAACCTCGAATGGAGAGGTCGACTAGTTTGTCTCCAAGACTAGTTTCGGAGTCAGAGTTCCACTTTACTGGTGATTTCTTTGGTTGGTTGAGATGGCAGTACCTCTGGATAGAGGACTTCCCTTATGCCGATGTAGACTTCTGTGGGAGTATGGACTTGATTTTGCCCGCGGGGGAAGACTGGGATGAGTTGGGTAAGAGATTAAGCCATACCTTGTCTAGTTTTTGTTTTTTAAGTTTTTGATCTATATGTATTTTTTTGGGTATGTAAAAGAGTTTTAACAGATGTTTTGTTTCCAACATGCAGACAAGGGAGCGGTGCAACCAGTTGATATACCAGTACCAGGGCGTCGTGGAGGCGCCCCATTTGCAGCAGATCCAGTGGTACCAATGATGGGTCTCGGGGAGGTCGAAAGAAACCTCCAAGGCCTTATGATAGGCATCCCTCCTCTGCAGAGGGGGGAAGTGCCTTTACATCTGTAGCGACACACTGTAGGGGTACCAGAGAATATCAATTCTCTGTTGAGGTGCGTAGTGCGTGCAGTAGTATGCTACTCACAGCACAACGCCGTGCAGGGAGATTAGAGTCTCCCTGTGATCATGTTTTTTGTATGCCTTGTCAGGCGATGTTGTATGGGTGGATAGACCCAATATCTTTCCCTTTTACACACTTTTTGATGTAAAGCAAACATTTCTGTCATGCCATATATATATTTATATATACAGTTTCGAGTTTTTGTGATGCCGATGATTTCTACATGATGATGTATGTGATGTGTTTTAATTTACATGTAATGTACAGTTTTTGATTTCCTTGAATCTTATCTGTGGGCTAGATACCGATCCATGATATAATTAGCTAATGAATCTGAAACATTATTAAGTTCTCGCGGAATGTGTCTGTATTCAATGTAATTGAACATTTGTTCAAGACGGTGAACTTGCAAGTGTAGATGTAGCAGGATAGGACTACGAATGGCGTAGATGCGGTTGAGTTGATAAACCACGAGTTGGGAGTCTAAGTAAATAATGATACGAGAGATACCTAGGGAGGAGGCTTGGGTCAACAGTCCAATGACAACATGGTATTCTGCCATATTGTTGGTTGTTGGTCCTAAACAGATGCCTCTTGAACTCACCACCTTGTCAAACTGATAAATAACCCATGCTGCTGAAGCAATGTTCCGGGTATGTCGGCTGGCACCATCTACGAACCCAAAAAAGATAGGAAAGGTAGACGTCATCTGCTCATGAAAAAACAGGCACAATCATGAGTGGCAATGGTAAAGACTCGAGCACACGAGAGAAAAAGACACACCAAACTAAAATACAATAATGTATAAAGTACAGATTCTAGGTGATCTAGGCATAGTACTTTTTAAGGTAAATCCCATTTCGGGGCTCTCCCAGGGAAATTCCATCATGATCTACTAGTTCATAAGCACCTCTGTGTAAAACATGCTTCACGATGTAAGGACCGTGCCACATAGGTTCTAACTTTCCTATTCCCAATTTATCGTGTGCTTGGTCATAAATGACGACTAAGTCTCCTTCTGCAAAGGCTCGAGGTTGGACGGATTTGTCATATTGACTCTTAATTCGTTTCTGATGTGCCTCATTAGCGAGAGAAGCATCGCGGCGTGTTTCGTACAGCTTGGATAGATACAAGAATCGTTCTTCTTCCGCAGAAGTATGGGGCAAGAGTTCTACTTTCAATTTGAGTGATGGAATTTCACACTCGATTGGTAGGACAACTTCAATGCCATAGACCAACTGGAAAGGAGTGAAACCGGTTGAGGCTTTCACAGAAGTGCGATAGGCCCAGAGAGCAGAAAACAGTTGTAAATGCCACGATGTCTTGTTTTCCCCTACCATGCGTTGGATCATGGTTTTTAGGACTTTGTTGATAGCCTCAACTTGCCCATTCGCTTGAGGGTAGTAGGGGGATGAGTTTTCATGGCGAAAACCCAATTTGACATGTAAGTCGCTCATCATCTGGTTTTTGAATTGTGCACCATGGTCGGTGACGATGACACGTGGTACACCAAAATGAGTAATGATGTGGTTGAATAGGAATAGAGCTGCAGTACAACCATCGCTCAGGAAGGTAGGCATAGCCTCAGCCCATTTGGTGAAGTAGTCGACGATGATGATGATGTAACCATGCCCCCCGACTGAGGTAGGTTTACACTGCATGAAATCGATACCCCATTTGGAAAAGGGGTCGATGGCAATAATGGGGTGCAGCGTAGTAGGGTGGGTGCATGCCTTCTTGTTGAAGATTTGGCAGGGTGGGCATTTTTTGACGGCCTCGATGCAATCTTTGAAAATCAAGGCCAAAAGTAGCCGGCACGTAAGTTTTTTTGGGCTGTGGCCATCCCGGAAAGGTGACCGCCACAGGCGCCAAGGTGACAATTGTTCAAAACGCGTTCAGCCTCTTCGTGAATCAAACATCACCGAAGGATGGTGTCAATACCACGACGATACAAAGTGTCGCCGAGGATGAGATAATGGCGAGAGTGGTGACGGATGCGTCGACGCTCTTCGCGAGAGATGTTGGGCTGAAAACGTTGAGTTTGAAGGTAGAGGAGAATGTCTCTGTACCAAGGGCCAGAGGTGCTGATGAGGAAGAGAGATTCATCGGGGAGAGAGTCTCTAGGTTCAATGTTTTCATCAGCACAAGGGAGAGCACAGATGAGCTCGACAAACACCAGGGATTTTTTGGCTTTAGCCTTCGTAAACTAGAGATCGAATTCTTGGAGAATAATGATCCATTTCAAATATTTGCCCCCAAGTACTTGACGTGTCAAGACGTGGTACATGGGGTTGGAGTCTGCGATTACCGTGGTGGTGCGTAATAAGATGTAGTGGCGAAATCTTTGGACAGAAATGACGGTTGCCATAGCCAGTTTCTCAACATGCGAATATCTGAGTTCGGGTCCGGATAGACTCTTGCTCAGATAATAAATCACGTGTTCTTCATCATTAGAGTCCTCTTGAACTAACACCATCGCAATGGTAGAAGTGGAAGCGGGCAAGTAAAGGATATAACCCTTTGTATATTCGGGAGGATGTAACAAAGGAGCATGGGTCAAAGTGTGCTTGAGAGCGTCGAATGACCGTTGGGGAGTGTCATCCCAAATGAAAGGGATGTTCTTTTGCAGTAGCCGCATAAATCCTTTAGTGATCTCGACATAATTGCAGATGAAACGGTGGAGAAAGTTTTCTTTCCCTTGCAAACTTTGGAGTTGGGTTAAGTTGGTAGGTGGGGGTAAGGATAGAATGGCCTTGATCTTTAAGGGATCCACCCTGATCCTGTCTTTGGAGATGATGAAACCGAGGAGTCAGATGGATTCGACAGCGAAAATGCATTTATGTGGGCTCAGACGAATACGATAGAAATGACATCGAAGGAAAATTGCCTTTAAGTGACCAATGTGATCAGGTCGGTTGGATGAATGGTCGGGTAAATCATCAAGGTAAGGTTCCGCGATATGCTTGATGTCGTGGAAAGCGTACGACATGGCTCACTGGAAAGTAGCACCAGCATTTTTAAGGCCAAACATTAGCTTTCGGTAGGCGAAAGTTCCCCAAGGGAAGATGAAGGCTATCTTATGTTGATCAACAGGTAAGATTTCAATCTGGTTATATCCAGAAAATCCATCCATGAAAGAGAAGA
Organism: Picea engelmannii; assembly: GCA_009831015.1. Classification (NCBI taxonomy): domain Eukaryota; kingdom Viridiplantae; phylum Streptophyta; class Pinopsida; order Pinales; family Pinaceae; genus Picea; species Picea engelmannii. The sequence goes on along the minus strand of ML799839.1, from coordinate 557,805 downwards.
TTATGCTTCCTGCGCAATTATCGATGATCTGATCGATAAAATGCATAGGGTAGTTGTCCTTGGGACAAGCTTTGTTGAGATCTCGATAATCTACGCAAACACGGATGGTCCCTTGTTTCTTGGCAACCGAAACGAGGTTAGAGACCCATTCTGTCAAAGGGACGGGGTAGATGAAGCCAGATTTTAGAAGTTTTTCAACTTCTGCCTTTATAGCTGTCATTTTCTTGGGGTGAACCAGGCGGAGTTTCTGTCGAACTGGTTTTGTATCAGGGTAAGTCTTATTTCATGTATGATGATTGAAGGGTCAATCCCTGGCATTTCCTCGTAGCTCCATGCGAAGACATCACAGAATTCCTTGAACAAAGCGGTGTAAGAAACCACTTCATCGGGCGTGCAATTAGCACCAAGATTAATGTTTTCCATGACACCTTCTTTGACTGAAATGTTGATTGTGATTGTAGTAGAGATGTTACCCATGTTCCCCTCAGAGAAAGTATCTTGTGTGAGGATAGGGGATTGTGGAGCATCGGTAACATCGAGGGGGAAGACAGATCGTATGTCTTGAAATTCTTCCAAAGGTGGAAGAAAAGAGGATCAATGGTGGTTATCATACCAGGGAAAATCGTCAATGCTAAGCATTTCCATAATAGATTCGTCCGAAGGAAAAATGTGTGAAATGTAATCAACGACAGATGATAGGGAATCCAACCACGAGGGCACCGAGTAAGCATCAGGTGCCAATGAATGTGAATTGTTGGGAGAGGGAGAGGTAGATTGGATAGCTACGTATGCGGCCTCGGCTGGGTTGAGTGGCATGGTGTCACTGAGCACATCGAATTCCAAAGGACTAGGTACAATCCAAGGATCAGATGATTCCAAGGATTGACAAGGCATAATCGAGATCATGTTGACGGCAGCAATGTGGTGTGTAGTAAGTGGAAGTGGTGTAGGGAAAGTACCCATAAGGCTAGAATCTTTCAATAAGCCAACACCAATGCTTTCATACATAACTGGGTGGTCTCCCAAAAAAGGAATGTTGTTGGTGGCAGGGATGCGAGCATCGGGTGTACAGAAGTCAAGTTGATCGACGGTGACAACTTTGCCTTGATGGGGGAATTGTACACATCGAAACACCGACGAGGCAACAGTAGTCATAGTGTAGAACCAACTTCTTCCGAGTAATAGGTTGTAATCAAGGGGAGCACCGACCACCTCGACATCAACGGTAACAGTTTTACCGCCTAATTGAACGGCTAGGGATTGTAGTAATCCGTGAGGATGGAAACCTCGTCCATCGAAAGCGTGTAACAACGTAGGGAATTTGTTAAGGGCAGGTGATTTTAAGCCTTTCCAACAGGCTAGAGACATGACACAGGTAGAGGCTCCCTCATCCAGGATAGTTCGGTGGATTTGTTGATTGTGAACAACAACATCAATTTGGAAAGCTAGCTAGTGGGAGAGTCGTGGTTCATGATCATCCAGATTAAACGTGATGTAGTTTGATGACTCGGGATCAAAAGCACCAATAGCTACTAAGAGTGTCCTACATTGGTTAGGACAGTGTTGTAGAACTTCGAATGCAGACATGGCACATGGGGCTTGAGCTAAATCTTCTACAATATTGTAATTTTGGGCAGCTCATGAATTAGGATTGAAAGTGGATTTCTGGATGGTGCTCGTAGGAGGGCGTAAGATGGAGTCAAAAGAAGGTTTCTCAATCTGAAGTGGCCCGGATGGAGGGCTAACAGATGGAGGATTAACAACAGATGGTAAAGGATCTGGTGAAGAACCGTTAGCAATCTTCGGCTTGTCAGGTTTAACTAGAGTGTCGTATGTCGTAGAACGAGTGGTTAGATTAACCCTGTTAAACATGTCAATGTGGGCGCTTGTCGAGGCCTCATTAGGGGGTTGGTTGGAACTGCCCCCCGGCGTGGGGGTTTGTGCAACCAAAGATTGTTGTTGCAGAAAAGGTTGAGTAAGCACAGCGGGTTGCGAATTTCCCTTGAAAAGTTTGGCCACTTCATCGCGATGTGGGAAGTCTCGAGTGTAGTGATCATCACCGCAAATGAGACATAGGAATTTTCGTTTTCGTTGTGGTTGTTTTCCGGCAGCAGGGGTTTGTGGTTGGGTTTTGGGTTGTTCGTTATTATTGTTCTTCTTTGTTTTGTTTCTCGCTTTCTTCTTGCCCCCAAGTTGTTGTGATGGGGTTGATTGGACCACATTCACATCAGAGACCTGAGTTTGAGGGGGGGTAGAAGAGGGTACAGTCGAACTGGGAGCAGCCGTCGAAGCAGGCCGTTGAGTCGTTCCAGTGGACTGGGTGGTAGATTGGGTTTTGACGGAGCCAATAACTCCATCTGCATGCGAAGCAGTCGATGGTTTGGATGGATCGTTGGTGGCATGGGTAGCGTTTCATATCAACTCATACAGAGTATCGGATTGTGAATAGACTAAGTCTAAGTACTGAGCTTGGGCGATGGCTTCTTCCTCGGTGACCACACCGCCCATGGAAACATCATGAGTGATATGGGGTAATAATGATTTCGTGAACTATTCCACTAATAATTGGTCGGGGATGACCACTTTGATTAGCCTTCATTGTCATCTCCATTCATGGATATGATTGGTGATGTGCATGGAAGTTGTTTGACGAAGGGAGGTTAATAGTTCATTACCCGTCTCGTATCGAATGGGCAGTTGGAAGTGTGTGAGGAAGGACATGGCAAGGGAGTTGAAATCATGAAAAGATGCACGTGGTAATTCAATATACCATTTTGCTACAGAACCCGTAAGTGTTCATTGGAAAAGACACAAACAAATAGAGTCGTCCATGAGGGAGTTGGATAAACACCACAAATGGAAAGTCATCACGTGGTTGTTTGGGTCTTCTCCAAATTTTCCGTCAAATTTTGGGATATCAGAAGGAAGTTTTGCTGGAATAGCCGGCCAAACCGAAGAATGATAAATGTGATCATTTGTTAACCGAGACAAGTTTGGAAGATCCAGGGTAGCCAGAAAAGGTAGTTGTCGGTTAACTTGTGGGTAATGTTGGTGTGGCAAGGGTACACCAGTGGGGCCCATTATCGGGTTATGTGGATAACTATAACTAGTGGGCCCTCTCATATGAGCTTGGTATTGACCAAGGTATGCAGGATTTGAGGTGTTTTGAGAAGAATGTGTGAGTGGAGGATAACCGGATGGGTTTTGAGGGTTATAGGGTAGGTTTGGCATTTGTCCATAAGGGGATTGTTGTGGAGTCTAAACATTTTGTCCCATGGAGGCATGCGGATTTCCTTGAAAAGGGACACTCCACGGATTGGGTGCATCGGACACATTTTGTCCTTGTGGTTGATGGTGGACTCCGACTTGAGGTTTCCCCCCAGAATGAGGGTGCCCCCCGAATGGGATTTGTCCTCTGGTGGGAGGGTGCCCCCCAACATTAGGGTTCCCTCCGAATGGAATTTGTCCTCCGGAGGGGGGATGCCCCCCAGTTTGAGGTAGATTTTCCGGGATCTGAAAGCTAGATGCTAATGACTGACCGGTGTTGTCGATCAGGTTAGGACCACCAAGGCTAGTCCCTCCGGGTTGTTGGATAGGTATGGAACTTCCTGGTGCAATTTGAGTAGTGGTTTGGGCAGTGTTGGTAGCAGACGCGTTCAGTGCCCTAAATCCAAAAGGGAGTGTAGGTCTTGGTGTTACAGGTGTGCCAATCGGGGCTTGATTAACTACCGCATTACCAGCAGGGATAGTCGGAAAATGTAGGGCCATTGTCGAATGGGCCGTCTAGAGGGGAATAGTAGGCCTTGGGCCAATGGACGGTATGTTCGGACCAATGGTTGGTGTGGCTGTAAAAATTGTAGTACCAGTGAAGTGATTCGGGGGTATAGTGTAGCAAAAACATGCATCGGCACCTTCTCCAGTCCCATAAAGATCTTGCACCAAGCGTGGTGGACTTCGAACAACGTCCGCAGTCCAAAAAGGGTCATTGGCTAAAGGGTTTTGAGGAGACCCAGCTGGAATATCCAGATTGATAACAAATTCTCTGGCAGAATTTAAGTGGAGGATCTGTCATTCGTATCCCTCCGGAATGCAGTATGCTTCCGGAGATTCTGAGATAATTCAAAATTTCTCCAAAGGGATGGGAACTTCTTCCTGGGAAGTTGTAGTGTTTTGAACCTCGTTTTGTTGAGGATATTCCTCCATAGAATGAGGGGGTAAAGGGGTGTTTCCTTCCATATTTTCTAGAGAAAGTCCCTGTAGCCTCCGCGAACGGTGTGGAGGGTCGATGTTGGC
>ML799839.1:531780-553413 GCA_009831015.1 Picea engelmannii | reverse complement strand
AGTGAGTTTGACCAATGTCTGTTCCAGGTACAGTGAGACTTCCCGTCACCGTCACCTTGTGTAAGACCCTAAAGATTATGGCTACTAAGGTTACCAATTCGCAGTCAGCCCCTGGGCGGGAACAGTCGACAGTCCAATCAAAATGTACAAGCAGGGTATCAAGCCCAAAATCAACTAGAATGCTTCCACGCAGTAATTGTGGATTTACCTCAAAGTGACCCCCATAATACGATCTGACCACCACAATCAGTTAAACCACGGAGGTTTAGTCCCCGTAGCTTAGCCAAATGCGACCTCATGTGTAACCCCTGTGTGAGAGGGGGATCCCAGGAAGACTTATACGATAACTGGATTTGACTCTCCCTAACTCAGGATGCTACTGTTTGTTTTGGAAACTTTGGAGAGTTATGCTCACAGCCTAAACCAAAGCACTACACCTATTCTACTGTTGGTGGAGGATCCTAGCAAAGAAAAAATTCTAGATAATTTTTAATTAGCATTGATATTTATGGTTGTTCTTTACGCAAAAGAGGTGTATGGAAGTGAAACAGGTGGAATTATGACTCAGACCCAAAGAATGCATCAAATATGATAAGCAGTCATTTCATTTTGATGAACATCTATCTAAGGGAGAGAGAGAGTTCTTTTCACTAACAAGCACAAATACAGAGTGTCCTCAAACGATTCTTTTTCTCAATCAAATCCTGATGTAATGCAAAAAACTTTTAAAATGCGTTCTAATATGCACAATCAATCATGGAGATGCTTTTTCATTGTTCGTATATGAGTTAAAGATCAATTCAACACAATGCTTGTCTTGCTAATTGTCTTTGTATGAGTGAAAATCAAACTAGCACAAGCTAAAGTCGTACAAACAATGAACCATCTCGTTGCAATCAAAACGAAAAGCGAAAGAAAAGAAACCATCAAAGAGAAAAAAAAATCCACACCCAAAAAGAAAAAGTTGAAGAATAATGACCTTGACTCAAATCAAGATAAAGAGGTCTGTAGGCCTTTGATGGCCTTCACCAACGTTTTTACTCAGCTGATGAGGAGAGAAAAACAATGCATAGGTTTCAAATTTCACTCAACAGGAAAAACTCAATGAAAAAGGTGAAGAAGGCTACAAGATCCAAATAGTAAGGTGCTTATTCTTCAATCAAAAGACATATGTCAAGGTTGAAAAGGAAGTTAACTCACAAGGTTACTCAGCAGAGGAAACACAGAGGAAAAATAAAAAAAATGCAATTCTGGAAGATTTTTGAGCCAAAGAGGGATGGCGCTATGTTTCCAAAGGCAAGGACAATTATAACGCTCTGTGAAAATCTATTAGGAGCACTGGCACAATGTTGACACTAGGATAGGGGCGCCAGGGTCTAAAACTCCAAAAAATGTCGAAAAATAAAAAAATTACAATTCAATTCAGACAATTATGCTGAGTGTGATGGGGTAGGGAGCCAATCAGCTCATGAAACCAATCAAAAGAGGAGTGAACTAGGTCTGAAACAATCAAGGGATAGAACTAGGTCAAATGAGGAGAAATTGAAATAAGAAATTTCGAATTTGAGGCTATCTCCCCAGTGGAGTTGCCAGTTTTTGTTGTAGGAAAATCTCCCTGCGGATAGGTAGATCGCCTCTAAGAGTTTGACCTTAACCCTAGACAGAAAAATGTTTAATGTGGACACTGACTTCCTTTCAAATCTATCTAAACTAATACATGAGAAGGAAAGATAACAGAAGTACCTCTTTATCGATGTTTGTCCCTGCACGCTCCGAGTTGCGCTCCAATCCTTTGCTCCTCGCTGAGTTCTGCAGAAAAACAAGATACGACTACTTCCTACTCCACTGATATTAGCTTGAAGACAGATCTATCAATTAATGATAAGTTCATGTAACATCAGACACAAACTAGAAATAAATAGGCCAAGCGTGTCATATTGATGACAATAACAACAGCAGTACTTACAATCGTAGATGCGAATGCGACAGCTTCGTCAAGTCCCCTTCGTCTAACCCTTTCTGAAAAGATCCACAACCTGGCTGATAGCAGCTTCATTGATCACTCCTCCTTTGGCTGACTGTGTGTTTCCTATGAGATCATAGGTTTCATGCTAGTAATTCTTCCCCCTTTCCACCATCATAGAGCTTGCTTATATAGGTTGGGAGGAGCCTAACCTCTTGAGTTATGTTTATAACAAGTTGGGAACCTCCTCCTTAGATCAGGGATCTCTTGGTGAAACCATGAATTTGAGTACAACTGCCTCCTAATCTCGAAACATCCTTTCCTCATTCTCCTCAACGGGCTAACAACTGACCCAGATTAGGGAGCGCTCCTTCAAAAGGGGCATCAGAGCGCTAGAACGCTCCCTGAAAAGATTAAAGGGAGCGCCAATGCTTCAAACATGGGCAATGCTCCTTCAAAGGGGTGAGGAAGAATTATAATTCTCCCTGAGGCCTTATAGGGGAGCACCAGCGCTCCTAAGGCTTTTTTAGGGGAGCGTTCATGCTCAAAACTCTTGATTGAAAGCCCTTTTTAGGTGTTAAGAGTTACCTGACTCCAGTGAACCAGTTCTCCTTCTTCAAACCAAGTACATCAAATGTTTTAAGTGTCTCCTTAGTGTCTTCATCATGGTAGTATGATTAAACAACATTTGTGACACTTGTAACCAACTTGCGACACTTGCAAAAGTTGTAAGGAAGTTGTGACACTTACGACAATTGAGAAGAATATGCGACACTTATCCAGTTGAGAAATTTTGACGTGTAACAATATTCCTTGGTTTGATCCAATGAAAGACATTGTTGGAACAGGAGCAGACCCAGGGTTTGACTCTAGGAGCGCACCAACAAGCCCTAACTATTGGCTCTCTTGGCAGCACCTACGAAGCACATGCAGTCTCACTCGAAGTAGTTATGAGGGGGTTGGAGGACAAAGATGTCTACAACCAAAGGGAATATCAAGTGGATCTAACATAAGAACAACACACCATTCATATATCACTTATCAACTTAGATCTATTCTGCACATCCACTTATCAGATATAAAGCAGTAATGCAATCACAGTATATCAATGATAGATAAAAAATACCAATCACACACAACACAAAATATACCTGGTTCACCCTCTCTTTAGGGATACGTCCATAGAAATGTGCTATAATATATTTATGTAAAGCATATAGTTCTTGTCTACGCTCTTAGCTAGAAGATATTTTTTCTTCTCCTCTCCTTCTCTTACCTTCTTGCGCACCTAGCTGCAGGGTTGATCTTTGCACCCAACTGAAGATCTTACAATATTAGAAGGATCCCACACTTAACACTTCTCTCTCACAATACAATAATTACTCACATCAACAATGATAACCTACCTTGATACCAACCCAACCCAGGTCCTCTTAACCTACATTTATACATTACAATAGCTCACCTACATCCTTAGTCTGAAACCTAGGTGTCCAAAACCCTAGATACCAAAACCCTAGGTGTCTAAAACCCTAGGTCAACTTGACCCATATTTCTAGGGCTTCGCTAGCCTATCTTTCCTTCTTTCTCACGCAGTTCTCCAAACCATCCAATGGTGCATTATTCCTCTTTCTGACATTTCCACAATCCTTCTTCCTTGCTGACTTTTCATCCCCGATATCCTCGTCCAACGACTTTCTTTCTCGGGCTTCACTCCATATTTTCTATTCTTTTGTTCACTTCGACCCAATAATAGTCACTGTGTCTTCCGTGAAGTTCACATTCTCCCTTTTATTTCTTGATCTTCACATACTTCCATAACCAAGGGCCAACAGGCCCCCAACACTCACCTATGACTTGTCCTGAGGCACTTAAGATCTGATCTTCCTGTTTTACTTTGACTCCAAGCTGCGCAGTGTAGTATTTTCTTTCTTCTTCATGCCTCCTCTTCCTCCTTGTGTAGACTGTATTTTCTGTGTCTGGTACCCAGTTTCAACTGCACCTGGTACCTAGACCCTTTTCTTCATGCTTCTATTAAGAGATGCGAGGAATATGATTGTCATAGTACAACTTCAACTGACTCCCATTCACTAATCCTTCCAACCATTCTCCATTCAACGTCTTCAATTGTGCAGCTCCTCCCTCTGTAACATAAGAGATATCATATGGCCCTAGCCAATGCATTCTAAACTTTTCAGAATGTTTTATGAACTTGTTGTCATAGACCAACACTAAGTCTCCTTGTCTAAATGCCTTCTTCTTGATGTGCCTGTTATAGTAGGCCTTCTCTCTTTCCTTCTGAACTTCTTGATGGAATCCTGCAATGAATCAATCTTCCTCAAGTTTGACCAACTATGTGAGCCTCTCTTGAACATTTCCAATGTCATCCATATCTATAAAAGAAACAATTCTCAGTATTGGTACTAGATATTCCATGGGAACAATAGCTTCAAGACCATATACCATCTTGAAGGGGGTCTACATTGTTAACTTCTTTCAAGTGGTTCTATAGGCCCATAACATTGTTGGTACTCTTAAATCCCAATCATCTATGTTCACACAACAAATATTGGTTACCACTATCTCCAAGATCTTGTTGAATGCTTCAACTATCCCATTTTCTTGAGGATGGTACAGTGTGCTCTTCTGATGGTGGACTGTCAATTCTTCATTCAAGGCTTCAATTGTCTTATTTATGAAATGTGTTCCTTGATCACTCATGAGGATCTTTGGGCATCCAAACCTGGTTATGATGTCATCAAATATGAAGCGCGCAACTGTAGTTGCACTACAGTCCTTGAATGCTCTTGCTTCGGCCCATCTGGTCAAGTACTCTGTCGCAGTGATGATGTACCTTGCTCCTATACACTTTCCTAGTGGGTTTATAGGTCCAACAAAGTCAATGGCCCATTTCTCAAATTCTTGTAGGGTCAGTTGTGGTTCCAATGGCATTTCATCTCTTCTGGACGGTTTCCCAACTCTTTGGCATACATCGCAAGCTCTGTAATAGTCTTTAGCATCTCTTTGTAATGTAGGCCACCAAAGGCCATCTCTAAGAACCTTTTTCACAGTTGCTTTCCCTGCATAATGTCCTCCTGTGATGCCTTCATGAGCTTCTGCGAGGATCAACGGTTGTTCGACCTCCATAACACATCTTCCCAATATCTAATCCAATCCCATCATGTATAGATGTCTAGCTATAAGTGAGAAATTTGTAGTGTGCACTACTAGATGTTTCTTCTATGGAATTGTTCTCTCACTAGGTGCCATTCTTGTTGATAGGAACTGGAATATCTCTGTGAAGTGATCAGCGATCTTTCTAATGGATAGTAGTTGTGCATCTGCCAGTGTATATTCCAAATTAGTGGGCTCTTCTCCATGTTCCAACCTCGACAAGTGGTCAAGACCCTTATTCTTTCTTCCTAGTTTTACTATGATCTCAAAATCATATTCTTGAAACATCAGAATCCATCTGCATATTCATTACCCCAACACTGGCTTGTTGACTAGGTACTTCAGTGCAGAGTAATCAGTAAACATTTTAAAGTGTCCTCCCAACAAATAGTGGAGAAATTTCTCCAGTGCATACACCATAGCTAATCCCTCTATTTCAGTAGTGGTATAATTAATCTCAGTTATGGATAGCTTCTTGCTAGCAATGGCTAATGGGTGGTCAATGTATATTGTTCTTGGTTGTGCTAACACAGCTCCCAATGCAATGGATTATGCATCGACATGCACATGAAACTCCCTGGTCCAATCTGGGAAAACCAGAATGGGCACAGTAACCATTTTTTTGTTTCAGTGTGTCGAAGCTCTACTGGCATTCTTCAGTCCAACTAAACTGACAATCCCTTTTCAACAGCTTCTCCATGGGTGTTGTAATCTAATCATATCCCTTAATGAACTTCCTATAGTAGCCTGTGTGTCCCATCGCAATGTGCATCTCTTTAACTGTTGCAGGAGGGGGTAGATCAACTATAATAGTGATCTTGGATGGATCTACCAACAGTCATTGCTTACATACAATATTTCCTAACATAAGTCCAAATGGTGAAAAGAAAATGCACTTCTTTAGATTCAAGGCAATTTGACACTGCCTACAATTATCCAACATTGTCCTTAGACATTCAATGTGATTTTTCAACAAACTAAACACAGTCCAATCATCAAAATATGCTTCTAAAACTTTATGCAAACAATCCTTGAATTCTTCGACCACCACCCTGGAAAAGATGGTTGGGGGATTCTTCAATCCGAATGGCATCACTGTATATTGGTAGGATCCCCATTCTGTTGCAAATGTGGTCTTATGGCGCTCTTCCTTGGAAATCCATATATGATGGTATCCTGAAAATCCATCTGTAAAAGAATATACTTCCTAGCCTCCCACATTATATAACACTTCATCAGTGTATGGTGTAGGGAAGGGGTCATGAAAACAAGCATCGTTCAAATTCCTGAGATCTACACATATCCTGATTTCTCCTATTTTCTTGTCTTTCACCACCATAGGGCTTATCCACTCTGATTCTTCCACAGGTTCTATAATCCATGCTTCCAACATTCTCTCAAGCTCAATCTTCACCTTTTCCTTATATTTAGTGTTCAATCTGTAAGGTCTCTTTTTGACTGGTCTAACATCTAGTTTTAAAGGGATCCTCATATTTCCCATATTCCCTCTAATTCCCTTCATATCAATGAACTTGGTTGGAAACAAGTCCTAATATTCATGTAGTAATTCTGTAATTTTATCAATGGTAGCAGCATCCCGGTAATCTCCAACATTTTCAAACTTTGGTGTCTCCTCTGTTCCAATATTGACCTTCTTAGTATTGATTGGATGTCCAATGAATGGAAGCTCGACTCATGTTCCTTCCACATATCTCTGGCCCTCTATTTATTCTATGTTCATTTTCCTAGGATCATTGTCTTCATCGGTATTGATGTTGTAACAACCTTGTAGTTTTTGGAGAGGTGCAGTCCATTCATCCTATTCCTATTATAAGGAAAGGTTGGATACCTCCTCAAATACTTTCTGTCTCACAATCTATAGTGCTTGATCTACTGAATGAAATTGACTTTCAAATAAGAAGGTGGTTACAAAATTCTGAGTCATACCTTTCCAATCTGTAGTGATGAGGTGCAATTATGCTTGAAGGTACAAGTTGATAGGTGTCATGTCTAGCAGGTTAATGAATTTGTGCACCCATTGTTCTTGAGGAATGTTTCTCCATGATTCCTCATAGCTTTTCTAATGGTCCTTTGGGAAGCTTCGACCTATGTACCGAACTTCACAACCTTCTACCTGTGCTAAGAATCACGTTGTCATTAGAGTACGACATTGTACCCAATTTGTAATATTACTTTTGTGTGTCCCCTGCCATTTTGTTGGTGTGGCTTTCAAGGCCTCATCCATATCCAACAACCTATTTTGTGTTGGTACTCTTACGTCAAAGTCTGATCGAAAGGATTCTAACGGATTCAGACCATCAAATGTGGGTAAGTTACTTACTGTTGTGACGATCCAACAAACTTCTCTGGTTAATCTAGGACATCTCCTTGTAGATACTTCATACATATGGTTCTACCAGTTCTTCGGTGCTTCTTCTAAGTCTAATGAGCATGAAATTTCACTTCACCATCTTAGATTCCCATTGGATGTAGTATTAATGCAATCTTGTTGTCTAGTTGTTAGCTTGTATATGTTTTCTAGTACGTATGTGTAGTCTTCTTCTTTGATGGGCTCTGTGTATCGCTGACCTCCATCTGGATCTAAAGGTGTGATGACCCTAAGGAAATCTCCTTCAAAAGTCATACATATTTTCTTTAAGTCAACAACAATAGAGTTATTGAAGGCCCAATCAATTCCTAACAGTGCAGGGTAAGGGAAACTGTCATTAACTATTTCAATTACCTCAAAATTTTCAAATGTTCTTACTCTATCAATGTCCATAGGTACATGCTCCAATCGTCCAAATGTGCTGACAACTTGCTGGTTAGCCATCCTAAGCCTGAAAGGGGAATATATCAACTTTGATTTTCCCATATCTTCCCAGGTTTCCTTCGTCGCGACATTGACCTCCAAACCTAAGTCAAGGACCACATAGTCTATCTCATATTCTCCTATTTGAGCGTTCAAATGTAATTCCTTATTTGTCCTTCTCTTCTAACCAATTTTGTGTACTTCCCTATTCAGAAAGGGGTCTATCTTTCCTAGCTCATATTGTCTGATTAGATTATGTAACTCATGTACAATGTTTTCATCCTGAATCAAATTAATACAAGTTTATAGGAATTCCATGGGATTTCTTACCTCTTTTCCTTCTCCTGGAGAAGCAAACTAATCAAATGCTAGAGGAATTCCATATTCTCTCACTTATGGTCTTGTCTTTTATGCAGAGACTTGGTTTCTTATGAATTATTTCCTAGCTTCCTCAAACATCTGTCTTATTTTCTTTGCATCAAAATTTTGGGTCTTCTCTGCAACTTTCCGGATTCCTGAATCTTTTGTAGTCTTCCCTTGTGTCAGTCTTCCTTCTCCTCTAAAAATTCCTTCTCTGGTTATAAAAATGACTCTAGGGTCTTCTCGAAAAGGTTCAACATAGATCAATTTCACTTGTGGGTTATGCTGGGGTCCTCGTCTTTCCTGAAGCTTAGCTAGTAGTACACGACAATCTTCTATAACATGGTCAAATGAGATGTAGTAGCTGCAAGTAGTACAAGGGTTCTGAAAATCCCTTGCAAGGTGTCCAGGTTGTGCAAAGTTATAATAGATGATATGTCCACGGCCTTAAGCCATTCCTCCTCCTCCTCCTCTTCCTCTAAATCCACTATAAGGATTGAAGTTTCCTCTTTCTAGAGAGTTGTACTGCGTAGTGTTTCCTTCTTGTTGTACTTTTCCTTAGATCTTATATATGTATATTGACCTTTCATGCATGAGATAATAAGCCCTAAAATCCATATCATCATGTCTTACAGACGTACATAATGTACAATACAAATTTGTAGGTGTCTGAACATACTTTTGCATATAATAGCACTTACCAGTATGATGTTTGTTTCTGCATACCTCACGCCAAGGTAAGGTGACTTGCTTCAAGGGGCTCGGAGCTCTAGAAGCCAAATATTCATTGAATAAAGGGCAGTGTTCCTTGTCATGACCTTCTGATCTTCATCTGACACACTAGATTTATTCTCTTTTATATTTTCCTTTGTCTTTCTTCATATCTTCGACCTGCAAAGACAAGGTAGTTAGCTGACTCAGGATATGACTCATACCTGAACTGGATTCTCCCATGGGGGATGATACTAGCTTCATGGTGATCTCCAACACCTCATCTTGTGAAGAAATCTTCTATTGCATGAGGGGAACTCTGATTTGTGGTAGAATGAAAACAATCAACCATTCCTTGTTCTTCTCATATAGGATTTAAAAATATAATCATCCTATTAAGGACTTGAATCTCTGATCGAACTCCCAAACAGGTTCAACTACCTCCCTGTTGATCTCTTTCATCTCTGTTTTACTTTGGGATTTTGAATTAGGTTTCTTGAATTATGCAATGAGCGCGTTCTTGATTTGATTCAATGGCTTAGGCTGTGTAAGTCCTTAGACATGTTTCATGTACCAACTTAGTGCTCGATCTATGAGATTTGTACTAAAATGGGTTCTTTTGAAAGATTCATCCATGGAATTCTTAATGTTCCATACAACTTCACATAGAAACCAGTGTTGATCAGGATATTCAGATCCATCTCCCCTAAACATAGGAAGTCTCATCTCATCTTCCATATATCTTGATAATGTTCCTAACTGAATGTGTGGTGGACTACTATTGACATTTCTTTGGAAGCTCTTGTGATTGGGATTACTCTGGTTTCTTAAGACCTAATCAACAGGAAGGATAAAAATACTTACTTCAATGGTCTGAGTGGTTTCTAAGTTAGGTTCTCCTCAGTGAAGTTCTTCAGCTTGTACTTCCTCTGTCCCGGTGGGTTCTGAATGTTCTTCGTCTGTTAGATCTGCTTCTTCTCCACTGTACAAACCCTCCTCCCCATAGTTCTTCTTAAACAAGTTTTCAAGGTGGACCTCTCAGAACACTCTCCCACTGCATGTATGTCCAACTTCTATGTCACTATCGTTGTCCAAATTATTGAACATTATCTTTTCTAGATCTGACCAGTATATTGTATCATCAAGATGTTCTTTTCCTGCAATAGCATCTTGTGTCTCAACTTTAGGAATTGTAGAAATTTTCCTCTGGGTCCCTTGAAGAAATATCTTTCATCTTGGTTGTACAACTCTACTCTGTCAACAACAAACTATGTTATGTACCCTCCAATGGTACTATTGAGCCAGTGATATACTGCTCGTGATACAGTGTTATCATCTTTCTTGACCTTCTTGATCAACTCTGACATCCAAACCATAGGGGGTCTAGATCGGATCTCAAACTAGGTATCTGCTAATCTAGCTAGCCACTCATATAGATCCTAATGGATCCCTCCAAAGAATATGTCATTTATATCAGTGACGATATATATTTCTATCCAATCCTCAGTGCTAAGATTAGGTTTCTTATTATGGGATTCAACGAAGTCCTTCTATTGATCCTCTATCCACTTCTGAATCTCTGTCTTCGATGGAAACCACCTTGACATTCTCTTAAAAAGAGTCATGTCCTGGCAACATAACCATTTGTTTGCATAGGAGTAGACCTAGGGTTTGACTCCAGAAGCACACCAACAAGCCCTAACTACTAGCCCTTTCGGTAGCACCTATGAAGCAGATGCAATCTCACCCGAAGCAATTATGAGGGGGTTGCAGGATAAAGATGTCTACAACCAAATGGAATATCAAGTGGATCTAACACAATAACAATTAAACATTCATATATCACTTATCAACTTAGATCTATTCTGCACATCTACTTATCATATCTAAAGCAGTAATGCAATCACCGTATATCAATGACAGATACAAAATACCAATCACACACCACACAAAATGTATGTGGTTCACCCTCTCCCTAGGGCTACTTACACAGAACTATGCTATAATATATTGAGGTAAAGCATACATTTATTGTCTAAACTCTTAGCTAGCAAATCTTCTTTCTTCTCCTCTCCTTCTCTTCCCTTCCTGCACACCTAGCTGTAGGGTTGATCTTTGCACCTAGTTGAAGATATTACAATACCAAAAGGCTCCCACACTTAGCACTTCTCTCTCAAAATACAATAATTACTCACATCAACAATGATAACCTACCTTGACACCAAATCGACCTAGATCCTCTTGACCTCTATTTATACATTACAATAGCTCTCTGACAGCCTTAGGTCAAAACCTAGGTGTCCAAAACCCTATATACCAAAAATCTAGGTGTCTAAAACCCTAGGTCAACTTGACCCATATTTCAAGGACTTCACCAACCTATCTTTCCTTCCTTCTCACGCGATGCTCCAAAACATCCAATGGTGGATTTTTCCGCTTACTGACATGTCCATGATCCTTCTTCCTTGCTGACTTGTCATCCTTGATATCCTCATCCAACGACTTTATTTCTCGGGCTTCACTCCATATTTTCTTCTCTTTTACTCACTTCAACCCAATAACAATCACTATGTCTTCCACGAATCTCACATTCTCCCTTTTCTTTCTTTATCTCACATACTTCCATAACCAAGGACCAACAAACATTTGGAAGAAGACAACAGTGACAAGTGGCCCAATCAACTAATGATGTGTGTTAAGGTTTATTTGACACATAAGTTCTGTGAAAGCCATGAATCAAGGTGAAACATGGCACACCTAATATGAGTCCATGTTGCCCTAGGTGACATCAACATTCCACGTCATTCTAGCCTTCGACGCTATGGATATATTCTCATTCACCAACATGTCGAACCTCCTGGATTAGGTCAATGCCAAATGACCATGACGTAGATCCAATGGTCAGGGGAGAGCCTAAATAGTGTAATATACCAGATATAAAGTGTATGCATAACAATAATAAAATACTAGTAATGGCAGAATAACAACAATATAACCAGAACATTCACCACAATAACACTGAAATGATATGAGAATAATAACAAAAATAACACTTTGAATCTAAAAGCAATGTTCACGGGCATCTTCAAGGGGGAAACCTCCAATTGAGAAGAGATCTATTACAATAAAATCCAAGTGAGGGTTCTCATACCCTCGACTCCTATTTATACTAAAAAGAAACATCTAGAGGAAGATCCTTCTAGAAGCGGAAGTTTCTATTAGGTCTTATTACATCTGCCTTATTCTATTTTATTGAAATGCCTTATTAATATTGACCCTTATTACATCCGAATATATTGTTCTACCTATGTGTGGGTTAGGACCCTAACATGTCCGCCCCCTTAAAAATAGCTTTTTCCTCAAGGCTTGAGATGAGGAAATTGCTTCAGAATGGTCGTTGGTTCCCAAGTGGTGTCTACTGGAGTTGTATCTTTCCACTGGACTAGCACTTCCTTAATGGTTCTCTAACATAGGAGATGCTCACGCTGGTCCAAAACTACTTATGGCTGTAGCCAAATGGATCCTTCTTCAGATAACTCTAGAAGTTTGGTTTGAATTTGGCACTTAGCTCCAATCACCTTCTTTAAGCATGAAACATGAAAAATAGGATGTAGCTTCAAATGGTTGGGCAAATCTAAATGATAGGCTACTTGTCCTACACACTTGAGAACAGTATAAGGACCATAAAATTTGGGCGCTAGCTTCTAACAATGCTCAGCCTTGAGGGAAGTTTGCTTGTAAGGATGTAGTTGAAGAAACACTTGATCCCCTTCTGCAAATTGATGTTTAGAGCAACCTTGATCTGCTTGTTGCTTCATGTGATTCTGTGCCATGAACAAATTCTCTTTGAGGGTACAGAGAATAGCCTCTCAATATGTAAGTGTTAGGTAAACCGCCTAGACCTTTGAGGCACCGGGTAAGTATGAGAGAACTGAAGGTGTCTTCTATCCATTTACTGCTTCAAAAGGAGTCATGCGTATAGTTGTATGGTATGACGTGTTGTACCATCATTCAGCTAGGGGTAACCATTGAGCCAACTGATTTTTCTTTTCTGAGGAAAAACAACTCAAATATGTTTCCAAACACTTGTTGACAACTTTTGTTTGGACATCAATCTGGGGATGATAAGTTGTGCTAAGATGCAATTTGGTGCCTTGTATCTTGAATAGTTCTTGCTAAATTTGCTTGTGAAATTTGGGTTGCGATAAAAAACAATAGAGTGCGGCATGCCATGAAGCTTGAAGATCTGATCCATGAAAATTTGAGCCACCGTGGATGTTGTAAATGGGTGCTGAAGGGTTCATAAATGAGCATACTTGGAAAGACGATCAACAACCACCATGATGACGGATTTATTGCCCTATTTGGGTAAGCTGGTAATAAAATCCATAGAGATATCCTTCCAAATAGCAGGTGGAATCGGGAGTGGTTGTAGTGTGCCCGGATATTTGACTCTTTCTCCCTTGTTGAGTTGACACACATCACATTTAGCTACAAAATTATGAATGTCCTGTTTCATACCATCCCAGAAAAAGGAATGTTTGACCCTGTCATAGGTCTTGGTGAACGCAGAGTTCCCTGTTGTGGGTGTAGCATGAAGCTCATAAAGTATAGTGGATTTAATCTTTGATTGTTTACTTAAATGCGACGTCCTTTGTATCGAAGTGCATCATGGAGCCAAGAGTACCTTGGGGAATCTTGAGCATTGGAATGCAATTGTTAGATCAACTACGAACTTTTGGGATCTTGTAGTCATTCCTAGTGAACCACTTGGAGCCAATCTGGTACAATGAATGAAAGATAAAAAAGGGATCCTTCATCTTCATATTTCTGGGAAAGTGCATCCGCAACCACATTGTCTTTTCCTTTTTTGTAAATGATCTCATAATCATATCCAAAGAATTTATTCACCCATTTTTGTTGTTTTATGGAGGAAATCCGTTGTTCCAAAAAATACTTGAGTCTTTGTTGGTCTATCTTAATTTAGAGATGTTTCCGCAGTAGATAAGGGTGCCACAGATCAATGACATGCAAAATAGCCAACATTTCCTTTTCATAGATGGATTTGCCCATATTTCTTTTAGACAGTTTCTTGCTGGTAAAGGACAAAGTTCAACCCTCTTGCATAAGGACAACACCAATTCCTTTCCCTAAGACATCACATTCCAACATAAAGGTATTTTTGAAATCAGGAAGAGTAGGTACTGGAGTGGTTCACATGGCCATATTCAAGGTTTGAAAAGCTTAAGAAATGGTTGGAGTCCAAGTGAAATAGTTCCTTTTGAGGAGAGCAGTGAGAGGTGTTGCAATCTTCCCATAATTCTTAACAAACTTGCAATAATACCCTGTTAAGCCAAAAAATCCATGCAAGCTCTTAAGATTCTTTGGGTGAGGCCATTATTGCATAGCTTCAATCATTTTAGGATCCACCCTAATGCCATTGTTTCCAACCAGATGACCCAAGTATTCTACTTCTGAGGCGCCAAAAACACACTTAGACTGTTTCAGGAAACGTTGGTGTTGAGAGAGTAGATGGAGAACTCGATCCACATGAGAAAGATGGTCTGTACAGGTTTTGATATAGATGAGGATATCATCAAAGAAAACTAAGACAAAATGGTGGAGAAAAGGACATAAGACATGATTCATGAGACTTTGGAAGGTGGAGGGGGCATTACACAAGCCAAAGGGCATGACCAAAAACTCATAGTGGCCTTGATGAGTTATATGGGAAGTCTTCGGAATGTCTACCTCTTTCATACATATCTGGTGGTAGCCCAAACAAAGATCAAGTTTAGTGAAGAATTGGGCACCACTCAATTCATCCAGGAGGTCATCAATGACAGGAATGGGGAATTTGTCTTTGATGGTAAGTTTGTTGAGGGCATGGAAGTCAGGACACATTCGCTAAGAACCTTCTTTCTTTAGGACCATGACCACAGGATAAGAGTAGGGGTTTATACTAGGGCGGATAATGCCTGCATTAAGGAGTTCCTCGACCATTTTCTCAATTCCATTTTTTTCGGAAAAGGGGTGATGATACAAATGGATATTGGGAGGAAGGCTTCTAGGTACCAGGCGAATGGAGTGATCATGAACACCATAGGAAGGAGAGAGTCCTTGGGGAGTGGAAAAGACCAATTGATGTTTAGAAATGATTGCTTGGAGGTCTTGCGGGACCAAGGGTGTCTCTGTTGCTTGTATGGCATGGAGTTGAGCAATAACACCAGAATGACCTTTTTTGAGTAGCTTTTCCATGCGATGGGAACTAATGATCTCAGTTGAACTGGCGGTGATGCCTCTGAACTTATATTGGTGGCCCTCTTGTTCGAATTGCATAGTTAAGTCTTTAAAATCCATGAGAATGGAACCCAAAGTCCTTAGCCTGTATGCACCCAATACAATGTCACAACCTCCCATGTCGATAGAAAACATATGGGATTTCAGGTGGTAGTCACCAATTTGGAGACGCAAATTTTCACAACGCCCTCCAAATTTCATGGAACCACCATTGGCGATCATGATTTGGAAATTATTGACGGCATGTATGTAGCAATGATTTTCTTGGGCAATGTGGTGATGAATAAAATTATGGGTTCTTCCGCTATCAAGCAGAATGATGACCTTATGATTCTTGATATAACTGATTAGCTTGAGGGTTTGGGGAGCAGAGAAGCCAGTGAGAGAATTAAGGGAAATGACCACTTCTACTTCAGGAGGGTCTGAGGGAGGGGTTATGTTAGTGGATTCAGGTGACTCAGACACAAAGGGAGTCTCTACATCCTCTTCCAAAATATCTTCAGAGATGGCCATAAAAATATTTTGTTCTTTACAATTGTAGCCCAGGAAATATTTGTCATCACAGTTATAACAAAGGCCTTTGAGTTGGCATTCAGCCATGTCATCCCTGGTCAATTTTTGGATCTTTAGTGGAGCAGAGGGAGTAGTGGGATTTACTGGTTTAGGGTGAGGGATAAAGGAGGGTTTTCTATTTTGAGAAGATGCAACATGTTGTTCTTCTTTAGCTCTTTTAGTAGCCTCCACCCAACTCTGAGCACGAGCCATGAGAACATGGGCCCAAATATCATCCTTGAGTCCATTGATAAAACACTCTCATAAAAAGGCATCAGACATGCCCTCTATTCTAAAAGTCAGGCACTCAAAGGCATATATAAAGTCTTCCACTGTTCCTAATTGTTTCAACTTTGCCAAATGGCCGAAATGGTTCGTTTCCGTGTCAAAGAATTCATAAATCTCTACCACAAAGTGTGTCCAAGCAATATACCCTTGATGAGAAGTTTTTCTCCATTGCCACCATTGCCAACGTTCTTGATCTAGATGGAGAACACCATACCAGAGTTTGGCCAAGTCATCTATAATTTCGTATAAAGAGAGATAATGTTCCATTTGGGTTACCCAACCAGTGGGGTCCGAGCCATTAAATTTGGTCACATCAACCCACGGAAGGCGTAGGTCACATTGAAAGTGATGGTTATGAAAGTTATGGGAATGAGAGGAATGGTCACCCTCAGTATGTGGAGGTAAGGAAGAGGAAGGGTTATCTGTAGGGATATGCAGTTTGGTGTAGAGTGCCGAAAATACTGATTCAAGCTGGGTCGTTAGGTCTTGTTTGATTTCCTCCATTGAGGACTGGATGGTTGTATTGATGGCGACAACATTGGCACTAAGTTGTTCCACTTTTTGTTAGGTCTCAATGAGACCAGATTGCAAGGTGTTGAAGCAAGCTTCCAAGTCTTGGCTATAGGTATGGGCCATGAGGCTGGGGGAACAGAAAAGGGGTGGGCGGGGTCAAAAATGTTTTCCGAAAAATTATATGGATGAATGTGATAAGGGAGAAGAGATGAATAAAATGGAATAGGTCTCAAATAATGGTGAAATAGTTACCAGATTTTTTTATTTTTTTATTTTTTTTTGTTATTTTACACCTGCGGAGTTATACTCCAGTCTGAAGAATACTGCAGAGAGGAAATTCCAAAATGCTTAACCAGAAATAAATGTGTATTTACTTGGCAACACAAACACAGTTGTGCAGCCATAGATCTTGTCTATTTTAATTTGTTTATGTTTCTGTCCCCAAGGGTTAGGTATTCAAGGGTTTTCCCTGTGCTATAGCTCTCTGATATACATGCAAGGTCCAACAGTGGTACTCAGACCAATATCTCAGGGCACTAAATAAGGAGGATAGACCGTACCCTTATCTGTACTACCCGATTACCCAGGTACTAGAGAGTATCTTCTTGAGTGTTGTTCTCGGTGACACTATAGCAGTCAGGTGACCGATCAGTTTATCTAAAGAGGGCTTTAGGTAATCTAGGCTGATCCATACATAGGTGTTGTCTGATGTGATACCACTCGATGGGGTACCAACAGGGGTTAAAAGGGTGGCCAACAAATGTGCGCTTAGGTACCACTTGTATTTCCTGTGTGTATGAATCCCTCAACCATGGGTCTATGCATGAAATGACAGATCTCTGTGGCTTAAATATGTCAGAATACGTCTCTACCCTGAAAAAAATTTAAACCCACACTTTCTGCCAAGGAAAGTGCTCTGATACCACTTGTAATATACCAGATATAAAATGTATGCAGAACATAAATAAAATACTAGTAATGGCAGAATAACAACAATATAACCAGAACATTCACCGCAATAACACTGAAATGATATGAGAATAATAACAGAAATAACACTTTGAATATGAAATCAATGTTCACGGGCCTCTTCGAGGGGGAAACCTCCAGTTGAGCATATCTCTATTACATTAATATCCAAGTTAGGGTTCTCATACCCTCGACTCCTATTTATACTAAAGAGAAGCATCTAGAGGAAGATCCTTCTAGAAGCGAAAGATTCTATTAGGTCTTCTTACATCTGCCTTATTCTATTTTATTGAAAGCATTTATTAATATTGACCTTTATTACATCCAAATATATTGTTCTACCTATGTGTGTGTCAGGACCCTAACAAATAGCGTCAGATATACAACTCATGTTACTTCATGATCGAGAAGTGGATCAGGTTTAACAAAGGGATGAATCCCATGATAATGGGTGAATGACCACTAAATTTCGATCAATCGTAAAGTTATCAATTCGATAGGTTTCCTTTGACGTATTTGGATGTTGCTATGTTCAGTCACCCTAGAGCTCTGGACTCCAACAATCGTGAATAACATAGCTCCTTTTTTAGTGTAGAGAAGGGTTCTTTGGACCTGGTCGTATGGAACTTTGTCAAGCTCCAGAGGCTACACTCATAAATCTTATCCATGATTTGGTTAAGGCGATGGGCATGAGCCCGTGGTCTCTTGGCCAACTGGTTTAAAGGAAGTTCCTTCCATTCATAGAAGTTAAGTTCTAATACAGGGGAAGGTATTTTCAAGGAATCAACGGGACTGAAGCATTACAACGAATTATGCCCCGACTCTTACATTACAAAATCAATCCTTGGGAAAATTACCTTAATTATTTACCAATCAACACAAAAAAAATAATATTATTTCTAATTTCATTTGAAGACCCATGTCTAATAGTTCTCTTTCTTCTAAGCATAGGAGAAAAAAAACCATTCAAATTCAAGAGTCCATAGAAGAACAATAACCGTTACTAATATTAATCATGAAATGCAAATTTTATTCATAGACAAAGACATCCAACCCCTTGTAATATCCCCCACCTCTTAGAGAGGTGATGATGAGACTCAGTGGCCTGGGCAGCCCCACTAGGTCATAGTCTCACACTGAGGGGGGGAAAAGTCAAGAAGTTAAAATTTATATTTTTAGGTTGACTTAAGAAAGGAAAAGGATAAAGGAGTAAAAGATAACTCAACAAAAGAATATAAGATTAACCCTGGGAGTTAACCTAAGTCAACAGATAATTAGAAGGAAAAGTATAAGTAAGAGGTTGGGGTGCACCTATTACTCATTCTGGTTTTGGATTAGCATTTGCTATTTCTCTTGAGCATTCAGTTTGTGGGTTTTTCTATACAAACCCTTCTGAGCAGCTCAGTGGTGAAATATCCACTCACCTTGTTCCGCAGCTTGGTCTCGGGGATGAAATACTCCTACACACCATTCTAGTCTCAACCCATCTCCATCTAGCACTTTAGAAGGTAGCAGGTCGTACTGTTCTTGTGTTTCCAGCAAGGGTGCACCATCATCTAGAGGGAGGTTCGATCCAACTTATCCTGAGGGCCTGGGACCATTCCGACAGTTGAGTTTTGTTTGTAGGGGCAGGACCATCATTTTGAGGGCTTTTCTGGAGGGTTATCATCATTCTACATTTTTTTGTAGAATGGGATGTCTTGGAGCCATAGGGGATGTCCTGTGATTCAGTAAAACTCAGATCTAGGGAAATCTGCTTGAGATCTGAGTCCGAAAATTCTCCCATGGGATTCTCATAGACCAATCTATATTATTGGAGAGTTTCAGATCATTTGGAGGCCTCCTTCATCAGGGCTGAACCAACTAGTGTTTTAGTTATCCAGTGGGGTGCACCATTCAGTGGAGAATTCAAATCTACAGGGTTTGAGAGTGAATTTGGGAATTTGGACATCTGATTTGTCCTTACAGTTGCCCGATCTATCATTTGGCATATTTCTCAGGATGATTGGACACTTTTGGTAGCAGAGAATAATTATTGAGGGCTTCAGCATTCTAGCAGGACGTGTCACTTTCCATCTTGGAGGTTGAGCATTAGTATGGCTCAGATCTGCTTGATTCAGTCTTCATTGTATATCCATCCTTTGGAGGCTTATTTTGTATTGTCAGGAGCATTTTGTAGCAGCTCATATCTATTTCTTGTACGACCATCTGAGGTTTATGCCAGATCGACCATCTACTCTATTGATCTTACATTTCTCATAATAAAATGGTTAGATCTTTGCTTGTGCTTCTACATCTTGAATATATTGTGATCTCCATGTGTTGATGAATCTTGTATGCACTTAATAACTCAATAAATTAGTAGTAGTTAGTGATTCCGAGAAAGAATTTGTCTTGGGATCATTACAGTGGTATCATATCCTTGATCCTCCAAACCTATGGAGAGATCGGTGCATGCAAAAGTACAGGGGAATTGTTATGGGTTGGAGGAAGAAAAACAACAGTGAAACAGAGGAAGAAATGGAAGGGTCAGGAGACGAACATGAGCCACAGGGCTTGGCTCTCTTAGTAGCTGAATTTGGTAAGTTCCAGAAAAACATGAACCACACAGAAAGAACATTGGTCCGGCAGTTGGATGAGTATCAGGAAACCAACAGA
This sequence comes from Picea engelmannii, assembly GCA_009831015.1. NCBI lineage: Eukaryota > Viridiplantae > Streptophyta > Pinopsida > Pinales > Pinaceae > Picea > Picea engelmannii. The sequence continues at coordinate 533,113 of ML799839.1, read as the reverse complement.
AGGGGATAGGCCGAAATCTCTGAAACCTTGAAGAAAGTTGATGAGAATCTACAGAAAATGAACAAGAACCAAACTAGGATAACTGACCTTCTCATCCAGGTAACCCATCGAGGCAAATATCCTGATACGTATGGGAATAAGGAGGTTGGAGGGTCCGGTGGAACCCATGAGGAAGTCAGATATAAACCGGAGAAAGCACTGGGATCTGAAGAAAGTCTTGGAGGTGGGACGTTCCATGGGCAGATGGGTAGCAGGACCAATCATAGGCCATACGTGCCAGTGTTCATGGATGAACCGCTAGGCCAACACTCAGGTAGCAGAGCTAACTCTGGACCATACATGCCCACATTCACAGATGAGCAAGGGCAACATGAATAGGTTGAATATTTTGTGAAACAATTAGCCAGGAGTACCAGGGAATACTATATCTTGGATATGAAATTTCAAAGACATATGTCCCTAGACCAGTATTGTCAACTCAGATTCAAAAACTAGCCTAGGATGAACCACAGGGGCAGTTTTGAGTTTGAGCCAAGGGAAGGGAAGATAGAGATTCCATACTTTGATGGTACGGCTAAGATGACAGCACAAGCATGGGTGCAAAAGATGGATACTTACCTGTAGCTTAACCCAATGAGAGAGATGGAGGCCATCAAGTTTTCCACTATGTACTTTGATGGGAAGGCCCATGACTAGTGGTACCATGGGCTCACCACACTCGGCCACAACCAGATTGTATCCTATACAGAATTCACTCAGAGGCTCATTGATAGATTTGATCTAGGAGATCATGGGTTACATTTCCGGGAGCTCACCCAACTCAAGAAAACAGGTACGACTGAGGAATACATTGATGATTTCCATAGGTTGGCAGTGATGGTGCAAGATATGTCCCCAACCAGGCTCATGATGCTCTTTACATAAGGATTGACGGAACCCTTGAAGGGTTGGGCTAAGGCCTTCAAGCCTACCAGCCTACAGGAAGCCATTTGGAAGACGAGGGATCTAGGTCCTGCTACTAAACCAAAATTCATACCCAGACCACCACTTAACAATGGTGGAAGATATCAAAGGCCTCCAATAAACTAGGGAGGATGTGACCCTATGGGTTATGACAAGGGCCGTGGCAGAATATATGACAACACCAGGAGGGAACTGAGAAGGAAGTAACTCTGCTTCACATGCAAGGAGCCATGGAATCCCTCACACAAGTGCATGGGATGAGGATAGGTACATTACATCGAGGTCACTTCAAATGAAAAAGAAGAGGATGAGTATGGTCAGATACAAAACATGGAGGCCGAAACGTTAGAGGCAGTAGAAGGGGAGGTTC
>ML799839.1:511985-531605 GCA_009831015.1 Picea engelmannii | reverse complement strand
GGATTCAAAGTGGAGGTAGCAGGTGGTAGTACTATGCCCTATAACAGATACATACCAGGTATGAAACTCACCTTGGGAAGGCATGAGTTAGTTCAGGATGTGTATGTGATGGATCTTCCCGATACCAACATCATCCTAGGGGTTCAGTGGCTCAGCACTTTAGGACCCATCACCACAAATTACAATACCATGGAAATGTCCTTTGTGGAGGAAGGAGGACGAAAGGTTGTGCTCAGAGGCATGACAGGTAACTCTGCCAGAGTGGTCACGACAAAGAGGATGGAAGCCATCTTTAGAAGGGAAGAAATTGTATACGCAATGGAATGTAAGGTCTCAACATGGGTGGATGAGAAGGGAAAGGTGCATTACACACCAGAGATCAAAAGAATCCTTGACAAGCACCAGAAAGTGTTTGGGTCGATTCCTCCAGGTCTGCCACCAGACAGGGGGTTTGAGCACATCATTAAGCTAGAATCAGGGGCTAAGCCTATTATCACCACACCCTATAGGCATTCCAAGAAGTATAAAGATGAGATAGACAAGGCCATCAAGGAGCTTTTAGACATGGGACACATCAGACCAAGTTCAAGCCCATTTCCTTTGTCAGTAGTCTTGGTGAAGAAGAAGGATGGAATGATGAGAATGTGCATTGAATTTTGGGATTTGAATAAAAATATGATCAAAAACAGGTACCCCATACCCAGGATTGATGAGTTGCAGGATGAGCTACATGGAGCTATATATTTCACAAAAATTGATCTTCGCTCGGGCTACCATCAAATCAAGATGAGGGAGGAGGACATCTCAAAAATAGCCTTTAGGTGTCACTACGGCCATTACGATTTTTTTGTGATGCCCTTTGGGTTAACCAATGCCCCAGCCACATTTCAGTCTTGCATGAACCATGTGTTCAACAAAAAACTGAGGAAACACTTGTTGGTATTCTTTGATGACTTGCTCATTTATAGCAAGACCTGGGAGGAACACCTTTGACATGTGGACCAAATCCTGTCAATCATGGAAGAACAGTCACTATACGCCAAGGAATCCAAGTGTGATTTTGGAATGACATAAGTTCTTTACTTGGGACACATCATAGGGGAAAAAGGGGTATAGGTACACCAGGAGAAAATAACAGCCATTAGGGAATGGCCTACTCCAAAAACACTCACATAACTGAGTGTATTCCTGGGCCTATGCACATACTATAGGAAAATTTTCAAAGGGTTTTCTTAGCTGTGCACACCCTTGACTGACCTGACCAAAAAGGGATCCTTCAAATGGAATGATGAGGCCCAAGTCACGATTGAGAAAATGAAAGAGGTCATGAGCACCTGCCCAGTTCTAGCTCTTCCCAATTTCGGCATACCCTTCACTTTGGAGTGTGATGCCTCAGGGGAAGTTATAGGGGCCATGTTGATGCAGAACAAGCACCCCCTTTCCTATGAAAGCCGAAAACTCAGGGGTCCTGAACTACTTTACATCATTTACGACAAAGAAATGCTGGCTATCATGCATGCACTAGCCAAATTCAGGCAATATTTGGTAGGTGCAAGGTTTGTGGTAAAATAAGACCATAACAGTCTTAAATATCTATTGGATCAGAAGGATTTGAATGAAAGACAGCAAAAATGGGTAAGCAAAATACAAGCCTACGACTTTGACATTGAATTCATCAAAGGGAAGAACAATGCAGTGGTCGATGCATTATCCAGAAGGCCATCCATTTTTGCCATGTTCGGTATGTCACTCAACTGGAAGGAAAACTTTATAGTGGAATATGAAAAGGATCAGTTCACTTGTCAACTATTGGATGGGAAAATATAGGATGACAACTTCAGTTTCATAAATGACCTCATCTATTACAAAGGCTGAATCTTTTTAGTTCCTGGATCATCTCTCAAAGCTAAGATCCTGCATGCATGTCATAACTCACCAGTAGCAGGGCATCAAGGCATCAATAAGGCATACAGGCAGGTGAGAGAGAGGTTTTCATGGAAAGGCCTCAAGGAAGATGTGATGAAGCATGTCAAAGAATGCACTACATGCCAAGAAAACAAGGATGAGCACATGCACCCTGCAGGACTGTTGCAACTCCTACCTATTCCAGAGCACAAGTGGGAAAGTATATCCATGGATTTCAACACCGGGTTGCCCAGAGCACAGGAGAAATATTGCCTTTTCGTGGTGTTAGACAAGTTGACGAAGTTTGCACACTTTTTTCCCATAGCCATAGACTTCAGCGCAGCACAGGTGGCCGAATTATTTTTCAAAGAGGTGTTCAGACTACACAACCTACCCAAAACCATCATCAATGACAGGGACAACAGATTCATGAGTACATTTTGGTAGGAGTTGTTCAGATTAGTGGGTACAACATTGACTCCTAGTACTAGCTATCACCCTCAGATGGATGGTTAGATAGAGATAGTCAACAAATGGGTGGAAGGTTACCTCAGAAACTATGTAGCAAGACAACAAAAAACATGGGTCAGATGGTTACATTTGGGAGAATATTGCTACAACACCACCCAACATATGTCCATTGGCATGTCACCCTTCAGAGCTTTATATAGCTATCATCCTTTATCATTTGTGGAGATTTCATTTGGTGACAGCAGGGCTCCGATGGTACATGATTGGATACAACAGAGCCAAGACATTCTCAGGGAATTGAAGGATCATTTACAGAGGGCACAAAACCAACAAAAGGACCAAGCAGACAAGCACAGAGTTGATCGTACCTTTGAGGTTGGAGATTTAGTCTATTTTAGGTTGCAACCATACAGGCAGGCCTCCATTAAAAGAAGTGGAGCAAAGAAACTACAACCACGTTTCTTTGGACCTTACAAAGTCAACAAGAGGATAGGGGCAGTAGATTATGAGTTGGAGCTTCCATAGGGTAGCAAAATTCACAACATCTTCCATGTCTCGTGCCTTAATAAAGCCCTCAGTCAACACATCAGGCCTATTGAGGCATTGCCTCCCATGGACGAGGAGGGACAACTTGTTTTGATTCCATAGGAGGTGTTAGACGTCAGATAGAAGAGGCTCTGAAACCGAAGCATCAAGGAGTATTTGATCAGGTGGAAGGATTTACCTATTGAGGATGCCACTTGGGAGCAGGAGCACATGGTTAGAGAAGTAGGTTTGGAATTGCTTGAGGACAAGCAATTTCAAACAGGGGAGACTGTAATGTCCCCCACCTCTTAGAGAGGTGATGAGGAGACTCAGTGGCCTGGGCACCCCCACTAGGTCATAGTCTCACACTGAGGGGGGCAAAATTCAAGAAGTTAAAAGTTATATTTTTAGGTTGACTTAAGAAAGGAAAAGGATAAAGGAGTAAAAGATAACTCAACATAAGAATAGAAGATTAACCCTGGGAGTTAACCTAACTCAACAAGGAATTAGAAGGAAAAGTATAAGTAATAGGTTGGGGCGAACCTATTACTCATTCTGTTTTTGGATTAACATTTGCTATTGCTCTTGAGCATTCAGTTTGGGGGATTTGTTGTACAAACCCTTGTGAGAAACGTAGTGGTGAAATATCCACTCACCTTGTTCCGCAGCTTGGTCTCGAGGATGAAAGACTCCTCCACACCATTCTAGTCTCAACCCATCTCCATCTAGTGCTTCAGAAGGTAGCAGGTCATATTGTTCTTGTGTTTCCAGCAAGGGCGCACCATAATCTAGAGGGAGGTTCGATCCAGCTTATCCTAAGGGCCTGGGGCCCTTCCGACAGTTGGGTTTTGTTTGTAGGGGAAGGACTATCAGTTTGAGGCATTTTATGGAGGGTTATCATCATTCTACATTTGTTTGCAGTTGGGACATCTTGGAGCCATAGGGGACGTCCTGTGATTCAGTAAAACTCAGATCTAGGGAGATCTACTTGAGATCCGAGTCTGAAACGTCTCCCACGGGATTCTCATAGCCTGATCTATATTCTTGGAGATTTTCAGATCATTTGGAGGCCTCCTTCATCAGGGTTGAACCAGCTAGGGTTTCAATCATCCAGTGGGGTGCACCATTCAGTGGAGAATTCAGATCTATGGGTTTTGAGAGTGGATTTGGGAATTTGGACATCTTGGTTGTCCTTACAGTTGCCCAATCTATCATTTGGAATATTTCTTGGGATGATTGGACACTTTTGGTAGTAGGGAAGAATTATTGAGGGCTTCAACATTCTAGCAGGACGTGGCACTTTCTAGCTTGGAGGTTGAGCATTAGTACGGCTCAGATCTACTTGATTCAGTCTTCATTGTATATCCAGCCTTTGGAGGCTTATTTTGTATTGTCAGGAGCATTTTGTAGCAGCTCATATCTATTTCTTGTATGACCATCTGAGGTTTATGCCAGATCGGCCATCTATTGTATTGATCTTACATTGCTCATAATAAAAAGGTCAGATATTTTCTTGTGCTTCTACATATTGAATATATTGTGATATCCATGTGTTGATGAATCTTGTATGCACTTAATAACTCAATAAATTAGTAGTAGTTAGTGATTCCAAGAAAGAATTTAGCTTGGGATCATTACACCACTCTTTTCAATTCTAATACACATCGTATATGAATTACTTATCTATTTCAGTCGATCACTGACCAAATGACTGTGGGTGTTCACCTTTCCACCCAATCGTGTTGGTTGTGGAGCCTGATTATCTTCCTGATTCAAACGTCTTTGTTTTTAGCCATTTTTATACCCCATGAAGACTTTACACACTAGAAGAATGTACACTCCTCCACACGGGGAAGTGAAGAGGGGGGTTTAACCCCGCTACAAGGTCGATGGGGTCCACCCCCCTAACTGGGGGGTTTGAGGGAAAGTGGACCCCTGGTGGGAATTCAAGGGACAACATTCCCTGATGGGGGTTTGGGGGAGAAGTCCTCAAAGGAACAATTGCCTTGTAAATGTATATTGTAATATCATAGTAAATTTGGACCGTTCATTATAATGTCAAATATATGACGATAGAAGTTATGTTAGGGTTTTATTCCCTAGAAAGAAACCCTCTTTTATGAGCGAGATGTATTGCGACTATGTATCGATTGTGAATATTGTATTCTAAGAGAGGAGACCGCGAGAGAAAGAAGAGGAATTTACAACGGGTTTGTTGTAGGTTGTATCCCTTCATTTTTTGAATAATAATAAAGGAAGGACCTGGAAATTTCTCTAGTGGATGTATCCCACATTGGGTGAACCACATATATCTATGTCTCTGTTATATTTCGTATCTTTAGTTTTTTATTTTCGCATTTGTTTTATTTTATTTCTCCGCGGTCCTTTTTTTCTAACAAATCGTAGGCTTAGAGGAATTCATTCTTATCACTTTGGCCACCCTTGTGCCAAGCCATGATATCACTAGTGAAATTTTTCATTTTCTCAGAGATTCTTTCTCTATCATAGCCTCCACGAGGTTTATCAGATACTCCCTCAGCATCAAGTTCACAACCTTCTGCTCAGGTCCTATTTTCTACAAAATCTTAGAGATCATTTCTCGTGTTCTCTCCTTTTAACCAGAACAACTAAATACTTTATTTCTTATTCAGATCCCTAGAGCCTCAGACATTCTCCTCTTTTCTCTCTACATATCTAGGTCACACACCCCCCATGGGAATGGTCTCCTTCTTTTCTTATTTCGTGTCTATTCTTGCATGCCTTTTTCCTCCCCATGAAGGTTCTGGGTCTGTCCTCTTCCTTCTTTCAGAAGAAACTCGAGTCAATATGGGCCTGTAGAAAACTACACTTTGTGGTACTTCGGGATGAAATTCCATGCATCCATTCATTAGGGTAGTTTATTGTTCAACCACCATTCCTTTTCTCATTAACTGATTTTTTCCTTCAGATCAGGATGAGTCGTATTATTTCAACAAAGATAATTTGGGTCATTTTGACATAATGAACCCTATTTACAGTTTACTCACTCTTTCCTCTAGTGATATCATGGCCAATACTTCAAGGCTTCACCCCCACAGTTAGTTATTGGAAATCTAAACAATAATACATTTATATTGTTCACATTCCCTAGCATGGTGATCATAATTAATGATTAATTACAAGCTAGGGGAAACAGGGGTATTACATGGTTACTGGGTTTCAATACCTTCTTCATGAAGTTCACATGAGCACTCAGACATGGGACCCTAGTTTACAATGGTGGTTGGACTACTTCAACATGGTGGCTTTCATTTCTACTTGGGACCCTGGTTCTATAGTCTATTTCAACACTATTGTCCACACTTATCCATGGGACCCTGGTATATGGTTGTACACCCTCATAAAAAGTATTGAGGACAACTCTTTCATAATGTGGATGGAATTTTAGGTATCTAGAGAGGTAGTGGGGGGGCCGATGGGCCCATAGAGATAATAGTGGAGGTCACTCAATGTAAGGTGGCTAGATCCACTATATTATTAAATAGGGCCCACTATTGTAGTTAGATATAATAAATGTAAGAGGACTTCCTAGAATTTTTTTCTTCTAGAAGATTCCTCCTCTAAAGTGTTCTTAGGTTATGGTAGCACTATATAAAGGGGTTCAACCAATGTAATGGGATATGAAGAGAAGTATTGTATTGTGAGTAGTATCTCAATAGGAGGATGCCCCCTAGAAGAGGAAAGTGAACAAGAGAGGATCCCTTCCATAATAGGATCCATTGTATGGTGTTATCCTACCTCAAGGGTTTTCTATAATAAAGTGGTCGTTCTCATATATTGTTCTTGGATCTATTCTGGTGTATTTTGTATTCAGGTCTTTGGTACTTGACATATTTTTAAAATGAAAGGATTGCTAGGTGTCAGGTTGATCTAGGATAAGCATTTAGAATATTAGTTTCACATCAAAGGCCAGATATCTCAAGGATATGCCTGGAGTAATGCCACATGCACCAAGTTGTTAATAGTTGTTTTAAATGATGCCAAACTTTTCCTAGAAATTAATATTTTTGGTGTACACCTAGTGCCACGCATTTCTTAGGAATAGAATCCTATCAGGAACTTAGGTGGTGAATTGTAAAATGTTTTTGGATATTTTGTTATTTAAGATGCATTGTAGCTCCATGAAGAGGTTCAAATGGTCAGATAGTGAGGCTCTTATTTTTAGTTTCAAACTATAACAGAGATTCCTGAAATATGTACCAGACTCAAGAATATTTAAAAGTGAAATATTAGTTACTTTCCTACTTTTACATCTTTTCTATTTCACTTTGATGTTAGTTGTTGGTGAATAAGTCATCATTATGCTTGCTTCTTATTACAACAAATGATTTATTGTTGGTAATTCATACAAGTTGATCAAAGTGTTTTCTCTTTTTGATTAAGAAGTTCTTATTCAATGAGATTTATTCCATATGTGTTTTAGAAGTACTTAATGTGACCTGATACACATATTTCATATTTCTTGCTAAGTCTTCTATCTTCCATTAATATCTCTAAACATTGATTTGAAGCTATTCAAAGACTTGCTTGCTGGTGTGTATTTCATGGAGGTTTTTGTGTTGACATCATATACTGAGTATCACACCCATTTTCCACACATTGAAAACAATTATTATTCACAATTATGATGGGTATTAAGATTACATCTATAGTAGTCTAGGTGTGACTTCTAGTGATAAAAAATTTGGCATCATTGTTGGGGAACAAATTGAACATCTTTCCCTGGATTGTACGACAATGATAGTATTGATTTTGTTGGTGTACATAAATCAGTAAAAAGAACAAGTGCATAGTGCACTTGGCGACTGCAAAGTTTGGTTGTGGCTCCCAAGAGAGGGCATATGAGAGCTAACTCATAGTCACCTATGACTACATCTAAACCTGATCCAGAAAAAATCATAAGGAAGGGAAACTCTTTGGAAGGAGCTTCCTCTTATAAATTCTCACATCTTTTTGGAGACCTACCTGACTCTGTTTTCCATACACCAGCTGTTGTTTCTATTTTATTTCATATACCTATAACTGAAAATTATCTGAGGTCATAATTAGAAGATTTTCCTGTAGAATACACAAGTTTTTCTCCTCACTTGAAAGAAGAAAACTTAAAAAAGATTTGATTTTCTTGCATCCCTTGAAATTGTAAAGTGGTTTAGACTTGAAATTTTGAAAGATTTCCCTTTCTTAGGTTCTCCATATCCTCATTTATTTAAATTTCATGTAACTAAAGAAGAAGGAACCTCAATTTCTATTGAAATCCCCCCAGCTCTACCCAAGTGCTAGCCATCTTCTGTTAAATCTGAATCTTCTCCACCTTATACTCGTCTATTTTCAAAATCTCTTGTTATATATATTTCATCTTCACCTATTAATTCACCTTCTATTTCTCCTAAAAGTCATAGTCCTCGTTTTCCAAATCAAATGGCAGGAATTAATCCTCCCTAGAATAGAATGGATGTCATTGTGGCTACTAGGTATGCACCATTAGTGATTCCTTAGCTCATGAATTATCTTCTAGTATGAGATTACCTTAAGTACATGCCTAAATTTACTGGAGAGGAAGACATCACCATAGAGGAGAATCTTTGTGCATTTTACATTTATGTAGATAATTTGAATATTGAAACTGAAGATGTTTGGACGAGATTATTCGTGCAAAGTCTAGATGGAGATGCTAGGAAGTGGTTTAGAAGTTTAGATCCTAGATCAATAGCTAGAATTGATGCCTTGGATGATGCTTTTTTAACGCATTGGGGTGACAAAATATACTTCTTATATTACATTATAGAATTTGGTGCTCTATAAAGGAAAGAGGGTGAATCGGTGTCATATTTTTCAAAAAGATTTAACAAGATGTACAACAAAATTCCTACTGAGATTAAACCCACTAAATCCTCTGCTAAAATAACTTATTCAAGTTCTTTTGAATCGTAATTTTTTGTTTTATTGAGAGAAAGAAGGTCTACAACTTTGGCCCATATGAAAGATGATGCACTAGAGGTTGAATCAAATATATTGGCAGCACATAAGTTGAGGGGAAAATATGACAGAGATAGAAGAAAACAAAAAATAGAATCCTCATATTTAGATGGTTCAGGGATTAATCCCTAAGTCAATGAATTGGCTAAGTTGTTTAAGTAATTATCTACAGATATGGAAATATTAAAACTTGAAGGGAGATAAAAAAATAAATATCCTCAAGATTTTGGAAACATAAATAATTTCACAAGGCTGAATAATACACCTCAAATCCTGCAGAGAGATCAAATAAATAGAGAGGATCAGAAGGTTCAAACTCCTCTACATAATAATTTGGTTGATGACGAAGAAGTAAATATTAAGGAAGCAGACCAAGAAATTCATTTTTTAGGGGATATAGTTGCTTATCCTCATTTAACCCATACTTCTTATGAAGAGTATTTAATGCGCAATTAGTTGAATGAGTTAAGTAAAGGAGAAAAATTCAATGAAGCTCAAAACAAGTATAATTTGAGATCAAAACAAAAGGATGGAAAACTTACATCTACTCATCCTAAAAAATTAGATACCCCTTCCAAGGTAGTGGTTGGACAAAATAAAGAAACAGGAGAACAAAACAATCAACCCATCATAAAGTCTATTGTTCAAGAGATAAAGGAAATTCGAAAATCCCAATCCTATTTTAATTTTGAGAATGAAATCCAAAAAATCAAGATTTTTGTCCCACTCCTAGAATTGATAAAAAATGAAGATTTTAAGAAATATATCTAAAAAATGTTTCATATTGAATCTTATTCCCATTCAAAAGACTCAGTTAACTTGCAGGATGAGAAACCTGCATTTATATTGGGACCAATAGTAAAACACAGAGATGACTCCTCCCCCCCATTTTACACTTCTTTGAATGTGCATGAGAAAATCTTGCACAATTGTCTTATGGACTCAGGTGAATCCCACAACTTGATGCCTAAGGATTTCATGGATGAATTGGGTCTATAAATTACTAACTCATATAATGATTTGTATTCTTTTGACTTAATAAAAGTAAAATGTCTTGGAGTTATTAAAGATCTAGTTGTCACTCTTTTTCAACTACGTATGAAAAGAATACTCATGGACTTTGTAGTTGCATATGTTCCTCCCAAATTTGGGATGTTGATGTCTAGATCATGGATCAAGAGATTAGGAGGGACCTTTCAAATGGATATTTCTTATGCTACCATACTAGCCTTTTGGGGTGAGAACAAAAGACTGTATAGAGAAGCTCACTTAACATATTTCATAAGTGATGAGAAAAACCAAACAAACCACCCCGTCTATGTTGTTGATATTGATTTAGGTTCTAGTATTCTTCATCTTACTGAGTTTCCTCGATCACCATTAGAAATCATAAATAAATCACCAACAATATGTGAAACAAATAGACAGGGTGTTCAAACATGGAAGATGTAAGTTGATGGTGCATCTTCTAGGGACAGTGTTGGTGTTGGATTAGTGTTCATTTCTCCCTCTCAGGATGTCACAAACTTGTCTTTCAAACTTGAATTTGAAACAATAAATAACATTGTAGAATATGAAGCCTTATTTTGGGGCTTAGAGCTGCAAAGGACATGAAAATTGAAGAACTGACATTTTTTGGAGATGCAAAGTTGATTGTGCATCAAGTCAGAAACATCTATCAAAAAGACCATCCTAGACTGAAATATTATAGGACTGAGGTTTCGGAACTCGTTGATAATTTATTCTCAGCATTCAAGATATTTTTTGTTCCCAGAGAGGCTAATACACTAGTTGATTCCTTAGCTATCTCTGCCAACAATTTTAAAATCACATTACCTCCAAAGCCTAAGTATAATGATGAGTTGAAATACAAACCTACTATACCTAATAATTTTAAGTATTGGAAGGATTTTGAAGATGATCAAGAAATAAATAGGTTTTTGGAAATAATAGATGAATTTTCTTCTCTTCATATTGATCAAGATTCAGATGATGATAAAAATCTGCATTCTGATAAATTTCTGAGCAAGATTGCAAATCAAAAAATTGTTCAATTTCCTAGAAATCACATTCCTAAAGGACTGGTTCCCTTGGAAATATTGTTTGATAAAAATGACGTTGTTGTTTAGGTGAGTGGTTCTAAGGAAAATGTAGATCTGATAGAATGTAATATAGGCACTAAAGAGGAATCCAAATATGTTAAATTGTCTAGTAGCTTGTCAACAAATCAAAGGGATGAATATATCAAATTGTTGAAAGAATTTTATGATGTTTTTACATGGAAGCATGAAGACCTAGAAACTTATGATACTAGCATAATTGAGCATAGAATACCTTTTAATGATGACACCAAACATTTCATACAGAAACTTAGGTACATTAACCCCATGTTATTGCTCATTATGAAAAAAGAGGTCAAAACACTACTTGATGCCCAAATCATTATACCTCTAAGGTATTATGATTGGATAGCTAATTTGGTCCATGTTAGAAAGAAGAATGGTGAGATTAGTATTTGTTTTCACTTCAAAAAATTAAATAGGTGTTCCAGAAAAGACAACTACCCCTTACCAAAAATGGAGCATATATTGCAAAGGGTGACATGCTCAATAAGGATTTCAATGATTGATGGGGTTGCAGGATACAATCAGATTTTTGTGTTACCAGAGGACACAGAAAGGACATAAATTACCGCTCCTTGGGGTAAATTAATGTATTCCAATATGCCATTTGATCTCATGAATGCAGGGGAAACTTTACAACATGTAATGGACATTGCATTTATTGGAGAGAAAGACAAGTTTGTGGTTATCTATTTGGATGATATCACAACGTATTCCAAATCTAATCAAGAGCATTACCAACATTTAGAGAAGGTTTTTATGAAGTTCAAAATGTATGGGTTGTCTCTTAATCCCAATAAGTCTCTTTTTTCCATGAATGAAGGTAAGGTTCTAGGAAACATTATCTCAGTTCGAGTAAATACTGACTCAAATATTGTAAATGCTATCAAAATCATTTCTCTCCCAAGGTCCAAGAAATAAATTCATCCATTCTTAGGTAATATAAAAATTTATAGGATATTTATATATAAATTTGTTGAGTTAGTGAAATTCATCACTTCTATGATGAGAAAAGGAAACAAGGTAAAATGGACACCAGAAGATAGGAGTTATTTTGAGAAGATAAAACAAGCATTGGTTGATGCTCCTGTTTTGATCAGTCCCGAATACTCAAAGGAATTTTTTATTTTTTATTTTTCCTCCAATGATACAGTAGGTGTTGCCCTTCAAAAGAATTTATATGGAATGGAGAAACCTATCTCTTATTTTAGTAGGGTGTTGATAGATGTTGAACTGAGATATGACACCCTAGAGAAACAAGCTTATGCTTTAGTCAAATCTCTAAAATCCTTCATGATGTATGTCCTTCACTTGAGAATCATTGCTTATGTTCCTTCAAGCTTTGTGAAATAAATTCTTATTCGTCGTAATATAGATGGGAAAAGAAGTTAGTGGATTGCTAATATTTTGGATTTTGATCTTGAGGTGAAACCCACCAACTTGGTAAAAGGTCAAGGCTTGGATAGATTGCTAGATGAATCCAATTGTAAGGCAATGGGAGTAAATTTCATGAGTACTAACTCTATAAATAAAAAATCTGATATTCCTAGAAGTATCTTGCAAATCAGATCAAAATTGGGAGTGTTGGAACATGCATAATTTTGAACTTTTGAGCTTTATATTTTTCACCTCTTAGAAATAATATTTTACCCAAAAAAGAATAAACTTAGAGAGTTGCCTTTTAATTTTAAATCAAATCCATTGGTTTTTTATCTAGCAATAATGCGCTCGTAATATCTACCACCAATGAGTTTCTGTATTTTGATATATGGATCCTAATGCTCTTCGAAGTGTTGGAGCCGCCTGAATTTTAAAAGAAAGACTTCAACGATCACTTTGCAACTCAGTGCCAAGGGTGTTCCACCAAACCCAAACAACAAACCCCCCCAAAACTATGAAACCTGAAGATAACAACTCATGACTTTTCCTAAATAACCCATGAACATGAGTCATAAGACACGTGTCCTTTAAGAATATTTCCTTGAGTTGAAACATGGAACTCAATTTTGACATCTGCGTCGGATGATTCGCATGTTTGACATGTCATTAGAATGATGTCACCCCTTTAACGTCACTCTGAGAGATTACTCTTTCGAAGTTTTTTATTTCACAATCCCCGGATTATCAAAGCATCGAAGTAAAGTGATTAAAAAAAATAAAAATGGTTTTCAAGGAATTAATAAAACAGTTAGAGACTTTAATGAGTCATGATTAAGAGTTAATTAATTACTTTGAAGTTTCATATTTCAAAAGTTTTCCCTTGTGTTATATTCAAAAAATTGGAAGTTTGAACTTCCTAAATACTTAAATTAGATACAACATTTTAAACATGATTAATTAAGACCTAAGAGTGATTACTCAAAAAATAATTACTTTGCAGTTTTGGATTTCGGGAAATTTATCTTGTGCTATATTCAAAAAATTTGAAGTCTGAACTCTCAAAACAGTTGAAGTTAGTAAAACATTTTAAACATGATTAATTCATTTTTAAAATTGATTACTCAAAGATTAACTCCTCCGCGAATTCAGACTTCTGGAGATTTTCACCCTGTTACTTCCAAAATTCCAAAATGCAAACCGTCGAAGTATTAATGAAATTTATGGTGGATTAAGGTTAATGATTTTAAATAAGGATTGTGAATTGCCAGGTAATGAATTCCATTAAGTTTAATAAATTCTTCGTCACTAGATAAATACAAAGATCGATATACCTTTTTTTTTTTAATAAAACACTTCGAATTTCAAAATTGTTTCTACCATTTGCAATTAGC
The DNA here is from genome assembly GCA_009831015.1 of Picea engelmannii. Lineage (NCBI taxonomy): Eukaryota > Viridiplantae > Streptophyta > Pinopsida > Pinales > Pinaceae > Picea > Picea engelmannii. The sequence goes on along the minus strand of ML799839.1, from coordinate 517,795 downwards.
AGTTTGTTATTCAGTGTGGATATTACATATTTCTCTTGTCTCAGGTAGACTAATTCTATTTCCTTGAATATTATGGCGCCAAGAAAAATTGCAAAGATAATTTACACGTCGGGTGATGATTCAAATCTGAACGTAGACGTTCTGTCAGAGACAACTCCGCAAGTTGCAAATGCCATTAAAACCTGGACACAAGTATTTGTTGTCTTAGAGAATGAGTTCATTAACTATCCAGAAAACTCTGCCGAAGAAGAAGATGAATCCTATACAACCAAGCTTAGACATGTAGCACAGTTGAAGCTGCATAATATCGTCGCACGACTAAGAATCATACCTTATAACGATATGATAAGTGGGGCTTTTGAAAATGTTGACATCCAGACCAGGAGGATCATCAAGCACCAGTAGGTCATCGTCATCTCTTTCCAATTAGAACACCTAGAATTAATATATAAACTTTCCCCTACTCCTAAATACACTTACAATGTCACATTCCTTCTAGAGTTTGAGAGAAAGTAATGCACCCAATACACTAGAAATGGTCATGATATAGTCAAGACCTGGTGGGGACATCTAGAAAAGTTCAGAGCCGAATCTCATGGTATGCATGCCAGGACATGTTTGGACCCTCATATGTTTTATGTAGCCATGATGTTCTGTCACCTTTTCAGGAAGAATAATCCTACACATTTCTCAATTGATTGGGTAACCATCATGAACGAGGTAGTCGAGGATTATACTTTCAATTGGGCTAAAATGTTGTTGGATAATTGGGCCAAGGAAATTGTTGATTATAAATTAGCAAAATAAATAAGGCAGCATGCCCCTTTTTACATGTCGGCATATGTTATAAATGACATTTGTTTCATGACCCCTTTTCCCCTGATGAACTGGAGTTGGACCCCGACCATTTCTAAGCCAATTCATTTTTATCACTCCAAGTTATGGGAGGATAACGCCAAAGATTTATTCTTCGAAATATGTCACAATATCATAGTGCTTGTTCATATAGCCATTTATGGTCACCCACTGCCCCAGATTTCAAAAAGGATTATGGGGAACCTAGGCAAGCTTTCATACTAGTTCATTGAGGAGAATATCTCCTATATCAGAGTATTCAGTTGTTCGGTTCCTCCTCATTCTTTGCCACAGTTTTTTCTCGATAGGATGGTGTGCAGAAAAGTGACGTACCAGACAGTGGCAGGAGGTATCAACAAAGAGTTAAAAGAAGCTCAGAAAAGGGTTTGGCAGACTTTCCCCATTCAATTTGGCATGTTCACATTATTATATTTCGGTCACTCTAAAGTCGAGGCCATGGACCTGGAGAATATCAAATTAGTTGAAATCAAATTCAATAACCATGATGCACACAAGATAGTGGAAAATCATCTATCCTAGTTCAATATGAAGTAGTACATACATGAAAATTCCTCTTATGATGAAAGTTTTAGGGGATTTAGATCTTATGAGGAAGTCTGAAGAAGATTCCAAACCGTGCCCCCAGACCAACAATCTAGTTTCATCAGCTTTCAAAAACATAGGTGGAATAGTTTACCAAAGATATTTCATGGAGAGCCAAATCTTAGGCTTCCTTCACAGGAAGCCATGCCTACAGGATCTGAGCCAAGTTCCTCCACTAAGAACAAAGTTGAAGAGGTCACGAAAATCCTAGAAGTATTATTTCACAAAATAAGAACATCACTATCAGGACTGAATGATCCACAAGTGATATCTCGGTTCAAATCTTTCATGAATCCGAGACAGGTTGTTCCTCATTGAACATAGACTACCTCTAATGGCACCCAGAATGCAATGGGACAAGAACCTTACACTGAAATTGGTTCTCCTATCACGTCATTAACCTCTTTAAAATTCAACCTCAAAAATCCTAGTTCCGAACTCACTTTCGTAGGTGATCTTACTCCTATATTGCCCAAAGAGATGCCTCCCTTAGATTTCGTTTTTAGCAATAAAGGGAAAGCCATCGTGAAGAGGGAATCTCACCAAAAGGATGGAATTACCACTAAAATTCAAAGAATGGTATATGACAAGAAAGACCATGATGGTCTAGAGTTTGAAAAATAAGTTGCAGTTTTGTTGGGGGATTTTTCCATTGCCAATCAATGATCAGTGGAAAATTTGACCGAAGAACTGTGAAAAAAATGCCTCTTGGTAGAACAATTGCAAAATCAGATAAATAATACAGAGTAGACTGTCATAAGGAGGATGAACCAGGAATTTGAGAAAATCAGGGCTAGGCATCAACAACAAATTAAGAAGTTACATGATAACCTTGACCTTCTCTACCGGAGTTCACAGACCAGCCAAGGTCTGGTCACTTAGCATGACAAGTTGATAGAGTAGCTGCAGGACATATTGACCTTAACAGAGAACACAATGATAGAAATTTTGGCCTTCAAAACTCAAGCATCAGAAATCATTGAGAGGATGGAATTTTCCTAGTAAGAACTCTATCAGAAAATAGATGCTATTCAAAAATGTTATTAGGTAGTATACCTTTCCCTAAAAGATATCTATGTCAAGGAAAAAGAGGCATGTGCATCCCAGTCTAAGTTTCAAGAAGTTATCATATGGATGTAGAGAGCTAATACCCCTGGTCTTCCTCTTCTCTCTCATTCAGAACAATTAAGAGGCGAAATGACCCTAAAATCCTGGGAAACAAATATGGAAGAAGGCAAGAAACTTGATAGAGATGTGAAAGAGGATTTTCTTGAGGCATTGTCATAATTAAATGAAAAGTTCATTGACTTTGAGGGGAATAATATATCAGATACCCTGGGGAAAATTGAGATAGAAATGAACCAACAAAGCTCCATAAAGATCAAGGAATCTACTCAAGAAACCATCCATGATATGAGCCAGATTGATCTTCTTAAAATCAATGAATGGTTGGTTAATCCAAGTTTTCATTTTTAGTCCATAGTTCAAGAAGTGAACAAGATCCAGGAAAAGCTTCCCCAAATATAGAAGAAGATGTTTGCCTTTGAATTAAATGAATGGATTGAGCCTTCAAGGTTCTTGGTAGCATTGATGGATATATGCACCAAATGAATTCAATAACCAAAAGAAAGTGTAGTTGGGACAAAATGAGAAAGCATGCACAACATCCACCTTCTCCACAGACTCTACCTTTCACCCTTCGATAGTCACTTACCTTGTCTATCCCTACCACCCACATTCTTTCCTCCATTCATCCCACCTCATCACTGGAAACTTGTTCCCCCATCATTATTTTCGTGAACAATTACTCTTATTGTAAATGTTATCCATCCCTTAATGAGCCAATACTGACATATTTCTCTAATTATCCCCCCCTCTTCTTCAAGTGCAATTCCTTGCCCCACTGAACCCACCTGAAGGGACAGATGGAAATGAGATCAAATGGCCAAGACAGTAAGCCGAATGATTAGGGTGGCCTTAATGACTTGTGTACCTGACTCAAAGATCAAAGGAAAGCTAGCGCATCTACCATCCGCCGAAGAGACAGAGGAAGTGCCAACAAAACTCAACATTATTGCATACTGTTATTTTATTCAAATGTATTCTATTTTTAGTCATACATTATGAGAGGTCCAACAATTTTCAGTTATGACAGATTTTGTATAAATACATAGATTTTAGATCTATTTGAGGTTGCTTCTTGCTGAATGTAATAGAGAAGCTCTTTTTTTTGTATTAATACAAGTGAAAACAAAAATTCTAAGTTTCGTTCAATTTGAGTTATGTGTTCCCTATGTGTTTCCTTTTCTCTTAATTTCTTTTTGTAATTATTGAAGAGTGATTGATTGAAATTTAGTACTACATCTACCGTGATCATATTACACCAGGGGTCCATTTAGTAAACAAATTTTCCTTTGTTATTACTGTGAGTAAAACAAAACCTGTGATCTTTGTGAATTATTGCATTTGTTTATCATGTTCAAGGGTGTATCTTCTACTTTTATTCTACTGTAAACAAGGTGAGACTTATCTGTAATTGATACTTGACTTTTTTTATCAGTTTTGTAAATATTTATACATCATTTGATATTATAATTGTGACTCAAATAATGAGATGCAACCTTTGTACTGTCTTATTATTAATTTCATTTAAATATTATTTCCTAATAAACTGAAGGTAGAAAAGGCACTCATAAAAACATTTCATTTAAAACCTTGATGCCTGACATTATTCTTTGAGCCTTATAATAAATCTCAAGAATAACATCTTTTTGGCATCGTTGCCGAGGAAGGAGAAACAAAATCATTTTTCCCTGGGAGAACAAGAAGGTAAATTTTTGGTATTTCATGGTGAATAGAGATTGAATATGTGAGTAATGATTACTTCATCTTTCACCTGGATATTCCACCGTAGACAAAACTGGCATTCAGTCGAAAGAATACCAGGAAAAACCCAGACGAAAAGAAGACTACACCAGTTTCGAATCCTGAAAAATTGTTGAAACCAAAGGGATATCTCAGACAAAGTTATGCATCAACAAGTAATGTCTATCAACCTAGAATTATGCAAGATAATGTTAAGATTCCCGCTGAAGAAAAAAACCTTAAATAAAATTTTAAGCAAGTTCATTCTCCAATAGCATCAACAAGTAAACTTGAAATTAAACTTGAAACTCTAGAGGTAATTTTTTCTGAAGTAAAATTGAGATTAACTAGACCATCCACATTTCTTTGATAAATACGTTTACCAGTGAGAAAAAAATGTAACATCCCGCTCTGGCGCACTAAGAACACTTATTATTTGACGACACTTGCTCGCAAGTGATCTGGACTTTTATGATGTTAGACCATTTATACTTGATTATGATGCGATTGACAGATGACATGATGTGTTACTATTTGATGTAGACAGGTGCTATTGACGCAGTTTTATTGAGTGTGCAGGGTTTTTGACCTTAAGGATGCAGAAGCATCGGTAGAACCCCCTTGGACTTCAGACCGAGTCAGGGAGTGTGCTTTTGGGTGATATATTTACTATGATGTTTCATTCGATTGGTGATTTGTTGTTGACATTTCTGACATGATTGTTGATGATGCAGGCTGACAATAGCTTGCCGACCAGACTCACATATGGAGTAAAGGGGCCACACACAATTCCAGAGAGGTTGAGGGAGAGGGGTGGACAACAACCCTACCACCGCCTACTAGCACTCCCGCCGTGGCTCAAACTGTAGGTTAACGATTACCTAGTTCGAGAGGATCCACGATGCCGTGAGGGCAGACTGTGACAGTCGCTCACGATGATTCTAAGGGGCACACAATAAGGCGGGGTCCTTATTCCTTAGAACCCTTAGTCTCCTACAAGTTCACCTGGTGGAGTGTTGACTCCAGGGGTTATAGATGTCTACCAATCAGTCCAGTTGGCGAGTGGCACCCTTGGAGAACGTGGTGCATCCTGAAGGGAACATCGCACAAAAGAAACACAAGAAGCGAGTGGCACCCTTGGAGCACGTGGTGCGTCCTGAAGGGCACGTCGCATTGATGGGGATGCAGGAAACCAACCTAATAGCCCTAAGACCTTAACGCTTTAAGAGATTCTGTTAAGTCCTAAGATTGGCTCATTACCACTTAATTGGGGCATATTAGATTAGTAATGTTATTTTATTTATCTCGGCTTTAGGCCATTCGTTGTAATTTAGATTAGTAATTTTATTTTATTTATGTCGGCTTTAGGCCATTAAACCTCCTAGTCTCCTATATATACCAAGGAGACATTTTCATTTTGAATCATCTTGTACTTAAACATTTAAGTGGGGTAAAAGGAGGTTGCCCCCTCGAAGAGGCTTATTATC